>JBBHAA010003158.1:0-219062 GCA_037953035.1 Aquarana catesbeiana
CATACACCTCCTGAGTCAGGTGGAAGTACTTACCTGGGGGCGGGGCCATACACCTCCTGAGTCAGGTGGAAGTACTTACCTGGGGGCGGGGCCATACACCTCCTGAGTCAGGTGGAGGTACTTACCTGGGGGCGGGGCCATACACCTCCTGAGTCAGGTGGAGGTACTTACCTGGGGGCGGGGCCATACACCTCCTGAGTCAGGTGGAGGTACTTACCTGGGGGCGGGGCCATACACCTCCTGAGTCAGGTGGAGGTACTTACCTGGGGGCGGGGCCATACACCTCCTGAGTCAGGTGGAGGTACTTACCTGGGGGCGGGGCCATACACCTCCTGAGTCAGGTGGAGGTACTTACCTGGGGGCGGGGCCATACACCTCCTGAGTCAGGTGGAGGTACTTACCTGGGGGCGGGGCCATACACCTCCTGAGTCAGGTGGAGGTACTTACCTGGGGGCGGGGCCATACACCTCTGCCAGGTGAGACAACCTGACCCCCCCAACAATGTTTCCCGGTCATAGAGGGGAGATGTCTTTCCATCGATGAAGATCACTCCATACAGGAGGAGGAGGGGAGCTCAGCCCCCTATTCCCCCCCCTCCCCCAACCACAGGTGTATGTGCCGGAATGTGAATTGTCTCAGGTGGAGGTGATGACTCCGGGGGATGGGATCCAGAATGTTCAGGTTTCCTCCCCCATAGAGGATCCCACCCTCCCCATGGGGGGCAGATAGGTGACTACAACACACACATTACACAGACACGATCCTCTGGTGTCCCCATCAGGAAACCCCCCAGAGAAATGTCATCACTGGAGTGGATGGAGGACAGGAAGTGGCTGCAAGGAGACTGCAGGAGATCAGCAGCACTGAGATGTGACAAAGGATGAAAACAAATAGTGACGATTGTTTATAATACAGAGAGCAGATGATATGTCACCCAGTGTGGGATCTACTAGAACAGTCAGAGACTCATCCATTCATCCTTCCTCTTGTATAATGAACACTGACCGGTGATGGGAAATCCGCTGATCATTATCCCCCCCCCCCCCAGGATTGGAATGTTGGTGGGCGTGGTCCCTGGAGATCAATGGACATCCACACTTACCTGCAGAGACCGGCCTGAGGAGGAGGAGAGCAGGTAGGTGGCCACAGAGTCTCTGGATTCATCCATTCTATGGAAGGCAGGGCTTACACCACCAGACGCAAAATGCTGACCCACCGCACTGCGATTGTGTGCATTCCACGGGGGGGCTGTGCATGTTACATGGAGGCCATGTGCAGGGTGTTACATGGGGGGCTGTGTGCGTTACATGGGGGGGCTGTGCATGTTACATGGGGGCCATGTGTGTGCGTTCCACGGGGGGAGACTGTGCGTTCCACGGGGGGGCTGTGCATGTTACATTGGGGGCCATGTGTGGGCGTTACACAGGGGGGCTTTTACGGGCGTTACACGGGGGCCATGTGCGGGCGTTACACGGGGGGGGGCTGTGTGCGTTACACGGGGGGGGGGGGGGATGTGTGCACGTTACATGGGGGGGCTGTGTGCGTTACACGGGGGGCTGTGTGCGTTACACGGGGGGGGGGGGGGGTGTGTGCACGTTACATGGGGGGGGGCTGTGTTCGTTACACAGGGGGGGGATGCGTACGTTACATGGGGGGGCTGTGCACGTTACACGGGGGGGGGGGGCTGTGTACGTTACACAGGGGGGGGGATGCGTACGTTACATGGGGGGGCTGTGCACGTTACACGGGGGGCTGTGTGCGTTACACGGGGGGGGGGGGGGGCTGTGTGTGTTACACGGGGGGGGGGGGGATGTGTGCACGTTACATGGGGGGGGGGCTGTGTTCGTTACACGGCAGTTGCTGCCCACCAAATACAATGGGGAATATTTTTTGCTGCTCTGTCCCCCGTTTAAGGAAGGGGGGGGGCAAACACTCGGCTCAATGTAGACAAGCTCTTGGTGTCAGGCCGGGATCACACTTTGCCCGGCTGCGGTTTGTAGTCCGGCTGTCCTCTGCGTTTTTTGTGTTCACTGGTTCGGGTACAAATTTTTCTCTGAATTTGGACCCAAAAATACACGGGACCCTTTTCCAATTCACAGCGAGGGCCCCCCCACCCCCCCCACACCCCTCTTAGGCTGCGTTCACACCCGAGCGTCACATTCCGGAGAGTTTTTTCGGGTCAGGAGCTGCAACATTTTATATTAGAAAATAGAGAAAAATATCATCTGTCTCATCATTTGTTGCTTTTTCATCCACTTTTATTTATTATTATGTATAAATCCTTTTACTTTGTTGTTGTTGTTCTGGGTTAGTATTCGGCTCATGATCCTTTTTTTAATAACTATTTATTTGTGTATTTTATTTATTTGTATTTATTGATTGCATTTGAGCAGAGAGAGACGAGGAGCTTCTCTGTGTTGCTCCCAAATTTCCCTGCCAGGTGTAGCTGCCTTGGCTCGTTGTTGCGGATCGATTGATTTCGCTCCTAAGCCTCGTACACGCGATCCGATTGTTGGCCGGGGATTGTGTGATGACAGACTGTTGGCCTAAAACCCGACCGTTAGTTCGCTCCATCAGACAATTGTTGTCCATTTTTCCACCAACAAATGTTGGACGGCGGGCTAGTAAATTTTCGGCGGCCAGCGATCTGTTGTCATATTTTCCTATCTTCTGTACACAAGTCCATCGCACAAAAGTTGAAAGTACAAACACACATGATCGGAATCAATGCCCACCAAACACGACATTAGCAGAAGGTGCCCACAGGGTGGCGCTCAAGAGCTGAAATTCCTCATAGTACATCACTACGTCCATGTTCGCACAGTGGCTGCATTTGATGGGCACAGAGGCTACAATTGATGGGCACAGAGGCTACAATTGATGGGCACAGTGGCTACAATTGATGTGCACAGTGGCTGTATTTGATGGGCACAGAGGCTACAATTGATGGGCACAGTGGCCAATTGATGGGCACAGTGGCTACAATTGATGGGCACAGAGGCTACAATTGATGGGCACAGTGGCTGTATTTGATGGGCACAGAGGCTACAATTGATGGGCACAGTGGCTGCGTTTGATGGGCACAGTGGCTGTATTTGATGGGCATAGTGGCGGCAATTGATGGACACAGTGGCGGCAATTGATGGGCACAGAGGCTGCACTTGATGGGCACAGTGGCTGCACTTGATGGACACAGTGGCGGCAATTGATGGACACAGTGGCAGCAATTGATGGGCACAGAGGCTGCGCTTGATGGGCACAGTGGCTGCGCTTGATGGGCACAGTGGCTGCGCTTGATGGGCACAGTGGCTGCGCTTGATGGGCACAGTGGCTGCAATTGATGGGCACAGTGGCTGCGCTTGATGGGCACAGTGGCTGCGCTTGATGGGCACAGTGGCTGCAATTGATGGGCACAGTGGCTGCGCTTGATGGGCACAGTGGCTGCAATTGATGGGCACAGTGGCAGCAATTGATGGGCACAGTGGCTGCGCTTGATGGGCACAGTGGCTGCGCTTGATGGGCACAGTGGCTGCGCTTGATGGGCACAGTGGCTGCAATTGATGGGCACAGTGGCTGCGCTTGATGGGCACAGTGGCTGCAATTGATGGGCACAGTGGCTGCGCTTGATGGGCACAGTGGCTGCAATTGATGGGCACAGTGGCTGCGCTTGATGGGCACAGTGGCGGCAATTGATGGGCACAGTGGCGGCAATTGATGGGCACAGTGGCTGCAATTAATGTTTTTTTTGTTTTGCTTTTTCAGTTTGCATCCCCCCCCCCCCCCCCAAGAAAAAATTTTGAGCACCAGCCGCCACTGGACAGCACAGTCCCTACATTTCCTCCCAGCATGCACTGGGGTTGCAGCATGTACCCCTCGCTGTGTATCATTCGTCAGGAGTGGGGCCCCTAAATCCTGTTTATTCTTTAATATTAGGGACCCCGTTCCTGCCCGGCAATAAATGCCCAGCCCCCCGGTGAAGTATTAGAGAAGAGGATGTGATGGTGTTGAAGTAGATTGTTCTCATCTCCTGATGCCGGTCCTCTTCCTATCACAGGTCATCATGTCACCTGATGCCGGTCCAGCCAATCCCCTCACAGAGATCCTCATTAATGTGACCTCGGGAGCCACAGGTGAGTTCTATGTACTGAGTGTGTTCCACCAATCCCATATAAGAGGGCCAATTTATCCCCCGCCACACTGCCACCTGTGGGGGCAAAAATGTAACTGCAGCCATTGGGGAAAAATAGTGCCCCTTCATTGGTGTCAGTGGGACTAATAAATGCCCCATTATTGGTGTCCATGGGAGGAATAAATGCCCCTTCATTGGTGTCAGTGGGACTAATAAATGCCCCATTATTGGTGTCCATGGGAGGAATAAATGCCCCTTCATTGGTGTCAGTGGGACTAATAAATGCCCCATTATTGGTGTCCATGGGAGGAATAAATGCCCCTTCATTGGTGTCAGTGGGACTAATAAATGCCCCATTATTGGTGTCAGTGGGAGAAATAAATGCCCCTTCATTGGTGTCAGTGGGACTAATAAATGCCCCATTATTGGTGTCAGTGGGAGAAATAAATGCCCCTTCATTGGTGTCAGTGGGAGGAATAAATGCCCCTTCATTGGTGTCAGTGGGAGGAATAAATGCCCCATTATTGGTGTCAGTGGGAGGAATAAATGCCCCATTATTGGTGTCAGTGGGAGGAATAAATGCCCCATTATTGGTGTCAGTGGGAGGAATAAATGCCCCATTATTGGTGTCCATGGGAGGATTAAATGCCCCTTCATTGGTGTCAGTGGGCCCTCCTTCTACATGTCATCCCCTGAATAGAATAATTTTATAACACTAATTGATCAATTTTTGCAAAAATGTAAACATGGATTAAAAAACCAATAATAAAACCTTCCAAACTCCATAAAATGCTCCTCAGAATGTATCATCCAATGACTGCAGTACTGGGTGTGACCACAAGGTGTCGCCATGTAACAATCTCAGGCCATGGAATACATTGTATTCAGATTTCTGTATTATTATTTCATCATCTTCCGTTTTTTTCCTTATTGGTTTCTGATTTGATTTTAGGTATTTGGTTATGTTGTTGGATTTTCTGATTGATTACTACATTTCAAAAGTAATTTTCGAACCTTTTCAATCTGCATCTTTCATTAAAGTGATCCCGCCATGGAGGTCCTCGCTCAGGCACTTCCTATTATAGGGTGACAACGCTCTGTCTGTCTCCCTATTGTTCACCTGTGTTGTCACCCGGTCACATGGGAGACTACAGACGGCCTTTTCAATGGAGTGTATGGAGGCGGGAAGTGGCTGCAAAGAGGCCGCAGGAGATCAGCAGCACTGAGATGTGGCAAAGTACATGTTTATAATGCACAGTTGGGTTAGAGGGGAGATCAGATGAAGGAATTATTGGGGGAGGGAGGGGGACCCATGGATATATACAGGTAGGTGTGATAACAGGTGCACTTTGTTGCAGGGGGCGTGGCATGTGTCCTCAGCGGGCAGCCCTTTGACACGGCCAAGGTGAAGATGCAGACGTTCCCTTCCATGTACCGGAACTTCCTGGACTGCACGGTGCGCACCTATCGTATGGAGGGGCTGCGGGGGCTCTACCACGGCACCGTCCCCGCATTGGTGGCCAACGTGGCGGAGAACGCCGTGCTCTTCGCCTGCTACGGCTTCTGCCAGAATCTGGTGTCCTACATCCTGGGATTTCATGATCTGTCCCAACTCAGGTGAGCCAGGGAGACTCCTCCCCCTGAGGGTAACCCCTCCCCCTCAGAGAGGCTCCTCCCCCTTGAGGGTGACCCCCAGAGAAGAAACGTTGACATTAGCAGAGGAGATCCGGGATCAATAAAAAGGAAACATTTGTGGTATAGATATAAAAAAAACTCCCAAAGATCCCTCATCAGGCCAGAAGGGGGCACTGTTTCTGGTGGGAATTGCTCCTTTGTTTCTATAAATATATCCTGTGTTTATTGTCAGAGATTCTCTTCTTATGATGTCACATTTCTGGTTTGTGGGTTGTCCTCTGTATGGTTGGAGCTGTCAGATTGGGTTATGATACAACCTCTGGGGGGGCACTAATGCTTCCCTTGCCCCCCGGGGAATAAAGAGCAAGCATCGTGTCTTTGTATCTCTTTATGATCCCGCCCCCTGCAGACTGTTATCAGTGAAGATGCTGCTTCCTGCCCTCTCCCTGCAGTGCTCTATGAGAACAGAGCTGAGTAATAGCCACACCCCTCATCACAAGTGTCCTGCAAAAAGGGTAGGGGGCGTGTCTGACCAGAGAGGCAGGTGTGTGTGACCAGGGAAGGGGGGGGTGTGCCCAGAGAAGGGCGTGTGTCTGACCAGAGGGGCGTGTGTCTGACCAGAGAGGCGGGCTTGTGTAACCAATGAAGGGGGCGTGTCTGACCAGAGAAGGGCGTGTGTCTAACCAGAGAGGCGGATGTGCGTGACCAGGGAAGGGGGCGTGTCTGACCAGAGAAGGGTGTGTGTGCCTAGAGAAGGGCGTGTCTGACCAGAGAGGCGGGCATGTGTGACCAGGGAAGGGGGCGTGTCTGACCAGAGAAAGGGGTGTGCCTGTGTGTCTGACCAGAGGGGTGGGTGCGTGTGCACAGAAAAGTGGGTGTATCCTACCAGAGAAGAGGGCGTGTCTAGGTGTGTTACTGAGTGCACTGGGTCTGACTCTGCACACAGGAAAATGGCAGTTATCAGTGTGTATATATATATATAATTCTTTACTCTGACTTCTTCATGTTTTCTCCTCAGAGATCATCACAAGGCCGCTGCGGGTTCCTTGGCCTCCGTATTCTCCTCCTTGGTCCTCTGTCCCACAGAGCTGGTGAAGTGCCGCATGCAGACACAGCATGAGATGCGGATATCGGGGCACACAGGAATCCCCTATAAAAGGTTGGCGGTCCCCGGGGCACATCTATGGGTGGAATCTCTCTCTCGGTATAACTCTCTGTTTTGTGTCCTCAGCACCCCGTGGTCCATTGTACGGGACATCCTGAGGTCGGAAGGTGCGGGTGGCCTTTTCCGTGGCCTCAGCAGTACGTGGCTGCGGGAGATCCCGGGGTACTTCTTCTTTTTCGGGGGCTATGAACTCAGCAAGAGTGTTCTCAGCAGGAATTCTGGAGGTCAACCAGGTGAGCCGGGGGAGGGGAGGATGTTGGGGTTGGGGGTGGGTAGGAGGGGGTGGCTGCCCTGGGTTCTGTGGTATCATGTGGGGGGGGGGCTGCATGGAGAGTTCCTACCTGGAAGAGGGGGAATGTTTGTTTGCACTGGGGGGATAAGCGTGCAGATTAGTGTTTTGAGTAATTTTGGAGGGCTTTTGTAGACACATAATGCTCATACATTTTGGGAAGAGGGGGTCGCCAGAGGTGCAACTAGAACCTTCAGGGCCCTGCTGCAAAAAACCATGAATGGCCCCCCCCCGATCCCCGGCCTGGGGCCCTTACCTCCAAGCCCAGTGGTGGAATACCAGGGCCTGGTCACAAGTGCGACCTCTGTGACCCTGGGAGTTCCACCACTGGTGTCAGTAGTTTTGTTTTGTTTTTTTATTTATTTTAGGTTTTTTTTCACAATTTTTTTTTTTTCTTTTACTGTTTTTTAGGAGCCCTACTGGGGGGGGGGGGGGGCGGCTTTGGTGAGATACCGGGGATCTAAACATACCTCTGAGAAAGGAGATTGAGGACACAGCCCCCCAATCTCCATCTCTGTGGCCTCAACTACACAAAGCTTCCCGTCCATTCAAAAACTGAAGCATAGGTAACACAGTTTACTACTCTTCTGTTATGAATGAGCAGAGTCAGTGATCGGTGCGGGTCACTGTCATTTCAGACAAGGAAGTGGCTGGTGGGGAGAGGGGAGGGGAGAACCTGGCAGCACTGCGCGGGAGAAAGGGGGGGGGGGGGACAGGAGGCAGTACAGGAGGGACCAGAGAAGAGCACTAGGACCGGAGAAGGGGGTGGGGGCGGGAGAGAGCATGGGGTTCGGAGAAAGGGGTGGGGGCGGGAGAGAGCACGGGGACT
Organism: Aquarana catesbeiana; assembly: GCA_037953035.1. Lineage (NCBI taxonomy): Eukaryota > Metazoa > Chordata > Amphibia > Anura > Ranidae > Aquarana > Aquarana catesbeiana. Next base: position 8,048 of record JBBHAA010003158.1, read on the forward strand.
GGAGAAGAGGGGGGCGAAGTTTCCAGAAAGATCACAGGGGGGCAGTAGAGAGCAGAGGGGCAGCAGAAGGAAGCTGGACAGGAGGGGCGGCATATAGAAGAACTGATCTCCTGCAGCTGCTGTGGGCACGCTTCTCCTCCTCTTCCTCCCGCAGGCATTCAGCGGCTGCAGGAGGAACATGGAGGGCATCCTCTATATGCTGGCTGTTCTGTCCAGGTGTAGAGAGGAGCTGCATGGGCCCCCTGGAGCATGGGGTCAGGTCACAATGGTGACCCCTGTAGGTACATCCCTGGTGGGCGCCATTTGGCATCTTTGCCCTGGGCGCTAGATGACCTTGTCCCGGCACTGGTGGTAAGTGGTTTAAGGGGTACACAGGATGTTCCTCTGTGATGCTGTGGCCTTCCATATTTTGCAGGTCCTTTAGTGGTCACGATCAGCGGCGGTGTGGGCGGAGCCTGTTTCTGGCTGTCGGTTTATCCGGTGGACTCGGTGAAGTCCAGAATCCAAGTCCTCTCCATGGCGTCCCATCAGGATGGGTTCTTCCTGTCCTTGCTGCACATACTGAGGAGAGAAGGTCAGACTTCTGTGGGGTTCGAGATTTGGGGTCCCACTCTGCAGTCTTTAGGGGCCACACAACTATTACTACAGATAGATCATTCCAGGGCTTCAGTTTTACTCAGAGATTGGATTTAAGGTGTATTCAAATCCCAAATGTTGTAATCTGGAAGGATTTAGAACCTCTGTCATGTTTTTCTTGCTGCCCTGTGTCACCGCTGGGCCAATTCCCCCCTTTGTTTGTCCTGGTGACCCCCCCCCCCCCCCAGACTGAAAGTGACGGGAACATCCAGAATCTTGAGTTGTCACCCGGAAAACTTTCCACTATAAGCCTCTATATTCCCTGATCACTCTAATCTTTTAGGGCACTTTCACACGGGTCCGCTTCAAAACTGCCAGTAAAACACTTTAATGGAGCGTTTCTGCAACGCAGTTTTTAAAGGACACGCGACTCGAAAGCTGCACCAAAAACGCTTAGTGAGGGTGTTTTTTTTTAAGCGTTTTTTGAGGCAGTTCCCATTCATTTCAATGGGGAGGAGCGTTTTTCAACCTGTATAGGGTGAGGACAAGGCACAGAGGTGGTAAAGCGGTTGCAGACCAAAGGTTTTAATAAGGAGACATGAAATACATTTGAAATACACATATTAGAAGGAAGGTCTAATGCGTAGGCCACTGGGTTATTCCTGCGGAGGATACGGAAAGGCCCAATAAACCGAGGTGCAAACTTCAGTGAGGGAACATGAAGTCAGGTTGTGAGATGACAACCAGACCCTGTCCCCAACCTGGTAGGAAGGCGCAGGCAGGCGTTTGCGATCAGCATGGAGTCTGTACCTATCATTAGCATGACGCAAAGCCTCCTGGACTTGTGCCCAAGTGGAATGAAGACCACAGAGATGCTCCTCTAACACAGGAATATTCTGCGGAACAAACGAGTCAGGCAACATGGAAGGTTGGAAACCATAATTCGCCATAAACGGAGACAATCAGGAAGCAGAATTCAAGGCACTGTTGTGAGAAAACTCCGCCCACGATAAGAGATCTGACCAGTTGTTATGATGGTCAGAAATATAGCAACGTAGGAATTGCTCCAAGGACTGATTGGCTCATTCTGCGGCCCCATTAGACTGCGGGTGATACGCAGAGGAGAAAGCAAGCTGAATTCCCAACTGTGCACAAAAGGCTCGCCAGAACCGGGACACAAACTGACTACCCCTGTCCGAGACAATCACCTTGGGTAGCCCATGTAAGCGAATGATCTCCCGAGCAAAAATGGAAGCCAGTTCCTTAGAAGTAGGCAACTTCTTGAGTGGAATACAATGCAACATTTTCGAGAACCGGTCAATCACCATAAGGATAACTATGTTGCCCTGGGAGTTGGGTAACTCCACAATGAAACTCATAGACAGGTGGGTCCTGGGCCTCTCTCCATTGGGTATGGGTTGTAGGAGGCCCATTGGAAAGTGTTGTGGAGTCTTACTCTGAGCACACACGGAACAGGCAGCTACGAAGGCGGTTACATCAGCACGTAGACTAGGCCACCAGAATTGTTGGGAAATGGCCCAAAAGAGTTGATTTCCCCCCAGGGTGGCCAGCAGCCTTGGGAGAATGGTAAGTCTGGAGCACAGCAGTATGGAGACTCTCTGGGACAAAGCAGCGGTCACAAGGTTTCTCAGGAGGAGCATGGACCTGAGCAGCAAGAATTTTGTCACCCAAAGGAGAAGTGAGACTGGTGTGAACTGTAGCCAGAATACGCTCAGGAGGAATCATAGGAACCGGAACCGACTCCAACTTGGAAGTGAAGGAAAATTGTTGTGACAAGGCGTCAGCCCTTACATTCTTAGTACCTGGTAAGAATGAGACAATGTAATTTAAACTTGACAAGAAAAGAGCCCATCGCGCCCTTCTGGGAGAGAGGCGTTTAGCCTCAGACAACAATGTGAGATTCTTATGGTCAGTAAGAATGAGAACCGGCACAGTGGTACCTTCGAGGAGATGTCTCCATTCTTTCAGGGCTAAAATGATCGCCAACAGCTCTCTGTCACCAATCTCATAATTGCACTCTGCGGGTGACAATTTCTTGGAAAAATAGCCACAAGGATGCATAGCGCTCTCAGAGGTAGGATGTTGAGACAGAAAGGTGCCAACTCCAGTCTCAGAAGAATCAACCTCAAGGATAAAAGGTAACGTAGGATCAGGATGTGCCAACACAGGAGCAGAAACAAAGGCAGCCTTGAGACTCTCAAAGGCCTTAATGGACTCTGGAGACCAACTCTCTGGGTTACCTGGGTTACCGTCCTTTCTGGTCTTATCAGTCAGGGGCTTGACCAGAGACGAGAAATTACGAATAAATTTCCGATAATAGTTGGTAAAGCCAAGAAAACGCTGCAGAGGACGTAACCCCACGGGTTGGAGCCACTGTAGGACTGCCGAATGTTTCTCTGGGTCCATCAAAAAAACAGCCATGGAAATGACATAGCCCAAGAATTTAACCTGTTCCTGATGGAACTCACACTTCTCCAGTTTACAATAGAGATTGTTCTCTCTTAGTTTCTGAAGCACACGACAGACCTCTGTGTGGTGGCTCTCCAGGTACTTGGAAAATATGAGGATATCGTGGAGATAAACCACCACACATAACAGCAACAAATCTCGGAGGACATTGTTAATAAATTCCTGGAAAACTGCCGGGCCATTACAAAGGCCGAAAGGCATTACGAGGTACTCATAATGGCCTGTTCTAGTATTAAGCGCAGTTTTCCTCTCGTCTCCCTCCTTAATCCTCACAAGATTGTATGCCCCTCTCAAATCAAGGTTTGTGAAAACAGTTGCTCCCTTGAGGCGGTCAAATAACTCCGTAATCAACGGAATCGGATAAGCATTCTTAATCGTGAAATGATTGAGACCCCTATAATCAATACAAGGTCTCAGTTCACCGCTCTTTTTCTTCACAAAGAAGAAACCAGCACCAGCAGGAGACGAGGATTTGTGGATGAAACCTCGAGACAGTGCGTCTGCAACATACTCCTCCATTGCCTTATCCTCCAAGACCGACAAAGAGTAAAACGGGCCATGAGGGGGTATGGCACGAGGTGAAGGTCAATTGAGCAATCATGATCACGAAACCTACTTTGCTTCTGTCCGTGGGAAACGCCTGGGGCAGCATCTCAAAGTATATCTCAACCTGGTTGAGAAAACCTCTGCATTGGACTGGATTGCCCCCAAATCGCTGGGGAAGCTGAGTGGAACCAGACATACCTCCTTATAGAGGTAATTCTCGAGGCGGGTGCCTGCACAGAGACTGGAGCAGCAGCAGGGACGGCCTGCAACTCAGGTTGTACCGGAGCAGCCTCAGTGGGAGAGTCCAGGTGAGCCGTGCGACTCAGGAGCGTTTGTAACACCATGGCAAACTGATCCATGCGGTGATCCTTGTCATCCAATCTGGAAAAAATATTACCAACAAGTGGATTGACTGCATCTTCTGAATTCATGGCCTTCGCCTACTGTCAGAAACCATGAAATCAGACCGAGACAGAAGTACAGTTAAACCACGCTTGTTTAATAATAAAAAAAGGTAAACGGAGTAAACGTAGTCAAAACATAGCCAGAGTTCAGGAACGGATAGTCAGACAAGCCAAAACGTCAGGGAGCCAGAGATGAGCGTAGTAGAACAGCAAGTGGGATCTGGAGCCAGACGGAATGTCAGCCAAGCAAGTCTTTAACAGGAACACAGGAGAGCGTCTCTAGAGATGTGACCGAGGCGAAGGTAGAGATCATCTGGACTGGACGGCTTAAGTAGGCAGGACTGACGAGCAGGATATCATCAACAGGTGAGTCACTGTGGAGAGAGATAGGAGCTGGCAATTAGCTGACAGCTGAGCGGCCAGTTTAGAGAAGGAAGGGCTGAGCCCAACCCTGACAATGATCCACTATATTGGCCTGCGTTTATATTTTATGTACTAAGATTTTATCAAGTATAATGTACAGTATGTGTATCCTTGAATGCCTTGAATAAACCATATGCAACAGTTCTGTTGCATATGGTTTATTATCAGCTATGACTACAATATGTATTTTTATACTATGGAATGTTTCAATGTATTTGAATAATAAAATATTATATTTAATATCTATCTCTCTATCTCATATAGATAGATAGAGATATATATTAAAGTCCCACTATTTTCCTCTCCTTTTATTCTTAAATGAATACAATGAAATCCCGGAACCTTTCCTCGGACTCCTGGATCTTCCTCCCGCTGGTGTCATTGGACCTCATGGTGGGATCTTTGGGGGAAGTTGTGGATTCTTGCAGGAAGATGCCCCAGCATTGTACAGGGATCATTCTTGGGGAGGGGGGAGGGTTTGGGATCCCCTATTTTTTTGGGGATCTTATGAGAGGAACCGATGATGTCACTACCACCGATGTTCTATTGCTGGAATTAGGCAGTTTGTGAACATGAGACGGGTGACCTGAGCGGATCTTCTAGGGGAAGGCCCTCTGTAATGGTCTCCTATACTGAAAACATTTGGAGGGGGAGGGGGAGGGGCACATACTTCTCACCTTATAGTGTACATGTGGATACACCAAGCAGATGGCTGGAAATCCTTCTCACCTTATCCCCTCCCCCCTCCATGCTCTGTTGGCCAGGGAATTTTTTTTTTTTTTTTTTTTTTTAGGAGCTCAAGTAATTTCCAGGATTTCTGTCCCTGACAATGGAGGCTTTGTGGGTTGGGTTTGTATCTCAATAATAGTAAATGATAATTGATCTATCTATAACTATGTATTGATGACATTCCATAACCAAAGTGTTCAGCCATCTTCCCGATCCCGGGGCACATTCCACCGCTCACCTATAGACAATGAGCTCCAGTGATTGGGTCGTGAGTCCTCCCACCGCCATCCAATGTCTGAGCCCTGAGGAAGGAGATCCGAGCCCCCCGCAACGTGTCCGGCCTCTCAGATCTCGGGGTCTCATCGGACTTTTTATGCCTCGTATTTGTGACATTTCATATCCATAACTCGCTCTTCCCTTTCTGACTCTTCCAGGAATCTTCTCCCTATACAGCGGACTGATGCCTACCGTCATCCGAGCGTTTCCCTCCAACGCCACGCTCTTCCTGGCCTATGAGATGACCAAGAGGACTCTGACATCATGGACGTCCACATAGGAATCCCATCCCCCCCATCATCCACATAGGAATCCCATCCCCCCCATCATCCACATAGGAATCCCATCCCCCCCCATCTTCCTTCTTTTCTGGCTTCTCTGTACTTTATATGTGAATAAAATATTCCATTCGTTTATCCTCCATGTATTCTGAAGTGTCTTTACAACTCTGAGTGTTCCTCCGAATATCCCCCTAATACACACAGACATTCCGGGGACCCCCTATAATACACACAGACATGTTCTGGGGACCCCCTATAATACACACAGACATTCCGGGGACCACCTCTAATACACACAGACATTTTGGGCCCCCCTATAATACACACATATGTTCTGGGGACCCCCTCTAATACACATATGTTCCGGGACCCCCTATAATACACACATACATTCTTGGGACCCCCTATAATACACACACATATGTTCTGGGGACCCCCTCTAATACACATACGTTCCCGGGGAACCCCTATAATACACACATACATTCTGGGGACCCCCTATAATGCACACATAAGTTTTGGGGACCCTCTATAATACACACATACATTCTGGGGACCCCCTATAACACACACATATGTTCCGGGGACCCCCTATAATACACACGTTCTGGGGACCCCCTATAATACACACATATGTTCCAGGGACCCCCTATAATACACACGTTCTGGGGACCCCCTATAATACACACAGACATTCCGGGGACCCCCTATAATACACACATACATTCTGGGGACCCCCTATAATACACACAGACATTCCGGGGACCCCCTATAATACACACATACGTTCTGGGGACCCCCTATAATACACACAAATACATTCTGGTGACCCCCTATAATACACACAAATACATTCTGGTGACCCCCTATAATACACACATACGTTCTGGGGACCCCCTATAATACACACAAATACATTCTGGTGACCCCCTATAATACACACATACGTTCTGGGGACCCCCTATAATACACACAAATACATTCTGGGGACCCCCTATGATACACACATATGTTCTGGGGACCCCCTATAATACACACATACGTTCTGGGGACCCCCTATAATACACACATATGTTCTGGGGACCCCCTATAATACACACATATGTTCTGGGGACCCCCTATAATACACACATATGTTCTGGGGACCCCCTATAATACACACAAATACATTCTGGGGACCCCCTATGATACACACATATGTTCTGGGGACCCCCTATGATACACACATATGTTCTGGGGACCCCCTATGATACACACATACGTTCTGGGGACCCCCTATGATACACACATATGTTCTGGGGACCCCCTATAATACACACATACATTCTGGGGACCCCCTATGATACACACATATGTTCTGGGGACCCCCTATAATACACACATACGTTCTGGGGACCCCCTATGATACACACATATGTTCTGGGGACCCCCTATGATACACACATACGTTCTGGGGACCCCCTATGATACACACATATGTTCTGGGGACCCCCTATAATACACACATACATTCTGGGGACCCCCTATGATACACACATATGTTCTGGGGACCCCCTATAATACACACATATGTTCTGGGGACCCCCTATGATACACACATACGTTCTTTGGGACCCCCTATAATACACATATGTTCCAGGCTTGTTAAATCTGCAGCTTTCATTATAATAATCCCTGGTGATCCCGCCATGAGAGGTCCTTCTCCAGACACTTCCCCTTATAGGGTGACAACGCTCTGTCTGCCCCGTAACTGTGCTCTGGTGTCACCAATAGGAAACCCACCCTGAGAAATGTCATCACTGGAGTGTATGGAGACAGGAAGTGGCTGCAAACGGGCTGCAGGAGATCAGCAGCACTGAGATGGAACAAAGAATGAAAAAGGATAAAAATGGGATTTTATGTAAAAAAAATAAAGGCAATAGTTTATAATACACAACACTTAGGAGGTGTCTCGTCACATTTGGCTACCCATCACATTTTGCTACCCGCTGGAGTGCGCATGCGTGCCTCTGCCATATGCGTTCCAACAATGTTGTAAGACCACTTTCCCACAGGGCCCCTCGCCACGCTTCAGGCACGGCCCCGCTTCACTCGGCATAATTATAATCTAACTTTATGTCCACTTGGATGATGGGACTTGAACCTGGACTCAGGGGTGTGGCCACTTAATTCTGCGCAAGCGCAGATCGCCACAGTGTTGTAACGCATATGGCGGCGTCGCGCATGCGCAGTCCAGCGGGTAGCCAAATGTGATGGGTCGCCATATGTGACGCTACAGAGGCATATACAATTTTCACTCCATAACAAGAAGTGACTGAACAAAGACCCCCCCATGGCAGGATCACCGGGGATTATTATAATGAAAGCTTCAGATTTATAAACATTGACTTGTGAACTGACATTAATAGGAGAAATCTTCTATGAGATTTTGGTGATTGGATCTACTCTCTGATATCACGAGGAAGGTCAGAAATGATTATATTGTATATAGAAGATGGACCTCCTCCTCCTCCGGGGTCGCTCTTCAGTCCTCCTCCAGATCTTTCTTGTCCCTTCTTGAATCTCAGCTCCTGTCTTCTGTCCATCACCTGTCACAGCTGCTGACATTCTTCTTCCCATCTTTGGTGTTGGGTTGGCCCTTCCAGGATCTAAATATAGGGCCACGTGTCCGTCCTCCACCACCCGTCCTCCACAATCTGTTCTCCACCATCCGTCCTCCACCAACCGCCCTCCACTATCCGTTCTCCACCATCCGTCCTCCACCACCCGTTCTCCACAATCTGTTCTCCACCATCCGTCCTCCACCATCCGTCCTCCACCACCCGTTCTCCACAATCTGTTCTCCACCATCCGTCCTCCACCACACGGCCTCCACCATCTGTCTTCACCACACGGCCTCCACCATCTGTCTTCACCACACGGCCACCACCACCCATCCTCAACCACCCGTCCTCCACTACCCGGCCTCCACCATCTGTCTTTACCACCGTCCTTCACCATCCGTCCTCCACCACCCGTCCTCCGCTACCTGGCCTGGACCCCACTCAGCCTGGACCCCGTCCTTCCAACCCTCTCCTACTCAGGTATGGAATTTATTGTTTTCTTCCCTTTTATCGTCAGTCCTAGCTGACCCCGTATTCCGTATATCCTTATTATTATATCCGTTCTATTATATCCTTATTAATATATACTTCTTATCATATCATTATATTATCCTCCTTATTATATCTGTTTTATTATATCCTTATTATTATATCCTTAGTGCTTGTTGTGTCCTTTTATTATACTTTGTATCTATAGATGAATATCTTCTCTCTGTATTTATTCCATTTATATCCCTCATCCCGGGACCATTCCCTCTGTAGAATCTTCTCTCCTTTATGGATAATATATATGAGGAAGCTGGGATCACAGAATGTTCTAGATATCACAGAATGTTCTAGATCGGTGCCGAATTATATACAGTGTATATGTTACATTGTAATGATTGTTCCCTCTGTAGAATCTTCTCTCCTTTATGGATAATATATATGAGGATTCTGAGATCCCAGAACATTCCAGATCTGTGTTGGATTCTATAAATATTACATTGTAATGAATGTGTCCTTTTTTTATTATACTTTGTATCTATAGATTTATATCTTCTCTTATCATTGGGAAATCTGGGATTATAGAATGTTCTAGATCTGTGTTGACTCATAGAATTGTGTTCCACATTCATATAGATGTGATTATTGTGTAAGGCCGGCCATACATTATACAATCTTCCTAAAGATTTACCAAAACCGTATAATATGAGGTCACACCTAAACACTTTCCATGTGTATGTAGCAAGGTCCCCGGCCTCCTTCGGTCTAATGAGAACCTCCAGGGCCAGAGATAGCTGACATCCTTCTGTATGTGGTGGGTTGTGAGGCATGGTGGGTGCAAGGCAGTTAAAGCTATTGGGCGCCAGACACTTCTTGAATGCAAAAGAGAGTTTATTTCTCTTAACAAACTTTTTGGGGGGAGAGAGGGTTAGGGCCAGGACACCCTTAGGTAATTGCAAGTTCTATTGGCAGACTCAGAGACTTCAACAGGAGGACAGCCATGCAGGGAAAGGCATCCAGCAAGATGCCACATCTGCACGTGTAGGAATGCTGTCTCCTATGGCAACAGTCTTTAACAGTTCCTAACACAAAGGTTAACAGTACCTTCACTTCCACTACAATCACTCCTTGTAGTTCTTCATCCCACTGAGCTCCCGGTCTCTCACTAGACCCTCTGATTCACTGCTACTGAATCCCTTGAGCTCCTCCAATCTTCACGGTGGTATCTTCCTCAAGTGTCACCCTCACCTCTCTGCTGGGTCCCTACTATGGAACGCCAGATACTTCTCAAGCTTCACCCTACTGGTCTGCTTGGTCCCTGGCTTGACACACAAGGCTGCTCTGCAAGCATCACCTCTGCTGGTTGGGTCCTTGGCTTCACATCCACTGAAGTTTCCCGATTCTTCATCGCCCCCTTTTGGTGAGAATATTGCTCGGGTACTTGCTTCAGTTACTCACTGAGGTCCCTGGTAATAACGTGGATGGTCCCTTAGTGGAGACAGCTTCCCCTCTACCTCCGACCACGACAGGTTCTACAGCCGACAGAACCATCACTTCTGGTTGGACTGCAAGCCGCAATCCCAACCCTGCGCTGCTCTCTTGCTTCTGCATAGGCCTTCACACAGCCTGTCAGCCAGATGTGCCCGGAATAAGCCTGGGGTGTACGACACAAGTCCACCCAGACAGCCGTCCAGGTGGAACAGAACACCGATCACCTGACTCCACCCAAATATATAGGTTCTCCCAGCAGGCCGGACATGAGTAGGTATGGAGGGTGGACATGAGAGGTATGGAGGGTGGACATGAGGAGGTATGAAGGCCAGACATGAGAAGGTATGGAGGGTGGACATGAGGAGGTATGGAGGCCGGACATGAGGAGGTATGGAGGCCGGACATGAGGAGGTATAGAGGGTGGACCTGAGGAGGTATGGAGGGTGAACATGAGGAGGTATGGAGGCCAAACATGAGGAGGTATGGAGACCAGGCAGAGAAGTATGGAGGGTGGACAAGAGGAGGTATGGAGGGTGGACATGAGGAGGTATAGAGGGTGGACATGAGGAGGTACGAAGGTCGGACATGAGGAGGTACGAAGGTCGGACATGAGGAGGTACGAAGGTCGGACATGAGGAGGTATGGAGCGTGGACATGAGGCAGTATGGAGGGTGGACATGAGGAGGTATGGAGGCCGGACATGAGGAGGTATGGAGGGTGGACCTGAGGAGGTATGGAGACCAGACATGAGAAATATGGAGGGTGGACATAAGGATGTATGGAGACCAGACATGAGAAGTATGGAGGGTGGACATGAGGAGGTATGGAGGGTGGACATGAGGAGGTATGGAGGCCGGACATGAGGAGATATGGAGGGTAGACCTGAGGAGGTATGGACGGTGGACAGGAGGAGGTATGAAGGCCGGACATGAGTAGGTATGGAGGGTGGACATGAGGAAGTATGGAGGCCGGACATGAGAAGTATGGAGGGTGGACATGAGGAGTTATGGAGGGTGGACATGAGGAGTTATGGAGGGTGGACATGAGGAGTTATGGAGGGTGGACATGAGAAGTATGGAGGGTGGACATGAGGAGTTATGGAGGGTGGACATGAGGAGTTATGGAGGGTGGACATGAGGAGTTATGGAGGGTGGACATGAGGAGTTATGGAGGGTGGACATGAGGCGGTATGGAGGCTGGACATGAGGAGGTATGGAGACCAGACATGAGAAGTATGGAGGGTGGACATGAGAAGTATGGAGGGTGGACATGAGAAGTATGGAGGGTGGACATGAGGAGTTATGGAGGGTGGACATGAGGAGTTATGGAGGGTGGACATGAGAAGTATGGAGGGTGGACATGAGGAGTTATGGAGGGTGGACATGAGAAGTATGGAGGGTGGACATGAGGAGTTATGGAGGGTGGACATGAGGAGTTATGGAGGGTGGACATGAGGAGTTATGGAGGGTGGACATGAGGAGGTATGGAGGCTGGACATGAGGAGGTATGGAGACCAGACATGAGAAGTATGGAGGGTGGACATGAGAAGTATGGAGGGTGGACATGAGGAGTTATGGAGGGTGGACATGAGGAGGTATGGAGACCAGACATGAGAAGTATGGAGGGTGGACATGAGGAAGTATGGAGGGTGGACATGAGGAAGTATGGAGGGTGGACATGAGGAATTATGGAGGGTGGACATGAGGAGGTATGAATTGTGGACATGAGGAGGTATGGAGGCCGGACACAGCCAGGCGGCTGGTATTCTCAGAATGAGGCTTGCAATGACTGCTCTCTCTTTTTGTGTTTTGTTGTAGAGAATCGCCATGCTGACAGCTTCACCTCCTCCTGGTACTATGAGCAGTCAAGTGACCCCGGACCCCTCCGGTGACTATGTGCTCTGCTATAACAAAGGGTGTGGACAGAGATTCCTCAGTACCAACAATCCTACAGGTAAGTGTCCTAGAAGGAGGTGTGTAAACGTGTGCAGCCCATCTCCAGGAAACCAGGAAAATACATGGATCTCCATCCAGTCCTGAGATTTACACAGCTCTGCCACACAGCACAGCCAGGTAGATGACGCTGCTAACAGTTACAATGGTGTCCTCCCTCCACCCCAAGCCTGCTGACTGGACAGTGAAGACTGATGAGGTCATCCCTCTGCTCTTTGCTCCTATCAGCACGCTCCTTGTCAGCATATTTGCATGCAGCACACCTGGTTGTCTCCCCCAGTCTGAGCTCTGCTGTACAGGAGATTAGATGAGGCTGACACCAATCAGATTTAGGCACTCACATGAGTTGTCTGTCAGAGGGAGGGGAAAACCCCAGCAGACAGCGCTCCCCAATGCTCTGCTGGTGGACCGTCCCTTGGCACCCTCATGTCAAATGTAGAGCTATGGTCCCTGCATTGGTCTTGATGATGTCAGAGGACCTTAGACTGCCGGAGTGTAAGGTAGAAGAGGTGGTGAGGACCGGTCTAGCAGCCTGGAGGAGCCTGCGGGAGCAGAGGATTCAGGCAGTAAAATGGCTGTACCCGGTCCCTGTAGGCATAAATGAGCAGTGAACCCTTGCAGTACAGGCACAGCCTCACCACTAGGAGGACCTTCATGGAGTTCAGCTTTAGATAAGGCTTGTTATGGAGGTCAGATCTCTGGATGTGATGAGAATGAAGAGTAGATGATACTGAACTCACGCAAGTTTCTCTTCCCCTCACCTATAGACGCTTGTCTCTTCCACCCTGGATATCCCATCTTCCATGACGCTCTGAAGGTCAGTACATCTCCTGTAGATCTCACACGCAGTTCTCAATGTTCTGGTCATTGTCACCAAAGATTTGTTTTCTGTCTCAGGGTTGGTCCTGCTGCCGGAAACGTACCACAGACTTCTCCGAATTCCTGGCCATCCAGGTGAGTTCCTCTGCCGCTAACAATCCCTCTGTGTGCCGGACGCTTTACTTTGTGACCTCATCCATACTGATCACCTTTGTGATGAACTGGAACGCCGATGGTGAGCCAGGTCTTCTCATCTAAAACTTCACAAATGGCCACAAATTCAGAATCTTGTGGAAAGTCTTCCCAGAAGAGTGGAGGATGTCATAGGTTAATGTTGATAAATATAAAGTTCTGCACTTGAGGCCTAAGTATATTCATCAGGATCTGGGGCAATCGATTGTGCAGAAGGATCTGGGGGAGTCAATGGTGGAGAAGGATCTGGGGGAGTCAAAAGTGGAGAAGGATCTGGGGGAATCAATGGTGGAGAAGGATCTGGGGGAGTCAATGGTGGAGAAGGATCTGGGGGAGTCAATGGTGGAGAAGGATCTGGGGAAATCAATGGTGGAGAAGGATCTGGGGGAATTCATAGTGGAGAAGGATCTGAGGAAGTCAATGGTGGAGAAGGATCTTGGGGAATCCATAGTGGAGAAGGATCTGGGGGAATCCATAGTGGAGAAGGATCAGGGGGAGTCAATGGTCATACTCTCTATGAATCCAGTGTATGTACTGTATACTTTTTATGTATCCGGTGTATATACTGTATACTTTCTATGTATCCGGTGTATATACTATGTCTCTATATTGTCTTGGTGTCACCGTTGTGGATCTCTCTTCCTTAGGGTTGCTCTAAGGGGCCGCACAACAATGAGAAACCTCCAGAAACTCTAAAACCCGACATCTCTGGAAGCAAAACTGTCTCTGAGATCATTGTACGGGGCCCCAAGTCTGCAGAGAAGATGCTGAAGGAGAGGCCGAGGTAATGATAGTTCATGTCTGTCCCCCCCCCCTTGCAGAATATACAGGGGGGTAAGGGGGTGCAAAGAGCAAAAAAAGTGGTTGCACCGTGTGTGGGGGGGATGGCGGCAAAACGTCACCGGGCTCCTTCTTCAAGTATAATAATCGATCATCTGTATGTGTGAGGGGCTCCTCGGGGGACGTCCTTGGTCCTTATAAAGGTGTTCCTGTGCAGCCCACCCTCTCTGTGATTGGTGGATTTCCTCATTCATAAACGGTGTCATTCCCACGCTGACCTCCAAAAGTAATATATATTTCATGGGCTCTCACCATCATACCAATATCATGGGCATTAATATAAAGTCCCCCCCCCCTCACCATGGCCATTAATAACGAGGTGCCCCCCTTCATGGCCAATTATATGGAGTTACTCCCCTCCACCATGGTCATTAATATGGAAATGGAGTTGCCCCCCCCCCCTGTCCTGGTGGTGTGGTTATTACAGTCAGGCTGTCTGTTGTTGCAGCACTCAGGAGGAGATGCGCCCCCTTCTGGTGAAAGTTTCCCGCTCATTAGAAGAAGAGTTGGAGAAGATGACGTTGTCGGTGAAGCCGGTTGCTCAGATAAAAGGTGAGGGGGGGAGGGGGGGTCTGGACGTTATAACACCCGCACAGTTTATGAAGCTCGCCCGTCTTCTCTAGAAATGTGAAATTTGTTGCTGTTATTTCTGCAGTTTTGCAATAAATCCATTTATCATCTTTTATGTTACAGAGGAGGCGGGGGTGACAGCGCTGGGGACGCGGTGTAAACGCTCCGGCTGTAAAGAGGTGAGGGGGGCGGCAATGTGTGTATGGAGGGGAGAGGGGCGGTAACGTGTATACGGAGGTGAGGGGGGCGGTAATGTGTATACGGAGGTGAGGGGGCAGTAATGTGTATACGGAGGTGGGGGGTGGTAATTTGTGTACGGAGGTGAGGGGGGCGGTAATGTGTGTATGGAGGTGAGGGGGCTGTAATGTGTATACGGAGGTGAGGGGGCGGTAATGTGTATACGGAGGTGAGGGGGGCGGTAATGTGTGTATGGAGGTGAGGGGGCGGTAATGTGTGTATGGAGGTGAGGGGGGCGGTAATGTGTATACGGAGGTGAGGGGGCAGTAATGTGTATACGGAGGTGTGGGGGGGTGGTAATGTGTGTACGGAGGTGAGGGGGGCGGTAATGTGTCTATGGAGGTGAGGGGGGCGGTATTGTGTGTATGGAGGTGAGGGGGGCTGTAATGTGTGTATGAAGGGGAAGGGGGCAGTAATGTGTGTATGGAGGTGAGGGGGGCGGTAATATGTATATGGAGGTGAGGGGGGCGGTAATGTGTGTATGGAGGGGAGGGGGGCGGTAATGTGTGTATGGAGGTGAGGGGGGCGGTAATATGTATATGGAGGTGAGGGGGGCGGTAATGTGTGTATGGAGGGGAGGGGGGCGGTAATGTTTGTACAGAGGGGCTGGCGTTCCCAGGTCTCATGCACATTGCGGATAGTACAGCAGCGTTCAGGGGCGTAAAAACATTGGTCCGCAGCTGCGTTTAGAGCGCACCCATCAGTGTAATATATGCCCGTATGTATGACATTTATTCCAATCACCAGAATTCATATTCTGCTAGTAGACTGACATACGTGTGTAAACATGCGTCCCTACGCGTTTCGTCCTGCGTCATTACAGGCTTTTGTCTGCCAAGTTCCCCCGCTGTGTGCTGAGGCCTGCTATCCCTCATTATAGAAGAAGAGTGATTACCTCCCACCTTTCCTGCAGGTTTATCAAGGCCCGGAGAGTGAGGAGGGTATGTGCGTCCATCACCCGGGGGTCCCCGTCTTCCATGAAGGGTAAGGAGATGATTTCTGCCCCCCCGAATATCCAATCATTCATCACCGCCAGACGAGGATATTACACTAAGGGGGAAAAATGTATTTGATCGGCTGCTGATTTTGTGACAAAGAAACGATCAGTCTATAATTTTATTGGTCGGTTTATTATAACAGTGAGAGAATAACAACAAAAATATCCAGAAAAACACATTTCAAAAAAAGTTATAAATTGATTTGCATTTTAATGAGTGAAATAAGTATGTGAACCCTTCACAAAACATGACTTAGTAGTTGGTGGAGAAACCCTTGTTGGCGATCACAGAGGTCAGACGTTTCTTGGAGTTGGCCTCCAGGTTTGCACACATCTCAGGAGGGATTTTGTCCTCTTTGCAGATCCTCTCCAAGTCATTAAGGTTTCCAGGCTGACGTTTGGTAACTCGAATCTTCAGCTCCCTCCACATATTTTCTATGGGATGAAGGTCTGGAGACTGGCTAGGCCACTCCAGGACCTCAATGTGCTTCTTCTTGAGCCACTCCTTTGTTGCCTTGGCCGTGTGTTTTGGGTCATTGTCATGCTGGAAGACCCGTCCATGACCCATTTTCAATGCCCTGGCTGAGGGAAGGAGGTTCTCTCCCAAGATTTGATGCTACATGGTCCCATCCATCGTCCCTTTGATGCTGTGAAGTTGTCCTGTCCCCTTAGCAGAAAAACACCCCCAAAGCATAATGTTTCCACCTCCATGTATGATGGTGGGGGATGGTGTTCTTGGGGTCATAGGACCTCCATGTATAACAGTGGGGGATGGTGTTCTTGGGGTCATAGGACCTCCATGTATGACGGTGGGGGATGGTGTTCTTGGGGTCATAGGACCTCCATGTATGACGGTGGGGGATGGTGTTCTTGGGGTCATAGGACCTCCATGTATGACGGTGGGGGATGGTGTTCTTGGGGTCATAGGACCTCCATGTATGACGGTGGGGGATGGTGTTCTTGGGGTCATAGGACCTCCATGTATGATGGTGGGGGATGGTGTTCTTGGGGTCATAGGACCTCCATGTATGACGGTGGGGGATGGTGTTCTTGGGGTCATAGGACCTCCATGTATGATGGTGGGGGATGGTGTTCTTGGGGTCATAGGACCTCCATGTATGATGGTGGGGGATGGTGTTCTTGGGGTCATAGGACCTCCATGTATGATGGTGGGGGATGGTGTTCTTGGGGACATAGGACCTCCATGTATGACGGTGGGGGATGGTGTTCTTGGGGTCATAGGACCTCCATGTATGATGGTGGGGGATGGTGTTCTTGGGGTCATAGGACCTCCATGTATGACAGTGGGGGATGGTGTTCTTGGGGACATAGGACCTCCATGTATGACGGTGGGGGATGGTGTTCTTGGGGTCATAGGACCTCCATGTATGATGGTGGGGGATGGTGTTCTTGGGGGTCATAGGACCTCCATGTATGATGGTGGGGGATGGTGTTCTTGGGGGTCATAGGACCTCCATGTATGAAGGTGGGGGATGGTGTTCTTGGGGGTCATAGGACCTCCATGTATGACGGTGGGGGATGGTGTTCTTGGGGTCATAGGACCTCCATGTATGACGGTGGGGGATGGTGTTCTTGGG
Organism: Aquarana catesbeiana; assembly: GCA_037953035.1. NCBI lineage: Eukaryota > Metazoa > Chordata > Amphibia > Anura > Ranidae > Aquarana > Aquarana catesbeiana. Next base: position 25,558 of record JBBHAA010003158.1, read on the forward strand.
GTCATAGGACCTCCATGTATGAAGGTGGGGGATGGTGTTCTTGGGGGTCATAGGACCTCCATGTATGACGGTGGGGGATGGTGTTCTTGGGGTCATAGGACCTCCATGTATGACGGTGGGGGATGGTGTTCTTGGGGTCATAGGACCTCCATGTATGACGGTGGGGGATGGTGTTCTTGGGGTCATAGGACCTCCATGTATGACGGTGGGGGATGGTGTTCTTGGGGTCATAGGACCTCCATGTATGACGGTGGGGGATGGTGTTCTTGGGGTCATAGGACCTCCATGTATGACGGTGGGGGATGGTGTTCTTGGGGTCATAGGACCTCCATGTATGATGGTGGGGGATGGTGTTCTTGGGGACATAGGACCTCCATGTATGACGGTGGGGGATGGTGTTCTTGGGGTCATAGGACCTCCATGTATGATGGTGGGGGATGGTGTTCTTGGGGTCATAGGACCTCCATATATGACAGTGGGGGATGGTGTTCTTGGGGTCATAGGACCTCCATGTATGATGGTGGGGGATGGTGTTCTTGGGGTCATAGGACCTCCATGTATGACGTGGGGGATGGTGTTCTTGGGGTCATAGGTCCTCCATGTATGATGGTGGGGGATGGTGTTCTTGGGGTCATAGGACCTCCATGTATGATGGTGGGGGATGGTGTTCTTGGGGTCATAGGACCTCCATGTATGACGTGGGGGATGGTGTTCTTGGGGTCATAGGTCCTCCATGTATGATGGTGGGGGATGGTGTTCTTGGGGTCATAGGACCTCCATGTATGACGGTGGGGGATGGTGTTCTTGGGGACATAGAACCTCCATGTATGACGGTGGGGGATGGTGTTCTTGGGGTCATAGGATCTCCATGTATGACAGTGGGGGATGGTGTTCTTGGGGACATAGAACCTCCATGTATGACGGTGGGGGATGGTGTTCTTGGGGACATAGAACCTCCATGTATGACGGTGGGGGATGGTGTTCTTGGGGTCATAGGACCTCCATGTATGACAGTGGGGGATGGTGTTCTTGGGGTCATAAGACCTCCATGTATGACGGTGGGGGATGGTGTTCTTGGGGTCATAGGACCTCCATGTATGACAGTGGGGGATGGTGTTCTTGGGGTCATAGGACCTCCATGTATGACAGTGGGGGATGGTGTTCTTGGGGTCATAGGACCTCCATGTATGACGGTGGGGGATGGTGTTCTTGGGGTCATAGGACCTCCATGTATGACGGTGGGGGATGGTGTTCTTGGGGTCATAGGACCTCCATGTATGACAGTGGGGGATGGTGTTCTTGGGGTCATAGGACCTCCATGTATGACGGTAGGGGATGGTGTTCTTGGGGTCATAGGACCTCCATGTATGACGGTGGGGGATGGTGTTATTGGGGTCATAGGACCTCCATGTATGACGGTGGGGGATGGTGTTATTGGGGTCATAGGACCTCCATGTATGACGGTGGGGGATGGTGTTATTGGGGTCATAGGTCCTCCATGTATGATGGTGGGGGATGGTGTTCTTGGGGTCATAGGACCTCCATGTATGACGGTGGGGGATGGTGTTATTGGGGTCATAGGACCTCCATGTATGACGGTGGGGGATGGTGTTCTTGGAGGTCATAGGACCTCCATGTATGACAGTGGGGGATGGTGTTCTTGGGGTCATAGGACCTCCATGTATGACAGTGGGGGATGGTGTTCTTGGGGTCATAGGACCTCCATGTATGACAGTGGGGGATGGTGTTCTTGGGGTCATAGGACCTCCATGTATGACGGTGGGGGATGGTGTTCTTGGGGTCATAGGACCTCCATGTATGACGGTGGGGGATGGTGTTCTTGGGGTCATAGGACCTCCATGTATGACGGTGGGGGATGGTGTTCTTGGGGTCATAGGACCTCCATGTATGACGGTGGGGGATGGTGTTCTTGGGGTCATAGGACCTCCATGTATGACGGTGGGGGATGGTGTTCTTGAGGTCATAGGACCTCCATGTATGACGGTGGGGGATGGTGTTCTTGGGGTCATAGGACCTCCATGTATGATGGTGGGGGATGGTGTTCTTGGGGTCATAGGACCTCCATGTATGACGGTGGGGGATGGTGTTCTTGGGGTCATAGGCAGCATTCCTCCTCCTCCAAATACGATGAGTTGAATTGATGCCAAAGATCTCGATTTTGGTCTCCTCTGACCACAACACTTTCCCCCAGTTCTCCTCTGAATCATTCGATGTTCATAAGTAATCTTCAGAAGGACCTGTACATGTGATTTCCTGAGCGGGGGGACCTTGCGGGGGCTGCAGGATTTCAGTCCTTCACGGTGTAGTGTGTTACCGATTGTTTTCTTGGTGACTATAGTCCCAGCTGAGATCATTGACAAGATTCTCCTGTGTAATTCTGGGCTGATTCCTCACCGTTCTCCTGATCATTGAACCTCCACGAGGTGAGATCTTGTATGGAGCCCCAGACCGAGGGAGATCGATCGTTATTTTGTGTTTCTTCCATTTGTGAATAATCCCATCAACTGTTGTCACCCTCTCACCAAGCTGCTTGGCGATGGTCTTGTAGCCCATTCCAGCCTTGTGTAGGTCTACAATCTTCTCCCCAACATCCTTGGACAGATCTTTGCCATGGTGGAGAGATTGGAATCTGATTGATTGCTTCTGTGGACAGGTGTCTTTTATACAAGTAACAAGCTGAGATTAGGAGCACTCCCTTTAAAGAAAGTGCTCCTAATCTCAGCTCGTTTCCTGTATAGAAGACACCTGGGAGCCAGAAATCTTACTGATTGAGAGGGGATCAAATACTTTTTTCCCTCACTGTATGTACTACACACCGTCCAGTCCAGGATTACATCTGTTGTATGGGTTCATTCACAGAGCACACTATGGGGGTTCTTGATGTCACAGCTCTCAGTATACATTATATATCTCTCTCTGTAGAATGAAGTATTGGTCCTGCTGCTGCATTAAAACAAGCGACTTCAATGAATTCCTGGATCAGAAGGGATGTACCAACGGGAGACATCTGTGGGTGCAACCTCCGGGGAAACGGGTGAGGGCAACCAGAGATGATAAGAATAATAGTATTTAATATAACACAAAAATAATGATGATAATAACAATATATACAGTGCCTTGAAAAAGTATTCATACCCCCTGAAATTTTCCACATTTTGTTACAACCAAAAACATAAATGTGTTTTTAATTGGGATTTTATGTGACAGACCAACACAAAGTGTCACATAATTGTGAAGTGGAAGGAAAATGATAAATGATACAAATAAATATGTGAAAAGTGTGGGGGGGGGGGAGGGGCATTTGTATTCAGCCCCCTTTACTCTGATAACTAAAATCTAGAGGAACCAATTGTCTTCAGAAGTCACCTAATTAGTAAATAGAGTCCACCTGTGTGTAATTTAATCTCAGTATAAATACAACTGTTCTGTGAAGCCCTCAGAGGTTTGTTAGAGAAACTTAGTGAACAAACAGCATCATGAAGGCCAAGGAACACACCAAACAGGTCAGGGATAAAGTTGTGGAGAAGTATAAAGCAGGGTTAGGTTATAAAGAAATCTCCCAAGCTTTGAACATCTCACGGAGCTCTGTTCAATCCATCATCGGAAAATGGAAAGAGTATGGCACAACTGCAAACCTACCAAGACATGGCCGTCCACCTAAACTGACCGGCCGGGCAAGGAGAACATTCATCAGAGAAGAGCCAAGAGGTCCATGGTAACTCTGGAGGAGCTGCAGAGATCCACAGCTCAGGTGAGAGAATCTGTCCACAGGACAACTATTAGTCGTGTTCTCCACAAATCTGCCCTTTATGGAAGAGTGACAAGAAGAAAGACATTGGAGAAAGAAAGTCATAAGAAGTCCTGTTTGTAGTTTGTGAGAAGCCATGTGGAGGACACAGCAAACATGTGGAAGAAGGTGATCTGGTCACATGAGACCAAAATTCAACTTTATGGCCTAAAAGTAAAACGCTATGTGTGGGGAAAACTAACACTGCACATCACCCTGAACACATCATCCCCACCGTGAAACATGATGGTGGCAGCATCATGTGGTGGGGATGGTTTTCTTCAGCAGGGACAGGGAAGCTGGTCAGAGTTGATGGGAAGATGGATGGAGACAAATACAGGACAATCTTAGAAGAAAACCTGTTAGAGTCTACAAAAGACTTGAGACTGGGGCGGAGGTTCACCTTCCAGCAGGACAACGACCCGAAACATCCAGCCAGAGCTACAATGGAATGGTTTAGATCAAAGCATATTCATGTGTTAGAATGGCCCAGTCACAGTCCAGACCTAAATCACATTGAGAATCTGTGGCAAGACTTGAAAATTGCTGATCACAGACGCTCTCCATCCAATCTGACAGAACTTGAGATATTTTACAAAGAAGAATGGGCAGAAATGTCCTCTCTAGATGTGCAAAGCTGGTAGACATCCCCAAAAAGACTTGTAGAGAAAGGGGGTTCTACAAAGTATTGACTCCGGGGGGCGCCATACAAATGTCCCTCCCCCACACTTTTCACATATTTATTTGTATCATTTATTATTTTCCTTCCACTTCACAATTATGTGACACTTTGTGTTGGTCTATCACATAAAATCCCAATACAAGACATTTACGTTTTTGGTTGTAACAAAATGTGGGGAATTCCAAGGGGTATGAATACTTTTTCCAGGCACTGTACTATGATGATGTATCTCTGGGAGGGATGGAATTATCGCCCCCCGGAGTATATCGGCCGTCATTACAATTGTTGTAGCACACACACACACACACACAGGGACAATCTCTATCATTTAAAGACATTGGATATCCACTTGAGGGTAAAATAAGGGGTTCAGTTTATTGCTGCCCCCCAAAGATTGCTTCTATTATCTTCTCTTACCCCTCCCCCACACTCATAGGAGAGAGAAGCAGAGGTCTCTCCCCACCCCATGTGACTACGCTGGGTGTCTGAGCGGACGGTTGCTGACCATAGGAGGTGGAAGAGGACTGAGTCCCCTGGGATCCATACCTTAAATAGCTCTATATATGAAAAGAGACCCCCAGATCTTCTGTCATTCCCATCCTGCGATGTAACAGAAGTCTCATTGGTCGGGGTGACTCTCTTCGGTGAGGCCGCTCATATATACCAGAACACCCACAAATGGAAGGGGGTCCATTATACAAGAAGCAGTACGAGCTCCACACTTTATTTTTAGACAGTCTGTAGAAAAAGAAATCCAACACGTTTTGGGGGTGCAGATGCCCCCTGAGGAAGGAGTATCTGAACCTCGAAACGCGTTGGGTTCTTTTTCTACAGATTATCTCTTAGGACTCCTCAATGGTCAGTGTGGAGCTCTTACTGCTTCTTGTATGGTTGAATAGTAAATACGTTCCTTAGTTTCCCCGGGTGAATGGAGCAGTGGGGGAGGAGCCCATGGGGGAGGGGTTGTGAATCTGTAGTTTATTGGATGATCTGTCCTCCTCCTGGCCTATCACTATCCGTCTCTCTCTCTCAGGAAGTTGCATGTCGCTATGACTGGCATCAGACCAGCAGCCTCGTCGTCATCACCGTTTATGCCAAAACTTCCATACCGGATCTCACCGAGATTCACGCCAATCGCACGCAGGTGAGAGATTCCGCACTAGCATGCGGCCAGTGAAAATAGTTGAAGAGGATCTGTACTGGGGAAGCTGTGCCCAAAACCAGCAAGCGGGAGGCACAGGACCAGTCACCAGCATTGAGGTCTCCCTGCAGCTGATCTTCTCCCCATTACTGACTTTGCATGACTTCTTCTTCTCTGTGTGGAGGCGGCCATCTTGGTAGAGGCGGGGCTTTACTTCCTCATATTAGAGCTGCCCCTCCCCCTTCCCCCTGATGACTGGTGATTTGATGATTGGAGGGGTAATGAGGAGGAAGGAAGGGCAGATCAACAGAATGGATGAAGAAGAAGCAGGGAGATCCTTCCGCTGCAGGTCTTCAGGTACAGCTTCCCCCTCCAGCAAGGAGAACAGTGATCAGCACAGCAGTGACGTCACCAAATATGGTGAGACTCACAGTCAGAGGGTGCAGTGCCTTGAATGATCTTACACTGCAGGTATACAGATATGAGGCTTAAGAACAGGAAGTGCAGAGTTATCAGGAGTGCCTAGGTGCACTGATATCAGGGGTGTCTAGGCACAAGAAGTGGACTGATATCAGGGGTGTCTAGGCACAGGAAGTGGACTGATATCAGGGGTGTCTAGGCACAGGAAGTGGAGTGATATCAGGGGTGTCTAGGCACAGGAAGTGGACTGATATCAGGGGTGTCTAGGCACAGGAAGTGGACTGATATCAGGGGTGTCTAGGCACAGGAAGTGGACTGATATCAGGGGTGTCTAGGCACAGGAAGTGGACTGATATCAGGGGTGTCTAGGCACAGGAAGTGGACTGATATCAGGGGTGTCTAGGCACAGGAAGTGGACTGATATCAGGGGTGTCTAGGCGCAGGAAGTGCAATAATATCGGCATTGCCTAGGAGTAGGAAGTGGACTGATATTGGGAGGGCCTAGGTCCAGGAAGTGGTCTAATATCAGGGATGTCTAGGCACAGGAAGTGCACTAATATCGGGAGTGCCTAGGTGCAGGAAGTGGACTGATATCAGGGATGTCTAGGCACAGGAAGTAGACTGATATTGGGGGTGTCTAGGCACAGGAAGTGCAATAATATCGGGAGTGACTAGGCGGAGGAAGTGGACTGATATTGGGAGTGTCTAGGAGCAGGAAGTAGATTGATATTGGAAGTGTCTAGGCACAGGAAGTGGACGGATATTAGGAGTGTCTAGGCACAGGAAGTGGACTGATAATGGGATTGTCTAGGCACAGGAAGTGCAATAATATCGGTAGCGCCTAGGCGCAGGAAGTGGACTGATATTGGGAGTGCCTAGGTGCTGGAAGTGGACTGATGTCAGGGGTGTCAAGGCACAGGAAGTGGAGTGATATTGGAAGTGCCTAGGCACAGGAAGTGCACATCCAGTTCTCAGGAGGACATAGAACTAAATGTAGATTTTTCAGGGTAGACATCATTAATACCTCTAGATGTTCCCTATAAGACCACAAATGTTCAGGAAAAGGAATGATTTGGGTCAGTTGAAGGGATTGTTGGTACATTTCTTGTCCGGGATAACAACATAAACGGACCAATCCGTGTTCTAGAGATAAGATTTGCCGCCTCTGACACCAAAACCCATGACACCATCTTCTGCCTCTCTCTGCAGCTGGACATTCAGATCACCTTTCAGAAGGACAAAGAATTCCGGAAGAAGGTGGAGCTGTGGGGGGTACGTATGAGATCGGGGAACAGGCGTTCTCTCTTCATTTGCTATGGTAGCCATTATATTACATTTTTTAGATAAATATGAAACGTTGATCAATAATTCTTTGTCTTCAGCTTTGGCGGGTGAAGCCCAAGTCTCCGTTTCACATTCTTAGCTGTGCAGTGTTAACAGAGCTCAATAGCTTAAGATGAAGTTTACAAAAACAGAGCAGTGGCTCCTCCTCTTAAGAGCAGTGAGTGGACCCCACCCCTCCATAGCAGCGACTCCTCCCTTATTTGATCCAAGAGATTGCTGTCTCTTTAGCTAACCCACAGTGCTCTGGGAATTCTGTGTCAAATGTGTAATAATAAAAATGTAAAACATCAGTTAAAGACCTATAAACCACAAAAGTAAAGAAGAGTAAAAATGTCTCTAAGCCTTTGTAGTGTCCATTAAAAACGAAGGTGACTCTTATTAATCAGTCTTATGACTTTAGTACCCGATCTCCTGACATTTTCTTTTTCCTATTGGGGAGATTTCCCTTGTACACACAGCAGGAAGTGAGAGAAAATCTCTCCAAAATGACGGAAACCCCCTCGTAGTTGTCACCAGAACAGGTGTCCCCATTGGAAGATTTCTCCTCTAATCCTGTTTTGGTGACAACTCAAACTTTTGGATCTCCCCCCACATTCTCTGCCTGTGACACCAAGACATATATAAAGAGATGGACAAGGAAGTAGCTGATTAGTCCGAGAGCTCATGGAGGCGCAGTGTTGGTCACCGTCCGGTTACTCTCATCCTCACGAAACGTTCTCTTTTGTCTCGGCAGGTCATTGATGTGGATAAAAGTTTTGTGAGTTTATTTCCAACAAAGGTGGAAATCACTCTGAAGAAGTCGGACGAGGTGACATGGGCCAGATGGAGCTGACGGCCTCCACCCCCCACATTACAGAGGAAATCGAACCGGAACCGACACCCCAGGAAAGTGGCGGAGAGGATTCTGATGACAACCTGAGCTGGTCAGAGGACGAGGAACCCGAGTGAGATGTCACCATGACCTGAAGAATGGAATTTATTTACATCATTTTTTTATGTTTTCTTCTTTCTGTGATTTTTCTGTAACTTTTTATTGATGCATATGAGATATCAGTGTTACATTATGTGGTCAAAAGTCTGTGAAGTCTCTGATAGCCAGTACTATAGAATCCCCCCCCCCCCATTGCCAATAATATAGAGGTCCCCATATGGACATTAATATGGAAAGTTTCCCCCAATGGCCATTAATATGATGTTGCCTCCCATGACCATTACTATGGTGTTGCCCTCCATTGCCATTAGTATGGTGTTGCCCTCCATTGCCATTAGTATGGTGTTGCCCCCATGGCCAAAAATATGGAGTTTCCCTCAATGGCCCATAATATGGTGTTGTCGCCCATGGCCATTAGTATGGTGTAGTCCTCCCACCTGGCCATTAGTATGGTGTAGTCCTCCCACTGGCCATTAGTATGGTGTAGTCCTCCCACATGGCCATTAGTGGGGTGTTGCCCCCCAGTGGCCATTAATATGGAGTTGCTCCAATGGCCATTAATATGGTGTTGTCTCCCATGGCCATTAGTATGGTGTAGTCCCCACATGGCCATAGTATGGTTAGTCCTCCCACATGGCCATTGGTATGGTGTAGTCCTCCCACATGGCCATTAGTATGGTGTAGTCCTCCCACATGCCATTAGTATGGTGTAGTCTCCCACATGGCCATTAGTATGGTGTAGTCTCCACCTGCCATTAGTATGGTGTAGTCCTCCCACATGGCCATTAGTGGGGTGTTGCCCCCAGTGGCCATTAATATGGAGTTGCCTCCAATGGCCATTAATATGGTGTTTGTCTCCATGCCATTAGTATGGTGTAGTCCTCCCCATGGCCATTAGTATGGTGTAGTCCTCCCACATGGCCATTGGTATGGTGTAGTCCTCCCACATGGCCATTAGTATGGTGTAGTCTCCCACATGGCCATTAGTACTGGTGTAGTCCTCCCACATGGCCATTAGTATGGTGTTGTCCCCATGGCCATTAGTATGGTGTAGTCCTCCCACATGGCCATTAGTATGGTGTAGTCCTCCCACATGGCCATTAGTATGGTGTTGCCCCCAGTGGCCATTAATATGGAGTTGCCCCCAGTGGCCATTAATATGGAGATGCCCCAATGGCCATTAGTATGGTGTTGCCTCCCATGGCCAAAAATATGGAGTTGCCCAACTTTGTCAATAACATGAAGTTACCCTTAACCCCCCTCCAATTGGCAATAACATGGAATTTCCACAAGATTTTGGAGGGTGTCTGATGATGGATGAGAAGACCTTGATCACACACCAGCTCCACATGGGCACCAAAAAAAGACCCGACTCACAGCTGGCATTCCAATATATCTTAAAGGTGTTCAGTAGCGTTGAGGTCAGGGCTTCTTGCAGGACACCCCATCGTAAAACCCTGGTCATTCATTTTAAGTGGATATAACCTCCTCCTCTCTAATAGGAGGCTTTCCACTAGATTTTGTAGGGTGTCTGTAGGAATCTGGGCCCATTTGTGAGGTCAGGTATGGATGTTGAATAAGAATCTGGATCACAATTGCCATTCTAGTTCATCCCAAATGTGTCTAGCGGCGTTAAGGTCAGGTCTCAGAGCTTGTGGGCTATCCCATTCCAACATCATGGTCATTAATATGAAGTTGTCCCCCTTCACGGCACTAACAACCTTCATTCCTCTAGAAAGGCTTTCCACAAGATTTTCACATTCATCCCAAAGGTGTTCAGTAGGGTTGAGGTCAGGACACTCGAGTTCCTCCACTTATCACACCTATAAGAGCTTGTTGGCCATCCCATCTAAAATCATGGCCATAAATATTTATATGCCCTTTTCCCCCTCCAAGGCCATTAATACGGAGTTGACACCTTTGTGGCTATAACATCCCCCGCTCTCCTGGTAAGACTTTCCATAAGATTTTGAAGGGTGTCTGGGGGAATTTGTGTCCACTTGTGAGATCAGGTACTGACGTTGGATGAAAAGACCTGGCTCACATTTAAGCCTCACATTGGGCACCAAGAAGAAGACCGGGCACACAATCGGTGATCCAGTTCACCCCAAAGGTGATCAGTAGGGATGAGGTCAGGGCTCTGTACAGGACACTGGAGTTCCTCCACACCAAACTGGTCACATCATGTCTTTATGAAACTGGACATCTCATTCCAAAACCATGTTCATTTTATATGATGTCCCCCCCTCCCCCTGAAGCCATTAATATGGAGTTGCCCCCTTTGAGGCTATAACATCCTTTACTCTTCTAGGAAGACTTTCCACAAGATTTTGGAGGGTGTCTGTTGGAATTTGTGAGGTCAGATACTGATGTTGGATGAGAAGACCCTTATACCAAAGGTCTTCCAAAAGTAGGGATGAGGTCGGGACTCTGTATAGGATGCTCAAGTTCCTCCACACCAAACTGGTCACACCATGTCTTTATGGAGCTGGCTTTGTACACGGGAAGGGGCACAGTCGTGTCTTTATGGAGCTGGCTTTGTACACAGGAGGGGGGGGGGGGGCACAGTCATGCTGGAACAGAAAAGGGTCTTCACCAAACTGTTACCACAAGGCTGGAAGATCACAATTGTCTACAATGTCTTTGTATGATGGGGGATTACCAGGACCCTTCACTGGAGATACCTGATTGTCATCATTGGATGGGGGGTTCCCTTCATTTCATTCTTACCCTGGTTACTGTTCCTTCTAAAGCACCAAGGGTGACCTCTCCTTACAATGTCCTGGTCCCGGTGATACGTTTTGGTCATTGTTATATTTTTTTAAATAAATCTTTGTAATACCTCCTGGGAGTTGCTGGTATAATTTTTGCACACATTGTTGGTAGAAGTGTCTGACTGTATGGTTTATAGGCCACAGCAGATGTACACCTTATACAATACTGGGGGATCCGCCCTCTCTCTATGTCCTGGTGACCACGGTCTCCAGGACAAAACTTTGGGTTGTCACCAGAACGGGAAGGACCCTGGAGCACATTTAGGGTGTCCTGCATCTGTCAATGAACTGTGTGAGATAACGTTACCAGTACACCATGGATCTCCATAATGGGTTCAAAGCTTTATTCAGCAATCACATCAGGCTCCTCCAATCAGCCTGATGAAGGGGTCCTGCAAGGTTCCGAAATGTTGCTGTAATTATGTGATCACTGAATAAAGCTGAGGACCCGTTCTGGAGATCCTCGGTGGGCTGGTGACATTCTCTAGCTTTCACTTTCTTCAGTTCCAGCCGATGGTCGCTGCAGCCCCCGCTAACACCTACAGCCATCTCCTCAGGAACACGTGTGTGGGTGTATGACAGTGGGAGGGGCCCTACTCATAAATGGGCCCCTACCTTCCATTGGGCCCCTGTACATATGATTTGCCCCCACTTCTCCTAACAGAAAACCATTTCTGAAAAAAGAAAACTTCTTTCCACCAAACATCTCACAGATTAAATAGATACAATGAAACCAAAAAAAATACAATTCAATTCTCAATGTATAGGGAAGGGTGACACCCCGACCAGAGAGATTTCCACCAATTCCCGGCCTGAAGACACAACAGGAAGTGAGAGGAAATCTCTACAATGTGAGGGAAATCACAGTTGTCACCAGACCTAGTGTCCCCTCTATTCCTGTTCTGGTGACAACTCTAAAATGTTGAATTTTTCCTTCACCTTTGATGGTCCCCAAGACAGATAGATAGAAAGGGTGAATCCCCAACTGAGGAGACGGACAGGAGGTCCAATTCTTCTCCACTCCACCCACTATGGAGTGTATCTGGTATAGGAATGTCCATCCAGGGGTGAGGTGACCCGTCCTCGTGTATCTGGGAGGGGGGGGGGGAGGTTGGAATTGGTTGTCACGTCTATGTGGAATTCTCCAAGTACATAAAGCCTCAGCCTATATGTAGAGGGATGAGTGATCGGAGGATTGGAGCGAGGAGCCATCGGAGGATTGGGGCGAGGAGCGATCGGAGGATTGGGGCGAGGAGCGATCGGAGGATTGGGGCGAGGAGCGATCGGAGGATTGGGGTGAGGAGTGATCGGAGGATTGGGGGCAAGGAGTGATCGGAGGATTGGGGTGAGGAGTGATCGGAGGATTGGGGCAAGGAGCGATCGGAGGATTGGAGTGAGGAGCGATCTGAGGATTGGGGCGAGGAGCGATTGGAGGATTGGGGCGAGGAGCGATCGGAGGATTGGGGTGAGGAGCGATCTGAGGATTGGGGCGAGGAGCGATCGGAGGATTGGGGCGAGGAGCGATCGGAGGATTGGGGTGAGGAGCGATCGGAGGATTGGGGCGAGGAGTGATCGGAGGATTGGGGCGAGGAGCGATCGGAGATTGGGGTGAGGAGCGATCGGAGGATTGGGGTGAGGAGCGATCGGAGTATTGGGGCGAGGAGACGGAATGAGCTCCCCGAAGAGAGAGTACCTGTGTAAGGTGCTGGTGGTGGGAGACGTGGGGGTGGGGAAGACGTCCATCATCCAGCGCTATGTACATAACATCTACTCCCAGTGCTATAGAGCCACCATCGGGTTGGACTTCGCTCTGAAGATCATTCCCTGGGAGAAGGACACCATGGTGAGGCTACAACTCTGGGACATCGCCGGTGAGTCCCTTCAACTCCATCTGAGATTTATATATAAGCTTCTTAACCTCTCTGATCACCTGATAATCTGCCCAGTAACACCCCTCCTGTATTAGAGCGCCCCCCACTCTGCCCAGTAACACCCCTCCTGTATTAGAGCGCCCCACTCTGCCAGTAACACCCCTCATGTATTAGAGCGCCCCACTCTGCCCAGTAACACCCCTCCTGTATTAGAGCGCCCCCACTCTGCCCAGTAACACCCCTCCTGTATTAGAGCCCCCTCACTCTGCCCAGTAACACCCCTCATGTATTAGAGCGCCCCCACTCTGCCCAGTAACACCCCTCCTGTATTAGAGCGCCCCCACTCTGCCCAGTAACACCCCTCCTGTATTAGAGCGCCCCCACTCTGACCAGTAACACCCCTCCTGTATTAGAGCGCCCCCACTCTGCCCAGTAACACCCCTCATGTATTAGAGCGCCCCCACTCTGCCCTGCTAACACCCCTCATGTATTAGAGCGCCCCCACTCTGCCCAGTAACACCCCTCCTGTATTAGAGCGCCCCCACTCTGCCTGCTAACACCCCTCCTGTATTAGAGCGCCCCCACTCTGCCCGCTAACACCCCTCCTTTATTAGAGCACCCCCACTCTGCCCGCTAACACCCCTCCTGTATTAGAGCGCCCCCACTCTGCCCGCTAACACCCCTCCCTGTATTAGAGCACCCCCACTCTGCCCGCTAACACCCCTCCTGTATTAGAGCGCCCCCACTCTGCCCGCTAACACCCCTCCTGTATTAGAGCGCCCCCCACTCTGCCCGCTACACCCCTCCTGTATTAGAGCACCCCCACTCTGGACCAGTAACACCCCTCCTGTATTAGAGCGCCCCCCACTCTGCCCGCTAACACCCCTCCTGTATTAGAGCACCCCCACTCTGCCCAGTAACACTCCTCCTGTATTAGAGCGCCCCCACTCTGCCCGCTAACACCCCTCCTGTATTAGAGCGCCCCCACTCTGACTGGTAACACCCCTCCTGTATTAGAGCGCCCCCACTCTGACTGGTAACACCCCTCCTGTTTAGAGCGCCCCCACTCTGACCGATAACACACCTCCTGTATTAGAGCACCCCCACTCTGACCTGTAACACCCCTCATGTATTAGAGCGCCCCCACTCTGCCCAGTAACACTCCTCCTGTATTAGAGCGCCCCCACTCTGCCCGCTAACACCCCTCCTGTATTAGAGCGCCCCCACTCTGACTGGTAACACCCCTCCTGTATTAGAGCGCCCCCACTCTGACTGGTAACACCCTCCTGTATTAGAGCGCCCCCACTCTGACCAGTAACACCCCTCCTGTATTAGAGCCCCCACTCTGACCAGTAACACCCCTCCTGTATTAGAGCGCCCCCACTCTGCCCGCTAACACCCCTCCTGTATTAGAGCGCCCCCACTCTGCCTGCTAACACCCCTCCTGTATTAGAGCGCCCCCACTCTGCCCGCTAACACCCCTCCTTTATTAGAGCACCCCCACTCTGCCCGCTAACACCCCTCCTGTATTAGAGCACCCCCACTCTGCCCGCTAACACCCCTCCTGTATTAGAGCGCCCCCACTCTGCCCGCTAACACCCCTCCTGTATTAGAGCGCCCCCCACTCTGCCCGCTAACACCCCTCCTGTATTAGAGCGCCCCCCACTCTGCCCGCTAACACCCCTCCTGTATTAGAGCACCCCCACTCTGACCAGTAACACCCCTCCTGTATTAGAGCGCCCCCCACTCTGCCCGCTAACACCCCTCCTGTATTAGAGCACCCCCACTCTGACCTGTAACACCCCTCATGTATTAGAGCGCCCCCACTCTGCCCGCTAACACCCCTCCTGTATTAGAGCGCCCCCACTCTGACTGGTAACACCCCTCCTGTATTAGAGCGCCCCCACTCTGACTGGTAACACCCCTCCTGTATTAGAGCGCCCCCACTCTGACCGATAACACACCTCCTGTATTAGAGCGCCCCCACTCTGACCAGTAACACACCTCCTGAGCGCCCCATAACCCATAGCACCCCATACATAACCCATAGCATCCCATAACCCTTAGCACCCCCATACATAATCTATAGCACCCCATAAACCATAGCAACCCATAGCACCCCCATGAATAACCCATAGCACTCCATACAAAATCCATAGTACCCCCATACATAACCCAAAGAACCCTATGCATAATCTGTAGCACCCCATAACTCATAACACCCCATACATAACCTATAGCACCCCATACATAATCCATAGCACCCCATAACCTATAACACTCCATATATAATCCATAGCACCCCATACATAATCCATAGAACCCTATGCATAACCCATAGCACCCCCATAATCCATAGCACCCCCATAATCGATAGCACCCTATACATAACCCATCGAACCCCATACATAACCCATAGCACCCCCATACAAAACCATAGCACCCCATTTATAAACCATAGCACCCCCGTACATAACCCATAGCACCCCATTTATAAACCATAGCACCCCCGTACATAACCCATAGCACCCCATTCATAGCCCATATATAACCCATAGCACCCCCATACATAACCCATAGCACCCCATAAACCATAGCACCCCCACGCATAACCCATAGCACCCCCATACATAACCCAAAGAACCCTATGCATAACCCATAGTACCCCATAACTCATAACACCCCATACATAACCTATAGCACCCCATACATAACCTATAGAACCCTATACATAACCTATAGAACCCTATACATAACCCATAGCACCCCATACATAATCCATAGAACCCCATACATAATCCATAGCACCCCACACATAACATATAGCACCCCAATACATAATCCATAGAACCCCCATACATAACCCATAGCACCCCATACATAACCCATAGAACCCAATATATTACCCATAGCACCCCCATACATAACCCAAAGAACCCTATGCATAACCCGTAGCACCCCATAACTCATAACACCCCATACATAACCTATAGCACCCCAATACATAATCCATAGCACCCCATAACCTATAACACTCCATATATAATCCATAGCACCCCCATACATAATCCATAGCACCCCGTAAATCATAGCACCCCATACATAATCCATATCACCCCACACATAACATATAGCACCCCAATACATAATCCATAGAACCCCAATACACAACCCATTGAACCCCCATACATAACCCATAGAACCCCAATACACAACCCATTGAACCCCCATACATAACCCATAGAACCCCAATACACAACCCATTGAACCCCCATACATAACCCATAGCACCCCTTACATAACCCATAGAACCCCCATATACAACCCATAGAACCCCCATACATAATCCATAGCACCCCATACATAACCCATAGAACCCCAATATATTACCCATAACACCCCCATACATAACCCAAAGAACCCTATGCATAACCCATAGTACCCCATAACTCATAACACCCCATACATAACCTATAGCACCCCATACATAACCCATAGAACCCCCATACATAATCCATAGAGCCCCCATACATAACCTATAGCACCCCAATACATAACCCACCGAACCCCCATACATAACCCATAGCACCCTATACATAACCTATAGCACCCCAATACATAACCCATAGCACCCCCATACATAACCCATAGCACCCCATAAACCATAGCAACCCATAACTCATAACACCCAATACATAACCTTTAACACTCCATATATAACCCATAGCACCCCATACAGAACCCATAGAACCCTCATACATAGCCATTCTCTATGACATCATTCTCTATGACATCATTCTCTATGACATCATTCTCTATGACATCATTCTGTATCATCCCCTTCTCTCATTGGTTGTCCTCCTCAGGTCAGGAGCGCTTTGGTCACATGACCCGGTTGTATTACCGGGAGGCGGCGGGGGCGTTGGTGGTCTGTGACCTGGGCCGGGCGACCACCCTACAATCCGTCCATCGATGGAAGGAAGATCTGGACTCCAAAGTGTCTCTGAGGAACGGGGACCCGATCCCTACCGTCCTCATCGCCAACAAGTGTGACCTCCTCCCCTACCGGGGCTACAGCCAGGACGTGGAGGAGCTGGGCCAGCAACTTGGGTTTACAGATTGTCACATGACCTCTGCCAAGGTAACTGCTGTCTATATGTGGGGGGTGGGGGGGCAATCCTCCATTGGTACCCCCCTTCCCCTCCCCCCCATGTACAATTCTCCGCAGACAATGGTCTTTTCCTCCCCCCAGGAGAATGTGAACATCCATGAAGCCGTGTCCTGTCTGATCCGATCGATGGTCACACACATGGAGGATTCCGGATCTGTAGAGGACGCCGCCATTGTGAAGCCGTCTCTCCATCATTTCCCCTACACCAGAAGATGTTCCCAGTGCTGCCGCTTCTAGTGATAGCGGGGGGGGAGGGGACTAATGGAGGGTCACCGCCTACTTCCTGGACTGAGATTCTCAGAGGTGACAGTCATATAAATCCTGGTGCCTGTGCAGTTCTTGGTGGTGTTCACAAATGTCTGACACAGATCAGCCCCTGACGATGGACCTCAATGGTAAAATGTGAAGCTTTTCTGAAGAATGATCCGTTATTGTATATTGTGACATTGGAGATGATTTATAGAGAGTTACTGAGGGGTCCACTTTAATCTGCCCCCCCCCCAGGAACTCCGCCCAGTAAGTGTGTATGTGTGTGTGTGTGTGTGTGTGTGTGTGGGGGGGTAATATTAGCTGTTTATTAACTTTTTCTTAGGAAATAGAACAAATAATTGAAATAAATGATATTTGTAGGATATTGCCGGTTATTATATACTCCTCTGAGGGGGTCATTATTAGGGGGTCACCAATCAGATTGTGTGTTTAATGCTCCCCGTACATCATGGTGGAGGCGGCCAATGAGAGCGTCTCTTCCTATAGAAGGATTTCTGTATTATTACTATTTATGTGAAATTATCCCCCACAAATCTCTGACACCCAATCCATCCGCTTCATCAATGACTTCAATCTCACCTGATATCACCAATAACCCCGCCTACTGGTAACACCCCCCCGTCTACTGGTAACACTCCGCCTTCTGATGACACTCCGCCTTCTGGTGACACCCCCCGTCTACTGGTGACACCCCCCGTCTACTGGTGACACACCCCCGCCTACTGGTGACACACCCCCGCCTTCTGGTGACACTCCGCCTTCTGGTGACACTCCGCCTTCTGGTGACACCCCCCGTCTACTGGTGACACCCCCCGTCTACTGGTGACACACCCCCGCCTACTGGTGACACACCCCCGCCTTCTGGTGACACTCCGCCTTCTGATGACACTCCGCCTTCTGGTGACACCCCCCGCCTACTGGTGACACCCCCCGCCTTCTGGTGACACACCCCCGCCTTCTGGTGACACACCCCCGCCTTCTGGTGACACCCCCCCGTCTACTGGTGACACCCCCGTCTACTGGTGACACACCCCCGCCTTCTGGTGACACCCCCGTCTACTGGTGACACACCCCCGCCTACTGGTGACACACCCCCGCCTACTGGTGACACTCCACCTTCTGGTGACACCCCCTGCCTACTGGTGACACACCCCCGCCTACTGGTGACACTCCACCTTCTGGTGACACTCCACCTTCTGGTGACACCCCAACCTACTGGTGACATCACCCCAACCTACTGGTGACATCACCCCAACCTACTGGTGACACACCCCCGCCTACTGGTGACATCACCCCAACCTACTGGTGACATACCCCACCTACTGGTGACACCCCATCTACTGGTGAGACCCCCCTGCCTACTGGTGACCCCCCCCTACTGGTGTCACTCAGCCTTCTGGTGACACCCCCCACCTACTGGTGACACAACCCCCCTACTGGTGACACTCCGCCTTCTGGTGACACCCCCCGCCTACTGGTGACACACCCCCACCTACTGGTGACACAACCCCCCTACTGGTGACACTCCACCTACTGGTGACACAACCCCCCTACTGGTCACTCACCCCCGTCTTCTGGTGACACCCCCTGCCTACTGGTGACATCACCCCCAACCTACTGGTGACATACCCCGCCTACTGGTGACACCCCCCGCCTACTGGTGACACAACCCCCCTACTGGTCACTCACCCCGCCTACTGGTGACACCCCCTGCCTACTGGTGACATCACTCCCAACCTACTGGTGACATACCCCGCCTACTGGTGACACACCCCGTCTACTGGTAACACCCCCTGCCTACTGGTGACACACCCTGTCTACTGGTAACACCCCCCTACTGGTGACACACCCCGACTTCTGGTGACACCCCCCTGCCTACTGGTCACACCCCCCCTGCCTACTGGTGACACCCCTGCCTACTGGTGACACACCCCACCTACTGGTGACATCCCCCGCCTACTGGTGATACCTTCTGGTGACACCCCCCCTACTGGTGACACCCCCCCTACTGGGGACATCCCCCCGCCTACTGGTGACACCCTCCCTACTGGTGACACACCCCCCACCTACTGGTGACACCCTCCCTACTATTGACAATGACACCCCCCCTACTGGTGACACCCCCCCTACTGGTGACACACCCCCCGCCTACTGGTGACACCCTCCCTACTGGTGACACACCCCCCGCCTACTGGTGACACCCTCCCTACTGGTGACAGTGACACCCCCCCTACTGGTGACACCCCGCCTACTGCTGACACACCCCCTAATGGTGACACACCCCCGCCTACTGGTGACATCCTCCGTCTACTGGTGATAGCCTCTGCCTACTGGTGACACCCCCCGCCTACTGGTGACATCACCCCCGCCTACTGGTGACAAACACTCCGCCTACTTGTGACACCCCGCCTACTGGTGACACCCCCCCGCCTACTGGTAACACACCCCTGCCTATTGGTGACAAACACTCCGCCTACTTGTGACCCCCCCACCTACTGGTGACAAACACTCCACCTACTGGTGACAGCCCGCCGACTGCTGACATCCCCGCCTACTGGTGACAGATTTGTAACAATTAAGAGGATCTGTGATTGCGTGTTACCATAGCAACACTCCGCATCTGTAACTATAGGAATCCTCCACAACAAGAGGACAGCCAACACCTTCCAGGGCCTCAAACACTCCCCTCCTCCTCCTGGGGCTCAAACACTCCCCCCTCCTGCTCCTGGGGCTCAAACACTCCCCTCCTCCTGGGGCTCAAACATCCCCCTCCTCCTCCTCCAGGGGCTCAAACACTTTCTTGGGTCACAAGGGGCTCAAACACCCCCTCCTCCTCCAGGGGCTCAAACACAGTATGCAGATTAGGGACTCTGGAGCCGGAGGCACTATGGTGATCATTACATAAAATGGGGTCACATTGCTGTTATTTTCCACTGATGGTTATTCGGCAACAATTCCCAGATTGCAGCATTCACCGGGATTTGGTTACAGATTTCACAATTTGCTGGCGAGGGTTCATCACACAGATTTCTCTGCACACAGTCAGTACATGGATCGGTTATGTCGCCCACCTGAGCAGTAGAGATGATAAGCGCCCCCTGCATGTAGAATCCCATCTCCAATGAGGACGACTTCCCAATTCCATCCTCAGAGCTGAAAGTCAGGATGTGAGAGGACCCTGCAAATTCCGGGGGAGGGGGATACAGATCCGGGGGAGGGGATCTATAGA
Organism: Aquarana catesbeiana; assembly: GCA_037953035.1. Lineage (NCBI taxonomy): Eukaryota > Metazoa > Chordata > Amphibia > Anura > Ranidae > Aquarana > Aquarana catesbeiana. Next base: position 46,199 of record JBBHAA010003158.1, read on the forward strand.
TCTCTACAGATCTGTGTTCAGGCATACATCAATCAATACATCAATCAATACACCATACAATCAATACATCAATCAACACATCAATCAATACATCATATATCAATCAATGCATCAATCAATACATCAATCAATACACAGTACAATCAATACATCATACATCAATCAATACACCATACAATCAATAAATCATACATCAATCAATACATCAATCAATACACCATACAATCAATAAATCATACATCAATCAATACATCAATCAATACACCATACAATCAATACATCAATCAATTGTATATATCAATCAATACATCATACAATCAATACATCAATCAATACATCATACAATCAATACATCATCAATCAATCCTATATCATACAATACATCATACAATCAATACAATAAATGCATCAATACATCATACAATCAATCAATACACCATACAATCTATTATACAATCAATATATTAAAAGGAGCTGAATGTGACCTGGGATCAGCATGTACAGCAGAGCTCAGACTGGGAGAGGGAGAAGCAGCACAAGAAGCCAATCAGTTCATGTGCCGACAAGAAGCACGCTGATAGGAGGAGAGAGCAGAGTGACACAGAGATGAGCTCATCATTGTGCTGCTTCTCTTTTCACAGTTCAGTCACAACCTGGGGGTGGGTGTATCCATGACAACCTGGGCTCAGAGGAAGTGGGATGAAGGATGAGGCCCCCTAGTGGTGGAGGCCCTGCTGTACATTATGGGATTTCTTTCAGTGTGTTGTATTGCCAGCCTAGGACTACCGGACACCTCCCCCTTCCCTCATCTCCATTACATTGACAGGAGGTGTTCTGTAGCTCTGTCCTGGCACAGGAAGTGTTTTAGGACTACAGAACACCTCTTATCTCCACAATATAGATGGAGGTGTTCTGTAGTCCTCAGATAAACTGAGAGTAAATACAGCACAGGAAGTTCAGGGGCCCCTTTATGAATTCTTTGCTGTGGGTCATTTATAGATTTCAGGGCCCGCATCCTTCGGGGGGCCCCTTTATGAATTCTGAGCATTCGGCTTTGTCAGGTTCATGGATGGAAAATCTGATCATCACTTTCAATCGTCGGATATTTCCGGAATCTTCGCACTTTATTTCTCCTCGTGTTTTATTGACATCAAACATTCTGGATTCACAGAGACCATAAAAAGTCATCCGAGTGCAAAACTTCCCAAAAACAAAACACAAAACCACCAAACTAACCCAACGTGACATTTCATACATTCTCATCCCTCCGAAAATAAAATCCCCGTCCATGAAATCATCACAACGTTCCCGGGGTGGGTAACATCTCTCCAGGAACGCCCCCATCTTCTGTAACAAACCTGTCCACAAGAGGGCGACAATGTGACCTTTCCATAGAAGACCAAAGATCTTCCCTTCTACACCGCCATAGAAGACCAAAGATCTTCCCTTCTACACCGCCATAGAAGACCAAAGATCTTCCCTTCTACACCGCCATAGAAGACCAAAGATCTTCCCTTCTAAACCGCGATAGAAGACCAAAGATCTTCCCTTCTACACCGCCATAGAAGACCAAAGATCTTCCCTTCTACACCGCCATAGAAGACCAAAGATCTTCCCTTCTACACCGCCATAGAAGACCAAAGATCTTCCCTTCTACACCGCCATAGAAGACCAAAGATCTTCCCTTCTATACCGCCATAGAAGACCAAAGATCTTCCCTTCTACACCGCCATAGAAGACCAAAGATCTTCCCTTCTACACCGCCATAGAAGACCAAAGATCTTCCCTTCTACACCGCCATAGAAGACCAAAGATCTTCCCTTCTACACCGCCATAGAAGACCAAAGATCTTCCCTTCTACACCGCCATAGAAGACCAAAGATCTTCCCTTCTACACCGCCATAGAAGACCAAAGATCTTCCCTTCTACACCGCCATAGAAGACCAAAGATTTTCCCTTCTACACCGCCATAGAAGACCAAAGATCTTCCCTTCTACACCGCCATAGAAGACCAAAGATCTTCCCTTCTACACCGCCATAGAAGACCAAAGATCTTCCCTTCTACACCGCCATAGAAGACCAAAGATCTTCCCTTCTATACCGCCATAGAAGACCAAAGATCTTCCCTTCTATACCGCCATAGAAGACCAAAGATCTTCCCTTCTACACCGCCATAGATCTGCTAAAGATCTTCCCTTCTACACCACCATAGAAGACCAAAGATCTTCCCTTCTAAACCGCCATAGAAGACCAAAGATCTTCCCTTCTACACCACCATAGAAGACCAAAGATCTTCCCTTCTACACCGCCATAGAAGACCAAAGATCTTCCCTTCTATACCGTCATAGAAGACCAAAGATCTTCCCTTCTATACCGCCATAGAAGACCAAAGATCTTCCCTTCTACACCGCCATAGATCTGCTAAAGATCTTCCCTTCTACACCGCCATAGAAGACCAAAGATCTTCCCTTCTACACCGCCATAGAAGACCAAAGATCTTACCTTCTACACCGCCATATAAGACCAAAGATCTTCCCTTCTACACCGCCATAGAAGACCAAAGATCTTCTCTTCTACACCGCCATAGAAGACCAAAGATCTTCCCTTCTATACCGCCATAGAAGACCAAAGATCTTCCCTTCTACACCGCCATAGAAGACCAAAGATCTTCCCTTCTACACCACCATAGAAGACCAAAGATCTTCCCTTCTACACCGTCATAGAAGACCAAAGATCTTCCCTTCTAAACCGCCATAGAAGACCAAAGATCTTCCCTTCTACACCGCCATAGAAGACCAAAGATTTTCCCTTCTACACCGCCATAGAAGACCAAAGATTTTCCCTTCTACACCGCCATAGAAGACCAAAGATCTTCCCTTCTAAACCGCCATAGAAGACCAAAGATCTTCCCTTCTACACCGCCATAGAAGACCAAAGATCTTCCCTTCTACACCGCCATAGAAGACCAAAGATCTTCCCATATACACCGCCATAGAAGACCAAAGATCTTCCTTTCTAAACCGCCATAGAAGACCAAAGATCTTCCCTTCTACACCGCCATAGAAGACCAAAGATCTTCCCTTCTACACCGCCATAGAAGACCAAAGATCTTCCCTTCTACACCGCCATAGAAGACTAAAGATCTTCCCTTCTACACCGCCATAGAAGACCAAAGATCTTCCCTTCTACACCGCCATAGAAGACCAAAGATCTTCCCTTCTACACCGCCATAGAAGACCAAAGATCTTCCCTTCTACACCGCCATAGAAGACCAAAGATCTTCCCTTCTACACCGCCATAGAAGACCAAAGATCTTCCCTTCTATACCGCCATAGAAGACCAAAGATCTTCCCTTCTATAGCGCCATAGAAGACCAAAGATCTTCCCTTTAATACCGCCATAGAAGACCAAAGATCTTCCCTTCTAATGCGCCATAGAAGACCAAAGATCTTCCCTTCCATACCGCCATAGAAGACCAAAGATCTTCCCTTCTATACCGCCATAGAAGACCAAAGATCTTCCCTTCTATACTGCCATAGAAGACCAAAGATCTTCCCTTCTATTCCGCCATAGAAGACCAAAGATCTTCCCTTCTATACCGCCATAGAAGACCAAAGATCTTCCCTTCTATACCGCCATAGAAGACCAAAGATCTTCCCTTCTATACCGCCACAGAAGACCAAAGATCTTCCCTTCTATAAGGCCATAGAAGGCCAAAGATCTTCCCTTCTATACGGCTATAGAAGACCAAAGATCTTCCCTTCTACACCGCCATAGAAGACCAAAGATCCTGTCCTGTTATACCGCTGTATGGTCTTGGCCATTGTGCTGCAGCTCAGTTTCAGTGTCTTGGCAATCTTGGCAGTCACATGACACCGGGGAGGGAAAATGGCTAATTGGGCCCAATGTGGATATTTACACTTAGGGGTGTACTGACTTTTGTTGCCAGCGGTTTAGACATTAATGGCTGTGTGTTCAGTTATTTTGAGGGGACAGCAAATTTACACTGTTATACAAGCTGTACACTCACTACTTTACATTGTAGACAAGTGTCATTTCTTCAGTGTTGTCACATGAAAAGATAGAAGAAAAGATTTACACAAATGTCACTGAGGGGTGTACTTACTTTTGTGAGATACTGTACAATTCACATGAAAATGTTGCAGTCATGGAGTTTTTAGGGAAAATAACCACAAAATAATTATGTAAACTCACAAAATGTATTATACATAAAATTTTAAATAATTTGTAACACCATGTCCATTGTGAGGTCCACACATGATTTCATCCAAAGATCCATATGTGGTCTCTACGCGTTTCAAATTATCTTCTTTGGGAGAACATGTGCATAAATATTACTCTTGTGGAACACAATTGTTTTAAGATCAAGGATATGTAGATTTTGCTGGAACTAAATAAGCGTGAGACATCTTTTCCAAACTGGGCCACCAAGGAGTGACAATGGGTTGAAAACATCAACTTCCTGTCAGGGAGTCAAGGCTTCGCAAGTCCTCGGTGATCCCTCAGTTTACACATCCTACAATATATGTCAACCAATCAAATCTTACAAGAGATGTGTATTGCTACATCTTCCTGATGAAACCAAAGACCTCATTCCGGCCTTTTGGAAGAAGCCCCGACCACCGGCTGTTCATAAATGGACTATAAATGTCAATCTTATTATGGGGGCCAAGCGATGCTTCTTCTCCCCGAAGCATAAATATAAAATTGTCTGAGAACCGGCCATCCTGGATGTACCACCAAAGCGAAATCACCTCAGTGGCCACCCAACCACTTTAATTATTGAACCTCAGGCTCCAAACAACAGCACTCTACTGACCACCTACCTCTTCATCCCTGATCGTCCCTTTTATTACTGACCCAACCAGTCCAGTGCTCCATGATCTTTCCCCCCTCCCCTCGTTAGATTATACCCTTTACTCATTAATCTCCATTACTGATATTTAATGTGTTCATCTGGCCTCTTCTATCCTCTCCCATGGTTGTCCTCACAATCCCCCCTCCCCAAGTTCCTTTGGTTCTTGGAGTTACCCACATATATAAAATGCTCTTCATCGAGATCCATGGCCACCAATAAGGGGGTAAGACTGGCCCTCCTGCATGGGGCCCCATCATTTCAACATATTTTATGGTTCATGCATTGCCAAATGTTGGTGATCAAAGCTCAGCGCCCCCCCCCCCCCCCAAGCACGGCTGGCTTCTCCTCCTCTCCCTCCTGCTGACTGTCAGCAGCTGCTGGAGGCGGAGCCACAGGGGGATTGGTTTCAGGGATTGCCCCCCCTCCCCACCACTCCAATCACCCCCTCTTCTGTCCAAGATCCCCTTCCCCCGCAGCTTCAATCCTGTGCCCCCCCCCTGCGATGCTCCCAGCTTCTCCTGCTGGCTGTTAGCAGCTGATGCAGGTGGAGCCACAGGGGGATTGGTTTCAGGGATTGCCCCCCCTCCCCACCACTCCAGTCACCCCCTCCCCTCTCCAAGATCCCCTTCCTTTACCGATTCGATCCTCCTCTGCCCCCCCCCCACTTCCCCTCCTGCGGTGCTTCCGGCTTTTCCTCCTCTCCCTCCTGCTGACTGTCAGCAGCTGCTTCAGGTGGAGCCACAGGGGGATTGGTTTCAGGGATTGCCCCCCTCCACGCCACTCCAGGCACCCCCTTTCCTGTCCAAGATCCCCTTCCCCCGCAGCTTCAATCCTGTGCCCCCCCCCTTCCCCTCCTGCGGTGTTTCCGGCTTCTCCTCCTCTCCCTCCTGCTGGCTGTCAGTAGCTGCGGGCACAAAGTGGGATCAGTTTTCGTGATGGGAAGTGGGAGTGGTCATGTTTACCGGACCCTTTCCTTCCTGAATGGACACATTGAGTGATCGGTACCAATCGCACCTTTGTTCATTCATAACTGAAGCACAGTAAGGTGCGCTGAACTGTGAATGAACAGGAAGCCTCTATACAGAGTTCCTCCTGTTCATTGTGCTGTGCAGCTGAGACCTCAGAGGAAAGGTTGGGGATCCGTCCTCAGTCACATTCTCGGTCTCAAAGGTGAGACAATCAGGGGTGTGTTTAGAACCCCGATATTTCACCAAAGCCCCCCCCCCCCCCCCTCACAGGGCTGTCAATAGTATTAAATAATTACAAAAAAAAAAAAATTACAAAAATAAAACCTGTAAAAAAATTTAAGGCAGGGATGTGGGGGGTGGGGGGTGGGGGGGGCGGAGCCACGATCAGGGCCAATCACCTGCACCCACCCAGGATGGGGGGAGGGGTACGGGGCCCTTGTTGGTGTCAGCTGTACTTCATCCATCATTGTCTGTATTCTCAATGAAGAAGAAATATATAAAAGAAGAGAGAATATTCCGGGGACAGTGATTGGGCGGAGCTCCGTCTATTTCTGACTCCTCGCCGCTCAGCAGTGAAGAGTTTATAGGAGGCGATGATCTCCTCGGGGTCTCTTTTATATGAATTCATTCCACACCAAGGAGAAGAATTTCCTGAAAAGGAATGTTTAGTGACTCCGGGGAGGAAAACGCTTCCATTGTCTCCCATATGATTGGATCCAGCCGGGAACTCGCCGCGCATTTCTGGCATCAGAAGAGAAGAAAGAACCGCGAAGGGAACTTTACATCAGTTTAAAGGCCAAAAATGTCGCATCAGACACAGAAAGAGGGGGGAGGGGGAGGGGGAGGGGGAGGGGGGTCACCTGCTCAAAAGTATTTGGATACCTGACCGTGTTACTTCTCACTTACATGACGGACACCCCCCGACACCCTCCCCCGAAACCACCCCGATACCCCCCGACACCCCCAGACACACCCCGACACATCCCAACACATCCCGACACACCCCCTGACACCCCCCGACACCTCCCCTGACACCCTCGGACACCCCCAGACACCCCCCGAACACCCCGATACCCCCCGACACCCCCAGACACACCCCGACACATCCCGACACATCCCGACACACCCCCTGACACCCCCCGACACCTCCTGACACCCCTCGATACCCCCGACACCCCCCCGACACCCCCAGACACCCCCAGACACACCCCGACACATCCCGACACATCCCGACACACCCCCTGACACCCCCCGACACCTCCCCTGACACGTTCGGACACCCCCAGACACCCCCCGAACACTCCGACACACCCCGACACCCCCCCGACACATCCTGACACACCCCCTGACACCCCCCGACACCCCCCCTGACACCCCAGACACCCCCCGACACCCCCCCGACACCCCCCGACACACCCCCTGACACCCCCAGACACCTCCCCTGACACCCTCGGACACCCTCGGACACCCCCAGACACCCCCAGACACCTCCCCTGATACCCTCGGACACCCCCCGACACCCCCCCGACACCCCCCCGACACATCCTGACACACCCCCTGACACCCCCCGACACCCCCCCGACACCCCGGACACCCCCAGACACCCCCAGACACCCCCCGACACCCCCCGACACATCCCGACACCCCCGGACACCCCCCCGACACATCCGGACACCCCCAGACACCCCCCCGACACATCCGGACACCCTCGGACACCCCCAGACACCCCCAGACACCTCCCCTGATACCCTCGGACACCCCCAGACACCCCCAGACACCCCCCGAACACTCCGACACACCCCGACACCCCCCCGACACCCCCACGACACATCCTGACACACCCCCTGACACCCCCCGACACCCCCCCGACACCCCGGACACCCCCAGACACCCCCAGACACCCCCCGACACCCCCCGACACATCCCGACACCCCCGGACACCCCCCCGACACATCCGGACACCCCCAGACACCCCCCCGACACCCCCCGACACATCCCGACACATCCCGACACCCCCCCGACACCCCCCCGACACATCCCGACACCCCCCCGACACCCCCCGACACACCCCCTGACACCCCCCGACACCCCCCCGACACACCCCCTGACATCCCCGGACACCCCCAGACACCCCCCGACACACCCTGACACACCCCGACACATCCAGACACATCCCGACACATCCCGACACACCCCCTGACACACCCCCTGACACCCCCCGAGACACCCCCCTGACACCCCATACACCCCCCGACACACCCCGACACATCCCGACACACCCCCTGACACCCCCGAACACCCCGACACACCTTGACACACCGAGACACACTGACACCCCCCGACACACCCCCTGACACAGGCACAGGGAATACAGTCATATCAGGAGTGCCTAGGCACAGGGAATACAGTCATATCAGGAGTGCCTAGGCACAGGAAAAAAAAAAAAAAATCTGCATAAAATGTAGATTTAAGGCGCAGCTCGGACACAAATAATATTTATAAATCTTCACTTTTCATGTCATCCCTCAATAAGACCGGTTACACCCCCCTCCCCCCCCCATCCCCCCACCCCTCCCCCACCCGGAGAATGTGGAAGGAATGACATGATAATGATCGGTGGGATGAAGATTATAGCTCTGCGAAGACTAAAGACAAACATCTCAAATGCTGACAATGAGATTTATACTGAAGATGAGTTTATATGTCAGGAGGACCCGCCAGAGTCTGTTCTGTATATACTGTATACTATACTATATACTTCTATACTGGAGAATACTACGGAGGAGGAGGAGATACAGAGCCTGGAAAAAGTATTCATACCCCTTGAAATTTCCCACATTTTGTTACAACCAAAAACATAAATGTATTTTATTGGGATTTTATGTGATAGACCAACACAAAGTGTCACATAATTGTGAAGTGGAAGGAAAATGATAAATGATACAAATAAATATGTGAAAAGTGTGGGGGGAGGGGCATTTGTATTCAGCCCCCTTTACTCTGATAACTATAATCTAGAGGAACCAATTGCCTTCAGAAGTCACCTAATTAGTAAATAGAGTCCACCTGTGTGTCATTTAATCTCAGTATAAATACAGCTGCTCTGTGAAGCCCTCAGAGGTTTGTTAGAGAACCTTAGTGAACAAACAGCATCATGAAGGCCAAGGAACACACCAGACAGGTCAGGGATAAAGTTGTGGAGAAGTATAAAGCAGGGTTAGGTTATAATAAAAATCTCCCAAGCTTTGATCATCTCACGGAGCTCTGTTCAATCCATCATCAGAAAATGGAAAGAGTATGGCACAACTGCAAACCTACCAAGACATGGCCGTCCACCTAAACTGACCGGCCGGGCAAGGAGAGCATTCATCAGAGAAGAGCCAAGAGGTCCATGGTAACTCTGGAGGAGCTGCAGAGATCCACAGCTCAGGTGGGAGAATCTGTCCACAGGACAACTATTAGTCGTGTTCTCCACAAATCTGCCCTTTATGGAAGAGTGACAAGAAGAAAGACATTGGTGAAAGAAAGTCATAAGAAGTCCTGTTTGTAGTTTGTGAGAAGCCATGTGGAGGACACAGCAAACATGTGGAAGAAGGTGATCTGGTCACATGAGACCAAAATTCAACTTTATGGCCTAAAAGTAAAACGCTATGTGTGGGGAAAACTAACACTGCACATCACCCTGAACACACCATCCCCACCGTGAAACATGGTGGTGGCAGCATCATGTGGTGGGGATGGTTTTCTTCAGCAGGGACAGGGAAGCTGGTCAGAGTTGATGGGAAGATGGATGGAGACAAATACAGGACAATCTTAGAAGAAAACCTGTTAGAGTCTACAAAAGACTTGAGACTGGGGTGGAGGTTCACCTTCCAGCAGGACAACGACCCGAAACATCCAGACAGAGCTACAATGGAATGGTTTAGATCAAAGCACATTCATGTGTTAGAATGGCCCAGTCACAGTCCAGACCTAAATCACATTGAGAATCTGTGGCAAGACTTGAAAATTGCTGTTCACAGACGTTCTCCATCCAATCTGACAGAGCTTGAGATATTTTACAAAGAAGAATGGGCAGAAATGTCCTCTCTAGATGTGCAAAGCTGGTAGAGACATCCCCAAAAAGACTTGTAGAGAAAGGGGGTTCTACAAAGTATTGACTCCGGGGGGCGCCATACAAATGTCCCTCCCCCACACTTTTCACATATTTATTTGTATCATTTATCATTTTCCTTCCACTTCACAATTATGTGACACTTTGTGTTGGTCTATCACATAAAATCCCAATAAAATACATTTACGGCTTTGGTTGTAACAAAATGTGGGAGATTTCAAGGGGTATGAATACTTTTTGAAGGCACTGTATATAGGGGACTGTGGACTATGACAGGTCCTCATGATACATACTGTAGAATACTCTGAGGATATATATATCAAGAGGACCTGTCATAGTCCTGAGTCACTTATATACACACCACATTGCCAAAAGTATTGGACCACCCCTCCAAATCATTTGGTGGAGGGGGGTGATGGTGTGGGGTTGTTATTCTACAGCAGAGGTCTCCAAGCTACAATGCCTCATGGGACGTGTAGTTCTGCAACAGCTGGAGGTCCATAGTTTGGAGATCCCTGTTCTACAGTATAGGTCATGATGAGGACCTGTCATAGTCCAGCGTCACTTATAATATCCTGCATACTGGAGTTCTCCTTCAGAACCTGTGGGACATAATTGAAGTCTATGGGAAAGCGTGGCCCTCCTGCAGGAGAACCGTGGATTAGTTGCGCTTTAGTCAAAGTGTGAAGCCGTCCTTGAAGCTGACCTTTACACCTGTAGAATTTCATTAAAAAGTTGTCATTTTCAGAACATTTGTTCGATTATCTAAGAGTTAAAGGGAGCAATTTGACCACAGTGAGCAAAAAAAATTGAAAGGACAAGGATGGAAAATTTTTGTTGAATCTAATGGGAAATAAACTTCTAATGGTTGAATTTGCTCCTGGCCAAGGAAAGTCGTTATCTAGTCTTTTTTGCACTTGTCAAAGTTATTCTGGAAGTAGAATGTTTATTCTATTATGATTGTCACATTGGCGTGGCTCTCAAAATTCGTGGCGTCCATGAAGGCACATCGCATGGTCGGACGAGTGATTTCTATACTTTCTTGTTGGAAGGAAATTCAGTAGGTGTATGGCTGGCATTGGATCTCTTCTTCAGGATTTATACTCCCTTACTCTCTCTTCTCTATTAATATCATTAGTAAGAGGTCCTATTTTTACTGGCCAGGTGGCCACCCCACCTGCTGTGGACAACCCCCAGATAATACCAAGGAACGGCGGGCGGAGGGCTCTTTGTACAACAATCTGCCTGGAGAGTAGAAGTTTCTCCAGTGTGAACTTTCCCTTGAAGACATCAGACCTTGGAGAGCCCAGAGGTGACAACCTGTCTCAGATGTTTCCTGCGTGTCATAGACAAATGTTCCTCCCAGGTTCCTCCTCGGTGGAAACTTTGCCTGCTGAGGTGACCCAGTTGTGTGACTTCCGTTCCCTCAGTAGATTTATTGGACATAAACAAGTACTATGGCTGGGGGGGAGGGGAGGGTGCAGACGACAACTTTGACAACTGTTTTGTTGGAAGTTAAAGGTCATGGAGAGATGGAGGCACCTGTACACCTGTTTTGTTTGGTTTATAAGCCTATAATTTTGGGACACCAGACTTCAAAGCCTACATAGCGCCGAACTTGTTTGACTTTAGTTGTGGACGAATACCCCACCTTGTCGCGACCTTTTTCAGGTTTCCACGCCGCCACCTAGCCAGACGACAATAAATGTCCATTCTTCCCCCCCTCATAAAAATACTCCATTATTTCTGGACACGTACGCCGGATAGGAGTTACTGCAATGTCAATCAATGTATATCCGGGGCCTGGTGCCGCGTGATTTTAGTATGAGGGATGGGTGCTATGGACACTGAGAATCCATCCTCAGAACGAGGGGCCAGCAGAATGAGGGGGTGACAGTGTTGGGTTAGGTTTATGGTGGAGAAGGCGATTGTGGTTGTATTAGTGCACTGGCACCAAACACAGCTGAGTTCTGTCCATGGGATGCATTTTATTTAATAGATACAATTTCAAGACAAACTTTTGATGGAGTCTACCCCCCCCACCCCACCCTTCTTCTCATACCGGTTGGCCTTTAAAAGGCACCCCCAAACTTGTCCTGAAAATTGTGCATGTGAGGCTGCCAAGGTGGAGCCCACTGCTGAATTGTAAGGGAGCCCCATCTGCCAAGGAAGCCGAGGTGTCGGGTAAAGGAGCTTTTACCATCCCCTAGAGCGGCTCTTCTCACCCGAGGTTCCTCCAGAGGTTGCCAGGGGTTCCTTGAGCTGTGGCTGATTGACTTCCCATTTGATGGAGCCTCCATAGGCCAAGGGTCAACGCATTGGTGTGTGCAGCCCATTGCATTAGGGTGTGCGCCCCAGAGCACAAACACACATGTGTATATCAGCAGAGGAGTTATTGGTGTCAGTCATTTTTTATTAGTATTGTTTAAAAAAAATTATTATTACTACTTTTTTTACAATTGTTTTTAGGAGCCCCGTCAGTTAGTGAAGTTACGGACCCCCGATGTCTCACTTTTGAGACAGAGATTCCCCAGTTCCTTTCTCTGCAGCCAATGCCGTTTACTATGCTTCAGTTAAGAATGAAGACAGGAGCGATAAGTACAGATCAGAAAATGAAGGGGCTGGTTAATGAAATATTTACCAGCCCCTTCCCAGTCCCTGAGAGGAGAGAAGCTGGCAGAACTGCAGGGGGGGGAGGCAGGAAGCCGGGGGAATCGGAACCGCATGGGGCGATTAGGGTGTGCCTAGCAGCGGCGGCTGGTGGTATAATTTTTTTGGGGGGGTGGCAAACAATGCACCCACAGCCACCGCGCTGTCCCCCCCCCAGTCAGACGGCCAGTCACCACTTACCCAATCAGTGCTTCCTCTGGGCGGTAGCTTTCCCTGTGTCTCCTCCCTCTTCCTCATAGGATCGCTTCTCCTCTCAGCTAATCGGGTGACGGGACTCGCTTCCTGATTGGCCAGGAGGAGAATCAGGAAGACAATAGTGAATAATAATTTGCTATTGTCGCATAACTGGGTGGGCTCAGGGCACATTGCTCACCCTTTTTTGAAGCCAATTAGAACCTCAGGCTCTAATCACGTGCTTCCAAAAAAAAATTGGAATCCATGCATCCGGCGCCCTGACTGTAGATTAGGAGCCGGGCGCATGGATTTGGTGGGCTGCGCCCCCGTGTCTGGTATGGACGGGCCGCCATGAAGATTTTGAGAAAGAGTCCTGGACAGCCACACTCCACAAAAATATTTTCGCCTTTATTAAGTGAAAAGTCACAAAAGTCACAGAGACATGCCACAGCAGAACGGGCGAGAGCTGACGCGTTTCACACTACAAACAGCGCTTAATCCTAGCTTCTCAGGGAAAGAGATGTCACCGCTCCAGGCAGGTCAACCAGGAACTAACCGATGATGGGAACCCAAAAGACCTCCGAGCTGGTGAACAAGATTTACAAAATCCAGAAATAGCAGGGAAGGAGATATCACCGCTCCAGGCAGGTCAACCAGGAACCGCCACTGGTGCCTAGGCACAGCCGGCACACCCTGTGCGCACGCCTACGGGTCAGTCAATGGCACTTTGCAGAGCTAGCTTCATGACGCCATTAATCTTTTTAGCTGTCTGTATAGGTGGCATCCCGACCACCACCATAAAGGGGGCCCATTTTTCCCCCACTATTTACCAATGAATTGGTTTTTGGAAAGGTTCCCCCGAGACCTGAAAATGATTTCTAGGGTCTTGATGAAATCAGAGGACCTTAGATAGGAGAGGAGAAGATGTAGGGAGGGGTATAGAAATGTGGAGGAAACTGGGGGGGGGGATTGGTTAAAACTGCTACACCAAGTCCCCTAGACGTAAACAAGAAGCTAATGATCACTTTTTACTTTTCTTTAAGTTCAGCTTAAAAGTGTAAATAAATAAAAAAAATTCTAAAAAAAAAAGAGTAAAAACAATCAACAAGTTAAAGTGCGTAATCCTTCAATAAAAAAATTTGTGGCGTGCAATCCTCCATGCTTGGAAGAGAACCCGTCTGTTGGGCTCGAATGTTGCAATTTTTCATGGAGGATTTTGAAGGGCCATCCAGTGCGATTCAGATTACAAATCCTGGAAATGAACAAGCATTTGCTACACTGGTCACTTTTATACCTTCGCCCCAACGTAGGTTTATACATGCCAGAGGACCTCATCCTGGTCCTGGCTTTACTCCTAGTAGTAAGCCCGGCCGCAGCATTGATCATTAGTAGCCTAAAGCAATTAGGATCCCTATGGCAAACCATTATAAAAAGGACAACCGATTGGCCACTGGTGGCTACAGGAAATCAACATTAAAAGTCCTCACGCAGATTCCCTATAGAAGTACAAATCATTAGCACTGAGCACATATCGGGAGGGTTGTTGTTCATCTTCAGATCTTCAGTTGACTGATCTCCTCAATTCAGAGCCCTTTGTGTCCTCCCCCCACATCACCCTCTTTAATTGGGTGTAAATCACATCAATTTCACTCTGTGCCACTTGGCACAACCTTCCCCTTGATCTGGTGCCAACTGGTACAATTAAATCGAATGACTTCATCGTTTGGCAGTGGAAGGAAGCCTTCTGATTGGCTCTTGGCTGAATGAGGTCATGGAGCAGTGAATGGAGCAGCTTAGCCCATGGTGGAGGTCAGCGTGTCTTTAGCTCACATTGACCACATAAACCCCAATTTGGGAAAGCCTCAGGTTTCCTCATTCAGGAGAAAAGTAGCACGCACCCCCCCCCCCACACACACACACCTCCCACCCAGAATTGGCACAAAGAGGTCATTTATTTGTGATCTATTTTAGGAGGATGAGAGGGGGGCACGGCGAGAAAGGGGCGCTAATAAAAGGTCAGGCCAATGCATGTGGTGCCTCTCATCTCCCACCAGAAACAAAGACAACAAATGTGTGGAAGCAATAGGGACACCTGCCAAGGATGAGTACAACCCACCAGTCCTGCCAACTGACAAAAGGAGCCTCTTCTCCTTCTCCTCTCCTCCGATAACTAGGTCACCGTGTAAATGGAGCCGGGCGCTTATCGCTGCCTAATGAGCTCCTGGATCTGGAGGCTTGGCACCGCTTGGCTGATCATTACCATACAAGAATACAAATTGCATAATCCTTCAGAGTTTCACAAGACGAGATGTATATTCTGAATATCTGGGAAATCAGAGGGAAAACCCAGAATGGGTGGTATTGTGTATGTCAATGTCTTGTAGACCCACTCGAAGGACAACTTCCATGTACCAAATGTTCTTCTCCTGAACTTACCATATGATAGCAACAACCTGAGCTATAATGATCCCTGTTATTAGATATCACATTGATAGTCCCAGAGACATGCTATGGTCATCACATTGATAGTCCCAGAGCCATGCTATGACCATCACATTGACAGTTCCAGAGCCATGCTATGACCATCACATTGACAGTTCCAGAGCCATGCTATGACCATCACATTGACAGTTCCAGAGCCATGCTATGACCATCACATTGACAGTTCCAGAGCCATGTTATGAACATCACATTGACAGTTCCAGAGCCATGCTATGAACATCACATTGATAGTTCCAGAATCCAGAGCCATGCTATGGTCATCACATTGATAGTTCGAGAGTCATGCTATGACCATCACATTAATAGTCCCAGAGCCATGCTATGGTCATCACATTGATAGTCCCAGAGACATGCTATGGTCATCACATTGATAGTACCAGAGTCATGCTATGGTCATCACATTGATAGTCCCAGAGACATGCTATGGTCATCACATTGATAGTCCCAGAGACATGCTATGGTCATCACATTGATAGTCCCAGAGCCATGTTATGGTCATCACATTGATAGTCCCAGAGACATGCTATGGTCATCACATTGATAGTCCCAGAGCCATGTTATGGTCATCACATTGATAGTCCCAGAGACATGCTATGGTCATCACATTGATAGTCCCAGAGCCATGTTATGGTCATCACATTGATAGTTCCAGAATCCAGAGCCATGCTATGGTCATCACATTGATAGTTCGAGAGTCATGCTATGACCATCACATTAATAGTCCCAGAGCCATGCTATGATCATCACATTGATAGTTCGAGAGCCATGCTATGACCATCACATTGATAGTCCCAGAGACATGCTATGGTCATCACATTGATAGTCCCAGAGCCATGTTATGGTCATCACATTGATAGTCCCAGAGCCATGTTATGGTCATCACATTGATAGTCCCAGAGCCATGTTATGGTCATCACATTGATAGTCCCAGAGACATGCTATGGTCATCACATTGATAGTCCCAGAGCCATGTTATGGTCATCACATTGATAGTCCCAGAGCCATGTTATGGTCATCACATTGATAGTCCCAGAGCCATGTTATGGTCATCACATTGATAGTCCCAGAGACATGTTATGGTCATCACATTGATAGTCCCAGAGACATGTTATGGTCATCACATTGATAGTCCCAGAGCCATGTTATGGTCATCACATTGATAGTCCCAGAGCCATGTTATGGTCATCACATTGATAGTCCCAGAGCCATGTTATGGTCATCACATTGATAGTCCCAGAGACATGCTATGGTCATCACATTGATAGTCCCAGAGCCATGTTATGGTCATCACATTGATAGTCCCAGAGCCATGTTATGGTCATCACATTGATAGTCCCAGAGCCATGTTATGGTCATCACATTGATAGTCCCAGAGACATGCTATGGTCATCACATTGATAGTCCCAGAGCCATGTTATGGTCATCACATTGACAGTCCCAGAGCCATGTTATGGTCATCACATTGATAGTCCCAGAGACATGCTATGGTCATCACATTGATAGTCCCAGAGTCATGCTATGACCCATATACTATATAGTTGGAGACACTTTGGACTGACCCTATCAGACTTCAGATCTTCTCGTGGTTTTCTGGCAGGGGATGTGGAGCTGAGCACCTGCCGCAGGGTTGACTCCTCTGCTTGTAGTAATGAGCAGAGCCGCCTCTCAGCTGGGCCTTATCTCCGTATTCTATGGATTGGAGGAAAGAAAGGAACAACCTTGGGCTACACATTACATGAAGGAAATAATTGGTGATTTTCTGCTGCCAGAGGATGTGCAGCCAAACACCTGGCGGAGCGCTGACTCAGCATGGACTACAACACATCTCATGAATTAAAGTGGAACTTCACTCTCAATCCACATTCCCTGTACTCCTTATCCTGATAGTATTAGTACAGAGATAGGAAGGGAGATCAGATCTACTGGTGTGATACTTTTCTTCACTTACTTCCTGGTTTCTGGCCTAGGCCAAAATTATGTCATCCATCCCAGGAGACATTGATGGATGGATGGATGGATGGAGACATGGATGAATGGATGGAGACATGGATGGATGAATAGAAAGAGCCATAGATGAATGGATGGAGACATGGATGGATGGATAGATGGGTAGAGACATGGATGGATGGATGGATGGATGGATGGAGACATGGATGGATGGATGGATGGATGGATGGATGGAGACATGGATGGATGGATGGATGGATGGATGGATGGAGACATGGATGGATGGAGACATGGATGGATGGATGGATGGATGGAGACATGGATGGATGGAGACATGGATGGATGGAGACATGGATGGATGGATGGATGGATGGATGGAGACATGGATGGATGGATGGATGGAGACATGGATGGATGGATGGAGACATGGATGGATGGAGACATGGATGGATGGATGGATGAATGGATGGATGGAGACATGGATGGATGGATGGAGACATGGATGGATGGAGACATGGATGGATGGATGGATGAATGGATGGATGGAGACATGGATGGATGGATGGAGACATGGATGGATGGAGACATGGATGGATGGATGGATGGAGACATGGATGGATGGATGAATGGATGGATGGATGAATGGATGGATGGAGACATGGATGGATGGATGGATGGAGACATGGATAGATGGCGGGGGTGGAAATAGACGGCGGGGGTGGAAATAGAAGGGGGGGCGGAAATAGACGGCGGGGTTCTGGTGCCCAGAGGACGTAACTGCAATACAGCAATGTCTTTTCATAGAATGCAATACAATGAAAGGGAAGCGGGGTGCTATAATTGGGGGGTACACTGTGCAATCACAGCAGCTGGGGCCTGGGAACTGAAAGAGCCGATCCCCGTCATCCCCGCCCCCGCCCTCCCCCATAATTGGATGACCTTTCCCCGGTATGTGCAGAGCGGTGCACCGGGTGTGATGTCTGCTGAGGACTATAATCACCTCTCACCTTCCTATGTGACATATTTGTGTCTCCGAACACCTGACAGATCCTCCCCACCCCCTCCTATGATTTATGAGCCCCACCCCCCCCAGCATTTCTCCGATATCTTCACAACGCAATGTTCAGGATATTCCAACAAAGTCACCTGAGATATTCTGTACATTGTATCCAATGGGGACATATTCAGTATGTGACAAAAGTAAGTACACCCCTCAGTGACATTTGTGTAAATCTTTTCTTCTCTCTTTTCATGTGACAACACTGAAGAAATGACACTTGTCTACAATGTAAAGTAGTGAGTGTACAGCTTGTATAACAGTGTAAATTTACTGTCCCCTCAAAATAACTCAACACACAGCCATTAATGTCTAAACCGCTGGCAACAAAAGTCAGTACACCCCTAAGTGAAAATCTCCAAATTGGGCCCAAATTGTCAATATTTTGTGTGGCCACCATTATTTTCCAGCACTGCCTTAACCCTCTTGGACATGGAGGTCACCAGAGCTTCACAGGTTGTCACTGGAGTCCTCTTCCCCTCCTCCATGATGACATCACAGAGCTGGTGGATGTTAGAGACCTTGTGCTCCTCCACCTTCCGTTTGAGGATGTCCCACAGATGATCAATAGGGTTTAGGTCTGGAGACATGCTTGGCCAGTCCATCACCTTTACCCTCAGCTTCTTTAGCAAGGCAGTGGTGGTCTTGGAGGTGTGTTTGGGGTGGTTATCATGTTGGAATACTGCCCTGCGGTCCAGTCTCTGAAGGGAGGGGATCATGCTCTGCTTCAGTATGTCACAGTACATGTTGGCATTCATGGTTCCCTCAATGATCTGTAGCTCCCCAGTGCCGGCAGCACTCATGCAGCCCCAGACCATGACACTCCCACCACCATGCTTGACTGTAGACAAGACACACTTGTCTTTGTCCTCCTCACCTGGTTGCCCCCACACACGCTTGTCACCATCTGAACCAAATACGTTTATCTTGGTCTCATCAGACCACAGGACATGGTTCCAGTAATCCATGTCCTTAGTCTGCTTGTCTTCAGCAAACTGTTTGTGGTCTTTCTTGTCCATCATCTTTAGAAGAGGCTTCCTTCTGGGATGACAGCCATGCAGACCAATTTGATGCAGTGTGCGGCGTATGGTCTGAGCACTGACAGGCTGACCCCCCACCCCTACAACCTCTGCAGCAATGCTGGCAGCACTCATACCTCTATTTCCCAAAGACAACCTCTGGATATGACGCTGATCACGTGACCTCAACTTCTTTGGTGGACCATGGCGAGGCCTGTTCTGAGGGGAACCTCTCCTGTTATACCGCTGTATGGTCTTGGCCACCGTGCTGCAGCTCAGTTTCAGGGTCTTGGCAATCTTCTTATAGCCTAGGCCATCTTTATGTAGAGAAACAATTCTTTTTTTCAGATCCTCAGAGAGTTCTTTGCCATGAGGTGCCATGTTGTACTTCCAGTGACCAGTATGAGAGAGTGAGAGCGATAACACCAAATTTAACACACCTGCTCCCCATTCACACCTGAGACCTTGTAACACTAACGAGTCACATGACACCGGGGAGGGAAAATGGCTAATTGGGCCCAATTTGGAGATTTTCACTTAGGGGTGTACTGACTTTTGTTGCCAGCGGTTTAGACATTAATGGCTGTGTGTTGAGTTATTTTGAGGGGACAGTAAATTTACACTGTTATACAAGCTGTACACTCACTACTTTACATTGTAGACAAGTGTCATTTCTTCAGTGTTGTCACATGAAAAGATAGAAGAAAAGATTTACACAAATGTCACTGAGGGGTGTACTTACTTTTGTCACATACTGTATATATGGGGGGATGGGGGGGAGGGGGGCGATCGGCGGTGATGAGAGAATATAGAAATGAAGATGATTCCAGTGATCACAATTCTGGGAGACTGAGGCTCCACTGACAGCAACTGAATGATGAGACAGGACGAGGAACGAGCGCTGCATGATGGACGAGGAACGAGCGCTGCATGATGGACGAGGAACGAGCGCTGCATGATGGACGAGGAACGAGCACTGCATGATGGACGAGGAACGAGCGCTGCATGATGAACGAGGAACGAGCGCTGCATGATGGACGAGGAACGAGCGCTGCATGATGAACGAGGAACGAGCGCTGCATGATGGACGAGGAACGAGCGCTGCATGATGGACGAGGAACGAGCGCTGCATGATGGACGAGGAACGAGCGCTGCATGATGAACGAGGAACGAGCGCTGCATGATGGACGAGGAACGAGCGCTGCATGATGAACGCAGATCACCCAGACATCTGGAGGATGAGCACTGTGCAGATCATTCTGGGGGGGTAAAAATAAAAGGTTGAGCCCCACCCCGACCTCTCACCTTAAAGCGATATTAACCCCAAAATCAAACATTTCTCATCTTGCAGCTCCACCATTCCTCAAGACTGACGGCCGCATTTGTTTTCTTTTTTTTAGGTTTTCCTTCTTCTAAATTCACCTGGTGATCCGGCCAGAAAGTCTGTTTTTTTTTTTCCAAAGCTCAATCTCTCCAGCAGAATGTATCAGTTTCCAGGGATGAGACAACTTTAGTGTGAATGAGGCCCCTCTAGTCATTCTCAATCTTTGCAAAGCTGCAGCTGTCACTACAAGAACCCCCCCCCCCGGTGATCCTGCCATGGGGGAGGGGAGGGAGGTCCTTGTTCAGGCACTTCCTGTTACAGGGTGACAACGCTCTGTCCCCGTCCACCAATCGTGCTCCTGTGTTGTCACCTGGACTGCTGATCGGGTCATTACACAAACATGGTCCACTGGTGTCACCATCAGAACCCCCCCGAGAAATGTCATCAGTGGGGTGTACGGAGACAGGAAGTGGTCACAAAGAGGTTGCAGGAGATCAGCAGCACTGAGATGGGACAGAAAAGATAAGAAGAGGGATTAATGGGGAATAAATGTCAGTTATTTATGACCTCCTCCATTCAGGGGGGACATGTCCTTTAATCAGGGTGATTCCTGCACTCCATATAATGGGAATATTTGTGTTCCCAGCTCCTCCCCCTCCTCTGATCTGAGGACAGGATAATGAATGACTACAGAGGGGGAGGAGCCTGATCTCCAGGAAGGGATCCCTCATCCTTTATACTTCTCTATGGATCTGACAGATGGGGGGGGGGGGGGGGGGATTATTGATATTTTGTTACAAACATGGAATGTTCTGTTTAAAAAAAACACGGAGAATCTCATATTTGATTGATTTACTATCTATTGATGAATTACTAATATGACAATTATTGATACTTTGTTCCAATAAAGAATGTTCTGTTTATAAACACGAAGGATCTGATATCAGACTGATTTCTATCTATTGATGAATTACCAATACGAGGATTATTAATATTTTGTTACCCATAAAAAACGCTCTATTTATAAACACGGAGGATCTCATATTCGATTGATTTTCTATCGATGAATTACTAGAAGGATGATTGTTGATATTTTATTACATGGAATGTTCTGTTTATAAATACGGAGGATCTCACATCTGACTGATATTCTATCCATTGATGAATTACTAATATAGTGATTATTGATATTTTGTTACAAATCCAGAATGTTCTGTTTATAAACACTGACGATCTCATATTGGATTGATTTACTATCTATTGATGAATTACCAATACGAGGATTATTAATATTTTGTTACCCATAAAAAACGCTCTATTTATAAACACGGAGGATCTCATATTCGATTGATTTTCTATCTATTGATGAATTACTAATATGATGATTATTGATATTTTGTTCCTATAAAGAATGTTGGATGGTGGGATCTGATATCAGATTGATTTTCTATCTATTGATGAATTACTAATATGATGATTATTGATATTTTGTTACAAACACGGAATGTTCTGTTTATAAACACGAAGGATCTGATATCAGATTTTCTATCTATTGATGAATTACCAATACGATGATGATTGATATTTTGTCACACGGAACGTTGGAGGATCTGCGGTCAGACGATTGGACGCGCCGTCTACAAGGAGTAGAAGTTTCTCCCGGGATCCTCTCACTTCCCTATAATGTCAATGTTATTGGGTTTCCCGTGTCGGTGATATTTTGTATCCCTCGGGAAGTCGTCTGATTGGACGAGAGCGGCCGGCCGCGGTTGTGTTTGTTTGCGGTTTTATAAAGAAGTCTCTGTGCTGAGGCCTTCCTATCATTTCCATCGACCTTTCCAGCCCAGCCAAGGCTTCTAGAATTCACCGAGAGGGCCCCTTCTTCTGGGATCTTCAGTCATCGGACTCCGATGGAGGAGAAGGAGGAGCCGGGGGGTCATCTGCTACTCAATACTTCCATTCCCCGGGGGGGGGGGGGGGGGGAGGACTACCTTCATAGGGATGTAAATATCATCAGTACAATGGTGATGAGAATTCTGGACACAGCCCGGCCTATCAACAACCAGAACCGGAATTTGTAGTTTTGAGTGGAGGAAAAGATCAGTGAGTTCCAATGGACTCCGCCAGGACAAAATAGAGACCCCGCCCCCCCCCCCCGTGTTTTATATAAAGGTAAATAAAGAGGAATGTGAGCGTGTTCGGTCCGCGGGGGCGGAGCCTGTGCCCAATAGAATGACCTATACCGCAGTATTCTATATGAAGATGGGAGGACCCGGGAGAGCCGACACTTTCCTGAGGTCTGTATTTCCTTCATCGGGGCTGATAACAGACAGATATGGTCCAGACACTTTCCTCCACTTCAGGTCTCAGAGACACGACAGGAAATGAGAGAAAATCTCCCCAAAGGGACAGGAAATCCCCTCTACCTGGCCGCAGGTGTCTGCAGTGTCTTTGCCGGACCCTGGATGACATATGAATGAGGCCTTAGAGAATTGTCACTGGAACTGATTGGAAGATCAAGCTGAGCTGCTGGGTCACTGATGGGAGGAGGAGCAGGGGGGGTCTGAGCTGTTAAATCACTGCTGGGAGGGGAAGCTGAGCAGCTGAGTCCCTACCAGGAGGAGGAGCAGGGGGACTGAGCTGCTGGGTCACTGCTGGGAGGAGGAGCAGGGAGGACTGAGCTGCTGGGTCACTGCTGGGAGGAGGAGCAGGGAGGACTGAGCAGCTGAGTCCCTACCAGGAGGAGGAGCAGGGGGACTGAGCTGCTGGGTCACTGCTGGGTGGAGGAGCAGGGCGGACTGAGCTGCTGGGTCACTGCTGGGAGGAGGAGCAGGGGGACTGAGCTGCTGGGTAATTGCTGGGAGGAGGAGCAGGGCGGACTGAGCTGCTGGGAAATTGCTGGGAGGAGGAGCAGGGGGACTGAGCTGCTGGGTCACTGCTGGGAGGAGGAGCAGGGGGACTGAGCTGCTGGGTAATTGCTGGGAGGAGGAGCAGGGGGACTGAGCTGCTGGGTCACTGCTGGGAGGAGGAGCAGGGCGGACTGAGCTGCTGGGTAATTGCTGGGAGGAGGAGCAGGGGGACTGAGCTGCTGGATCACTGCTGGGAGGAGGAGCAGGGAGGACTGAGCAGCTGAGTCCCTACCAGGAGGAGGAGCAGGGGGACTGAGCTGCTGGGTCACTGCTGGGAGGAGGAGCAGGGGGACTGAGCTGCTGGGTAATTGTTGGGAGGAGGAGCAGGGCGGACTGAGCTGCTGGGTCACTGCTGGGAGGAGGAGCAGGGGGTCTGAGCTGCTGGGTCACTGCTGGGAGGAGGAGCAGGGCGGACTGAGCTGCTGGGTAATTGCTGGGAGGAGGAGCAGGGGGACTGAGCTGCTGGGTCACTGCTGGGACGAGGAGCAGGGCGGACTGAGCTGCTGGGTAATTGCTGGGAGGAGGAGCAGGGAGGACTGAGCTGCTGGGTCACTGCTGGGAGGAGGAGCAGGGAGGACTGAGCTGCTGGGTAATTGCTGGGAGGAGGAGCAGGGCGGACTGAGCTGCTGGGAAATTGCTGGGAGGAGGAGCAGGGCGGACTGAGCTGCTGGGAAATTGCTGGGAGGAGGAGCAGGGGGACTGAGCTGCTGGGTAATTGCTGGGAGGAGGAGCAGGGGGACTGAGCTGCTGGGTAATTGCTGGGAGGAGGAGCAGGGGGACTGAGCTGCTGGGTAATTGCTGGGAGGAGGAGCAGGGGGACTGAGCTGTTGGGTCATTTATTGAAGAGGAGGAACAGGGGGTAGTGGGCTGCTGGGTCACTGCTGAGTTCGGGGAGCTGAGAAACGGAATCACTGCTGAAAGGCAAAAGCAAGGCAATTTGAGCTGCCGGGTCACTGTTGGGAGGGGGAGCAGGATAAACTGAGGTGCTACAGGTCACTGCTCGGAGGGGGAGCAGGATGAATCGGGGTGCTATAGGTCACTGCTTTGAGAGGAAGAAGGGGGAGTTGAGTTGCTGAGTCACTGCTGGGAGGGGGGAGGAGAGAACAGTGTTTATGCTGGGAATATTCAGAGTAGCGGGGTTCGGGGGTACGGGGGGTTCGGGGGGTTCGGGGGTACGGGGGTTCGGGGGTACGGGGGGTTCGGGGGTTTCGGGGGTTTGGGGGGTTCGGGGGTCAGTGATAGATGAAGGTTTTGAAGCTCTTTTAGGACGTATTAATAATGTGTAAATCTCCGGCTCTCCACAGGCTGACCGCAGACACACAATATTTATTTTCTGCAGTTTCATCTCTTTTGCTCTCCGATTACATCACCGGACTGATTACTTCCAGGTTTTTGGAAGTCGGCCGCATCATTACATCGCTGTGTGATCTCTTCTATGACCGAGAACCCGACATCCACCGAATCCGGAACATTCCAATACTTCTCATCCCCATTGTTTATAGAGAATATCAATCTAAGAAGCACCTCATGGAAACGTTTATATCACAACCAATCGATAGAGAGAGATAACCACTGTCAGTACATCTTGTAGAACGTGTGTACCACCCTGCGTCTATTCTCTGCACCCGGGGCAGCTGTCCCTCCTGCCCACCCCTTGTCCTGGCCCTGGATAGATTTATTTATTGTACTTCTATAGCGCCGTCAATTTACACTTTACATATACATTGTACATTCACATCAGTCCCTACCCTCAAGGAGCTTACAATCTAATGTCCCAACTCACATTCATACATACTAGGGACAATTTAGAGAGGATCCAATTAACCTCCCAGCATGTCTTTGTAGTGTGGGAGGAAACCGGAGTACCCGGAGGAAACCCACACAGGCACAGGGAGAACATGCAAACTCCAGGCAGGTAGTGTCGTGGTCAGGATTTGAACCAGAGACCCTTCTTACTGCTAGGCAAGAGTGCTACCCACTACACCACTGTGCCACCCACTACACCACTGTGCTATCCACTACACCACTGTGCTCCCCACTACACCACTGTGCCACCCACTACACCACTGTGCCGCCCACTACACCACTGTGCTACCCACTACACCACTGTGCCGCTCACTACACCACTGTGCTACCCACTACACCACTGTGCCACCCACTACACCACTGTGCTATCCACTACACCACTGTGCCACCCACTACACCACTGTGCTACCCACTACACCACTGTGCTACCCACTACACCACTGTGCTATCCACTACACCACTGTGCCGCCCACTACACCACTGTGCCACCCACTACACCACTGTGCTACCCACCACACCACTGTGCCGCTCACTACACCACTGTGCCGCCCACTACACCACTGTGCCATCCACTACACCACTGTGCCGCCCACTACACCACTGTGCCACCCACTACACCATTGTGCTACCCACTACACCACTGTGCCGCTCACTACACCACTGTGCCGCCCACTACACCACTGTGCTACCCACTACACCACTGTGCCACCCACTACCCCGCTGTGCCGCTCACTACACCACTGTGCTACCCACTACACCACTGTGTCATCCACTACCCCGCTGTGCCGCCCACTACACCACTGTGCCACCCACTACACCACTGTGCCGCTCACAACACCACTGTGCTACCCACTACACCACTGTGCCATCCACTACACCACTGTGCTATCCACTACACCACTGTGCTATCCACTACACCACTGTGCCGCCCTCTACACCACTGTGCCACCCCACTACACCACGGTGCCGCCCACTACACCACTGAGCCGCCCACTACACCACTGTGCCACCCACTACACCACTGTGCTACCCCTGTGCCACCCACTACACCACTGTGCCGCCCGCTACACCACTGTGCTGTAGATAGATAGATGAAACGGGGGGGACATCTCACACACAGACACCTCTATTAATGAGTGACAGAGCCCCAGACTGAAAAGGTTAAAGGTGAGACAATCACCACCATGTGTGCGCCCCACACCCTCAACACTCCCAACACCCCCCCCCACACCCCAACACCCCCACCCCAAAACCACACCCACACCCCAACCCACATTCCCAACACCCCCAACATCCCCCACATCCCCAACACCCCCCCCACACCCCCAACACCCTCCCACACCCCCAACATTCCCAACACCCCCCCACACCTCCACATCCCAACACCCCCACATTCCCAACACCCCCAACATCCCCCACATCCCCAACACCCCCCCACACCCCCAACACCCTCCCACACCCCCAACATTCCCAACACCCCCCACACCTTCACACCCCAACACCCCTAACATTCCCAACACCCCCCCACACCTCCACACCCCAACACCCCCACATTCCCAACACCCCCCACATCCCCAACACCCCCCCCACACCCCCAACACCCTCCCACACCCCCAACATTCCCAACACCCCCCACACCTTCACACCCCAACACCCCTAACATTCCCAACACCCCCCCACACCTCCACATCCCAACACCCCCAACATTCCCAACACCCCCCACACCTCCACACCCCCACATTCCTAACACCCACAACACTCCCACATTCCCAACACCCCCCACACACCAACACCCCCCCCACACCCCAACACCCCCACAACTCCACACCCCAACACCCCCAACATTCCCAACACCCCCCACACACCAACACCCCCCCCACACCCCAACACCCCCACAACTCCACACCCCAACACCCCCACATTCCCAACACCCCCAACATCCCCCACATCCCCAACACCCCCCCATACCCCAACACCCCCCCCCACACCCCCAACACCCTCCCACACCCCCAACATTCCCAACACCCCCCACACCTCCACACCCCCAACATTCCCAACACCCCCCCACACCTCCACATCCCAACACCCCCAACATTCCCAACACCCCCCCACACCCCCAACACCCCCATCATTCCCAACACCCCCCACACCTCCACACCCCAACACCCCCACATTCCTAACACCCACAACACTCCCACATTCCCAACACCCCCCACACCCAACCACCCCCCCACACCCCAAACACCCCCACATTCCCAACACCCCCCACACCCCAACACCCCCCCACACCCCAAACACCCCCACATTCCCAACACCCCCCCACACCCCCAACACCCCCACATTCCCAACACCCCCCACACCCCAACACCCCCACATTCCCAACACCCCCCACACCCCAACACCCCCACATTCCCAACACCCCCCCACACCCCCAACACCCCCACATTCCCAACACCCCCCACACCCCAAACACCCCCACATTCCCAACACCCCCCACACCCCAACACCCCCACATTCCCAACACCCCCCCACACCCCCAACACCCCCACATTCCCAACACCCCCCACACCCCAACACCCCCCCACACCCCAACACCCCCCCACACCCCAAACACCCCCACATTCCCAACACCCCCCACACCCCAACACCCCCCCACCCCAACATCCCCAATACCCCCCGTTTCCCAACACCCCCCACACCCCAACACCCCCAATACCCCCACACCCCAACTGGTGTGCATGCTACCAGCTGGTAGCATGAGGAGAATAAAAAAGCCCATCACCAGCAGCTGTGAGAGGGACATCATTTCCAATCTTGGAGACCCTCTGCAGAGGCTTCTGTGCTCACCAGCGCCACCTACCAGTGTCCACCGTGTCACCTATCAGTGCCCACAGTACCACCCATCAGTGGCCACAGTGCCACCTATAAAAGTCACCACCAAAGTGCCTCATCACCAGTGCTGCCTATCAATACCACCTACCAGTGCCCATCAGTGACATCTACCAGTGCCCATCAGTGACATCTACCAGTGCCCATCAGTGACATCTACCAGTGCCCATCAGTGACATCTACCAGTGCCCATCAGTGACATCTATCAGTGCCCATCAGTGACATCTATCAGTGCCCATCAGTGACATCTACCAGTGCCCATCAGTGACATCTATCAGTGCCCATCAGTGACATCTACCAGTGCCCATCAGTGACATCTATCAGTGCCCATCAGTGACATCTATCAGTGCCCATCAGTGACATCTACCAGTGCCCATCAGTGACATCTATCAGTGCCCATCAGTGACATCTATCAGTGCCCATCAGTGACATCTACCAGTGCCCATCAGTGACATCTATCAGTGCTCATCAGTGACACCTATCAGTGCCCATCAGTGCCGTCTTATCTGTCTGTGCCTTTCGGTGCCCATCAGTGCCGTCTTATCAGTGCCGCCTCATCAGTGAATATCAATGAAGGAGAAAAATTACCCGTTTGCAAAATTTTATAACAAACTATGAAACATGTTTTTTTTTTTTTTTAATTTCTGTCTTTTTGTGTTTGTTTAGCAAAAAATAAAAAACACCGGCAGTGATTAAATATCACCAAAAGAAAACTTTATTTGTGTAAAAAAAATGATTAAAATGTCCTATGTGTACAGTGTTACATGACCGCGTAATTTTCATTCAAAGTGGGACAGCGCTGAAAGCTGAAAATTGGCGTCTGGACAGGAAGGGGGGGGGGTTAAGTGCTCGGTAAGCGAGTGGTTAAACAGACTCCGCCCCACTTGCATTCTCTGCGGATGGTACAAATTGAAGACTAGGAACAAATCATTCTATGATAGACGTGGTGAGAGGAACGCAGTGGTGGAATAGTGGGGTGGATCACCTACCAAAACACGTTTCACGTGTTCCTATACCGTGTCCAATCCACCAGTAGAGTCCACAATATGAGTGTCCAATCCACTAGTAGAGTCCACAATATGAGTGTCCAATCCACTAGTAGAGTCCACAATATGAGTGTCCAATCCACCAGTAGAGTCCACAATATGAGTGTCCAATCCACCAGTAGAGTCCACAATATGAGTGTCCAATCCACTAGTAGAGTCCACAATATGAGTGTCCAGTCCACCAGTAGAGTCCACAATATGAGTGTCCAATCCACCAGTAGAGTCCCCAATATGAGTGTCCAATCCACCAGTAGAGTCCACAATATGAGTGTCCAATCCACCAGTAGAGTCCACAATATGAGTGTCCAATCCACTAGTAGAGTCCACAATATGAGTGTCCAATCCACTAGTAGAGTCCACAATATGAGTGTCCAATCCACCAGTAGAGTCCACAATATGAGTGTCCAATCCACTAGTAGAGTCCACAATATGAGTGTCCAATCCACCAGTAGAGTCCACAATATGAGTGGATTGATTGCTTGAACCCAGACAAAGGGAATCCAAAAATCTGAGCATTCATTTCTTTCACTGACAGACCAGTCGGCTCCACCATCCCCGGGGAATCGAGGTCGGCTGCAATGTGGACATAGGAAAGAGTTCTTTCTAGAGATCCCGGCCGCCGCTCATCGTTTAGGAAATTAACGGTCAAATCAAGCTTGTGTCCACACATTACCATGCCACGGGTTCAGCTGTTTATCTTAGCCCCGCTACATCAGTGCTGAGCCGGGGTTCGGTTTTAATCGCCGCTTTGGATATACTGCAGGGATGGACGCCTTCTGAACTACGATCTCAGTTGGAAAGGGGGAATTCCGTAGCTGGCGTCACGGTAACTGAAACCACCAGCCTAGTGCTGATGGTTACTGATCTCCTCCACACCACTGATACACTAGAGATATAAGATACCTGCCACATTGGTGGTCAGTGTAGAAGTTGCCTCTTACATTGGTGGTCAGTGTAGAAATCACCTCTTACATTGGTGGTCAGTGTAGAAATCACCTCTTACATTGGTGGTCAGTGTAGAAGTTGCCTCTTACATTGGTGGTCTGTGTAGAAGTGGCCTCTTACATTGGTGGTCTGTGTAGAAGTGGCCTCTTACATTGGTGGTCGGTGTAGAAGTGGCCTCTTACATTGGTGGTCTGTGTAGAAGTGGCCTCTTACATTGGTGGTCTGTGTAGAAGTGGCCTCTTACATTGGTGGTCGTTGTAGAAGTGGCCTCTTACATTGGTGGTCTGTGTAGAAGTGGCCTCTTACATTGGTGGTCTGTGTAGAAGTGGCCTCTTGCATTGGTGGTCGGTGTAGAAGTGGCCTCTTACATTGGTGGTCTGTGTAGAAGTGGTCTCTTACATTGGTGGTCAGTGTAGAAGTCACCTCTTACATTGGTGGTCAGCATAGAAGTGGCCTCTTACATTGGTGGTTGGTGTAGAAGTCACCTCTTACATTGGTGGTCAATATAGAAGTCACCTCTTACATTGGTGGTCGGTGTAGAAGTCGCCTCTTACATTGATGGTCGGTGTAGAAGTCACCTCTTACATTGGTGGTTGGTGTAGAAGTCGCCTCTTACATTGGTGGTCGGTGTAGAAGTCGCCTCTTACATTGGTGGTCGGTGTAGAAGTGGCCTCTTACATTGGTGGTCGGTGTAGAAGTAGCCTCTTACATTGGTGGTCGATGTAGAAGTGGCCTCTTACATTGGTGGTCGGTGTAGAAGTCGCCTCTTACATTGGTGGTCGATGTAGAAGTGGCCTCTTACATTGGTGGTCAGTGTAGAAGTGGTCTCTTACATTGGTGGTCGGTGTAGAAGTGGCCTCTTACATTGGTGGTCAGTGTAGAAGTGGTCTCTTACATTGGTGGTCGGTGTAGAAGTCACCTCTTACATTGGTGGTCAGTGTAGAAGTCACCTCTTACATTGGTGGTCGGTGTAGAAGTCACCTCTTACATTGGTGGTTGGTGTAGAAGTGGCCTCTTACATTGGTGGTCGGTGTAGAAGTGGCCTCTTACATTGGTGGTCGGTGTAGAAGTCGCCTCTTACATTGATGGTCGGTGTAGAAGTCGCCTCTTACATTGGTGGTCTGTGTAGAAGTGGCCTCTTAAATTGGTGGTCGGTGTAGAAATCGCCTCTTACATTGGTGGTTGGTGTAGAAGTGGCCTCTTACATTGGTGGTCAGTGTAGAAGTGGTTTCTTACATTGGTGGTTGGTGTAGAAGTCACCTCTTACATTGGTGGTCGGTGTAGAAGTCACCTCTAACATTGGTGGTTGGTGTAGAAGTCACCTCTTACATTGGTGGTCAGTGTAGAAGTGGCCTCTTACATTGGTGGTCAGTGTAGAAGTGGTCTCTTACATTGGTGATTGGTGTAGAAGTGGCCTCTAACATTGGTGGTCGGTGTAGAAGTCACCTCTTACATTGGTGGTCAGTGTAGAAGTGGTCTCTTACATTGGTGGTTGGTGTAGAAATCACCTCTTACATTGGTGATTGGTGTAGAAGTGGTTATTTAAATTGGTGGTTGGTGTAGAAACCACCTCTTACATTGGTGGTCAGTGTAGAAGTGGTCTCTTGCATTGGTGGTTGGTGTAGAAGTGGCCTCTTACATTGGTGGTCGGTGTAGAAGTCGCCTCTTACATTGATGGTCGGTGTAGAAGTCACCTCTTACATTGGTGGTTGGTGTAGAAGTGGCCTCTTACATTGGAGGTCAGTGTAGAAGTCACCTCTTACATTTGTGGTCGGTGCAGAAGTGGCCTCTTACATTGGTGCTCGGTGTAGAAGTCACCTCTTACATTGGTGGTCAGTGTAGAAGTGGCCTCTTACATTGGTGGTTGGTGTAGAAGTGGCCTCTTACATTGGTGGTTGGTGTGGAAATCACCTCTTACATTGGTGGTCAGTGTAGAAGTGGTCTCTTGCATTGGTGGTTGGTGTAGAAGTGGCCTCTTACATTGGTGGTTGGTGTAGAAGTGGCCTCTTACATTGGAGGTCAGTGTAGAAGTCACCTCTTACATTTGTGGTCGGTGTAGAAGTGGCCTCTTACATTGGTGGTCAGTGTAGAAGTGGTCTCTTGCATTGGTGGTTGGTGTAGAAGTGGCCTCTTACATTTGTGGTCGGTGTAGAAGTGGCCTCTTACATTTGTGGTCGGTGTAGAAATCACCTCTTACATTG
Source organism: Aquarana catesbeiana (assembly GCA_037953035.1). NCBI lineage: Eukaryota > Metazoa > Chordata > Amphibia > Anura > Ranidae > Aquarana > Aquarana catesbeiana. Next base: position 78,649 of record JBBHAA010003158.1, read on the forward strand.
GTGGTCGGTGTAGAAATCACCTCTTACATTGGTGGTCAGTGTAGAAATCACCTCTTACATTGGTGGTCGGTGTAGAAGTCACCTCTTACATTGGTGGTCAGTGTAGAAATCACCTCTTACATTGGTGGTCGGTGTAGAAGTCACCTCTTACATTGGTGGTCAGTGTAGAAATCACCTCTTACATTGGTGGTCGGTGTAGAAATCACCTCTTACATTGGTGGTCAGTGTAGAAATCACCTCTTACATTGGTGGTCGGTGTAGAAGTCACCTCTTACATTGGTGGTCAGTGTAGAAATCACCTCTTACATTGGTGGTCGGTGTAGAAATCACCTCTTACATTGGTGGTCAGTGTAGAAATCACCTCTTACATTGGTGGTCAGTGTAGAAATCACCTCTTACATTGGTGGTCTGTGTAGAAGTGGCCTCTTACATTGGTGGTCGGTGTAGAAGTGGCCTCTTACATTGGTGGTTGGTGTAGAAATCACCTCTTACATTGGTGGTCAGTGTAGAAGTGGTCTCTTGCATTGGTGGTTGGTGTAGAAGTGGCCTCTTACATTGGTGGTCGGTGTAGAAGTGGCCTCTTACATTGGAGGTCAGTGTAGAAGTCACCTCTTACATTTGTGGTCGGTGTAGAAGTCACCTCTTACATTGGTGGTCAGTGTAGAAATCACCTCTTACATTGGTGGTCAGTGTAGAAATCACCTCTTACATTGGTGGTCGGTGTAGAAGTGGGTTCTGGAGGAACCCTGGGTTTGAAGGCCTGGTCTAATTATGAGACTGATTGATGCTCAGCTCTAAAGACGAGGAGAGAAAGCAGCAAAGAACCCCTTCTTGGTCACATGTCATTGTTGGAATAGCCCTGTGCTTGTCACTCCCAGGTCCCCCTCATCTGTAAGATCTCCGTCCTGAAGAGGAGCAGACAGTCCCCCTAATAGGAGGAACACATCTCCAGACCTTCCAGTTTTCGGGATTAAAGCCAATAGGACTTGTGTGGAGGGAAACTCACTTTCTTGTTAAATAAAAAGATTTTTTTTAAATTGCAGATGAAATTTCAATCAGCCACAGACTGGGAGATATTTTCTGTTCTCTGTGGGTGGAGTTACAGGTTGAGGTGAGGACTCTGTGCAGGCCAGTCAAGTTTCTGCACCCCAAACTCGCTCATCCATGTTGTTATGGACCTTGCTTTGTACACTGGTCCAAGTCATTTGGTGGAGGGGGGATTATGGTGTGGGGGGAGGGGGGATTATGGTGTGGGGGGGGGGATTATGGTGGGGGGTTGTTTTTCAGGGGTTGGGCTTGGCCCCTTAGTTCCAGTGAAGGGAACTCTTAAGGCGTCAGCATACCAAGACATTTTGGACAATTTCATGCCCCCAACTTTGTGGGAACAGTTTGGGGACGGCCCCTTCCTGTTCCAACATGACTGCCCACCAGTGCACAAAGCAAGGTCCATAAAGACATGGATGAGAGTGTTTGGGGTGGAGGAACTTGACTGGCCTGCACAGAGTCCTGACCTCAACACGATAGAACACCTTTGGGATGTATTAGAGTGGAGACTGCGAGCCAGGCCTTCTCATCCAACATCAGTGCCTGACCTCACAAATGCTCTTCTGGACGAATGGTCAAACCTTCCCATAGACACCCTCCTAAACCTTGTGGACGGCCTTCCCAGAAGAGGTGAAGCTGTTATAGCTGCAAAGGGCGGAGCCAACTCAATATTGAACCCTCCGGACTAAGACTGGGATGTCATTAAAGTTCATGTGTGTGTAAAGGCAGGCGTCCCAATACTTTTGGTAAAGTGTAAGGTCGTACTCTTCAGCCCATAACCATTGCAGTCACCCTGCCGGGGAGCGTCGCCACCTCTGTCTGTGGAAGACAAGGGGTGTTATGAAGTCACAATGGTGTCACAGTTGTCCTAGTTTTGGCTCCATGGAAGGCCTGAGCTCAGAGGAGATGGGGAGGATGGGCGAGTTGTTGGCTTCTCAGGCATTTATTTTGGAAAAAACGAACGTCTGAGTGTAAAAAGTGAAGTTTGAATGGAGAGCACAGCCGGACAGCAAGTGTGTCACGTATCCCGCAACCCCTCCCCCGCAAAGAAAACACCATCCTACAAGCTTGTTTAGTATGTTGCTGGCAAAAACAAAGGCCAGACTTTAATTGACCGCTGCTCATGTTGGAGGACATTAATGGGACATTGTTCCCTCCACACAACCTGCTTCTCATTTCCACATCCAGCCACAGAGTCAAATAATGCTTAATTGTAAACCCAACCAACGCCAACCAACCCCCAACCAATCCCAACCAACGCCAACTAACCCCAACCAACGCCAACCAACCCCAACCAATCCCAATCAACACCAACCAACTCCAACCAACCCTAACCAACGCCAACCAACCCCGACCAACCCCAACCAACGCCAACCAACCCCAACCAACGCCAACCAACGCCAACCAACCCCGACCAACCCCAACCAACGCCAACCAACCCCAACCAACCCCAATCAACCCCAACCAACGCCAACCAACGCCAACCAACCCCAACCAACCCCAATCAACCCCAACCAACGCCAACCAACCGCAACCAAACCCAATTAACCCCAACCAACTCCAACCAACCCCAACCAACGCCAACCAACCCCAACCAACGCCAACCAAAGCCAACCAACCCCGACCAACCCCAACCAACGCCAACCAACCCCAACCAACGCCAACCAACGCCAACCAACCCCGACCAACCCCAACCAACGCCAACCAACCCCAACCAACCCCAATCAACCCCAACCAACGCCAACCAACGCCAACCAACCCCAACCAACCCCAATCAACCCCAACCAACGCCAACCAACCGCAACCAAACCCAATTAACCCCAACCAACTCCAACCAACCCCAACCAACTCCAACCAACCCCAACCAACGCCAACCAACCCCAACCAATGCCAACCAAAGCCAACCAACCCCGACCAACCCCAACCAACGCCAACCAACCCCAACCAACGCCAACCAACGCCAACCAACCCCGACCAACCCCAACCAACGCCAACCAACCCCAACCAACCCCAATCAACCCCAACCAACGCCAACCAACGCCAACCAACCCCAACCAACCCCAACCAACCCCAATCAACCCCAACCAACGCCAACCAACCGCAACCAAACCCAATTAACCCCAACCAACGCCAACCAATCCCAACCAACTCCAACCAACCCCAACCAACGCCAACCAACCCCAACCAACGCTAACCAACCCCAACCAATGCCAACCAACCCCAACCAAACCCCAACCAACGCCAACCAACGCCAACCAACCTCAACTAACGTCAACCAACGCCAACTAACCCCAACCAACACCAATCATTCCCAACCAACACCAACCAACCCCAACCAACACCAACCAACCCCCAACCAACGCCAATCAACCCCAACCAACCCCAACCAATGCCAACCAACCCCAACCAACCCCAACCAACGCCAACCAACCCCCAACCAACCCCAACCAACCCCCAACCAACGCCAACCAACCCCAACCGGAGCGCTGCATATCATAAACAAATCTCCTGTGTAAATGATGTACTTATTTCACGGGTTTCTTCTCTAGTTCCATGTCAGTTCTGCTGATCTCCTGCAGCCTCTTTGCAGCCACTTTCTGTCTTCAACAGCTGACCATGTCTGTGTAATGTGTGCTGTAAAGGTCACTTGTAGTCTCCATCAGAAGTCCATATGACAAGGTGACATCACAGGAGAGCAATGGGAGAAAGGCACAGCTCCCAACTGTCCCTGATTGGGAACAAAATCCCTCTGTCCCTCTTTCCTCCTCATTGGTCTCTCATGTTGGTCTGATCTATAGATTTGTATATAAAATGTATATTTATCTCCCGGTGATAAACCTTTCATCCAATCTCTAAATTGCTGCATTTGTAAATTCCAAAACCCAATATAAAGGAATAGTAGTGATAAAAAAACACTTGTGGGTTTAACTAATCATTTTCTTTTTTGTATAATTCTCCTTTAAGGGGGTGTGGCAGGGGGTGTGTCCTAAGCCTACATACTTTTACAAATAGGTGTCCATCATTCCCATTTCAAAAAGTTGGGAGGTGTGAACAGGGACAGAGTGTTGTCACCCTATAACAGGAAGTGCCTGAACAAGGACCTCCATGTCAGGATCCCCGGGGGATATTCTAACGAAATCTGAACATTTATTAGGATTGAAAATGACTTTTGAAATGACATTGACTTGTTACAGATTATAGGAGAGTTTAATGGCTGGGTTTATAGGTCAGGGCTCTGTGCAGGACACTCAAGTTTCTCCATAATGTCAAACCTACTGAACACACCTTTGGGATGAGAAGACCTCACCCCAAAGGGTTAAGGGCAGGTACTGATGTTGGATGAGAAGACTTTACACCAAAAGTCTTCCATAAGTAGGGATGAGGTCAGGGCTCTGTGCAGGACACTCAAGTTCCTCCACACCAAATTGGTCACACCATGTCTTTATGGAGCTGTTGGTTGAGAAGACCTGGCTCATTCCAATTCACCCCAACGGTGACCACACCAAAGTTCCTCCACACTAAACTGGTCACACCATGTCTTCATGGAGCTGTTGGTTGAGAAGACCTGGCTCATTCCAATTCAACCCAACGGTGACCAGTAGGGATGAGGTCAGGGCTCTGTGCAGGACACCGGATTGCCTCCACACCAACCAGTTATGGTGAAACAGAAAAGGGTCTTCACTAAACTGTTACCACAAGGCTGGAAGAGCACAATTGTCTACAATGTATCACACACTGTAAATAAATATTTGTATTTGGAAAGTACTTGAATGAGGAGAACCGAACATTTTTTCTCACAGGGGCCGTTTGGTAACTTTGTTCATCACTGGCTGACAAGAATGGTGCAGATGCATTGAGGGGTGTTGAGGTTTTTATATTTATTGGGCTGCCTTAAGGAGCAAAATGTATTGGAATGTGCTGACACCTGCGTTATAATACATGGAAAGGTGTGAAATACCCTCAGCAGAGCAGACCCTTCCTCAGATATAAGAGCAGGACACATAAATCAGAACAAACGTTCCTGGTGATAGAAGTCCATCCATCACATCCCTCAACTTCCTACCACAGCTTGTTTATGAGGACAAACACTGGAAGACACAACTGTGTATTTCCCTGATCGGTGGCCGGTGTCTCCAGAGATGTCCCCCTCTGTGATGTACAAACACAGCTGTATACTCATCTCTATACCCCCAATATAGTGCCCCCTGCTTGTCAATTGTTGTAAAGTGTTCCTTTATTTATCAGGTCATCTAATGTAAAGAATCCCCCTTCCTAAAGAAAATAATTCCCCTTCCTAAAGAAAATAATTCCCCCTTCCTAAAGAAAATAATTCCCCTTCCTAAAGAAAATAATTCCCCCTTCCTAAAGAAAATAATTCCCCTTCCTAAAGAAAATACCCCCCCCCCCTTCCTAAAGAAAATAATTCCCCTTCCTAAAGAAGATATCCCCCCCCTTCCTAAAGAAAATAATTCCCCTTCCTAAAGAAAATAATTCCCCTTCCTAAAGAAGATATCCCCCCCCCTTCCTAAAGAAAATAATTCCCCTTCCTAAAGAAAATAATTCCCCTTCCTAAAGAAGATATCCCCCCCCCTTCCTAAAGAAAATAATTCCCCTTCCTAAAGAAAATAATTCCCCTTCCTAAAGAAAATAATTCCCCTTCCTAAAGAAAATACCCCCCTTCCTAAATAAAATATTTCCCCCCTTCCTAAAGAAAATATTCCCCCTTCCTAAAGAAGATATCCCCGCTTCCTAAATAAAATATTTCCCCTTCCTAAAGAAAATAATTCCCCTTCCTAAAGAAAATATTCCCCCCCTTCCTAAAGAAAATAATTCCCCTTCCTAAAGAAAATATCCCCCCCCCCCTTCCTAAAGAAAATAATTCCCCTTCCTAAAGAAAATAATTCCCCTTCCTAAAGAAGATATCCCCCCCCCCCCTTCCTAAAGAAAATAATTCCCCTTCCTAAAGAAAATATTCCCCTTCCTAAAGAAAATATTCCCCCTCCCTAAAGAAAATATCCCCCCCCCCTTCCTAAAGAAAACATCCCCCCTCCCTAAATAAAATATTTCCCTTCCTAAAGAAAATATTCCCCCTTCCTAAATAAAATATTCCCCCTCCCTAAAGAAAATATTTCCCCTTCCTAAATAAAATATTCCCCCTCCCTAAAGAAAATAATTCCCCTTCCTAAAGAAAATATTTCCCCTTCCTAAAGAAAATATCCCCCTTTCCTCAGGAGACTTGTGAAGATACAAAGTTATTATAAAAGGAATCACAATGTAAGGAAGCGGATTGATTGGGTAGAAAATATTGTTTACACAAAATGCCATTTGTAGATTGGCAACAACAACGATAAACCTCCATTTTATTCTCCTGTATCTCTGCTGGCCGGACTAAGAGAAGACTTCACCTTGCCTGATCTTATAATGCCTTCATGTAGAACTATAAGGGAAAAACGTTTCTTCCATTTTGGATGGCGTGACGGAGGGTTAGAACCCCTGTCAGCTTTTATTTTTTGCCATCTGTCCCCTGTTTGGGAGATTTCCCTTCACTTCCTGTCCCATAGCCTAACAGGAAGTGAGAGGAAATCCCTGTAATATAAGGAAATCCCTTGGGGCCCCCAGGTCACCAGACCTAGTGTCCCCATTGGAAAATTTCCCCCATAGAGTGGGGGAATCTCCCTACTGGGGACACAGACAGCAATACAAACCCGACAGGGGGTTTAATCCCTGTCCACTCTGTCCAAAACTAAAAAAAAAAAAAAAAGAAAAAAGTTATTGCCTTTATTTCTGATGAAGGGGGCGATGTGTAGCCCCGAAATGCGTTGGCTGTTGCGTCCAATAAATGTTTTGAATCAAAATCTAATTTTTGTTTCTAATACCTCAGTGTGGGGCTCCGACTTTTACATTTTCACACGATCTTCACACCCCGGGGTTAGGGGGACACATACAGTATGTGACAAAAGTAAGTACACCCCTCAGTGACATTTTTGTAAATCTTCTCTTCTCTCTTTTCATGTGACAACACTGAAGAAATGACACTTGTCTACAATGTAAAGTAGTGAGTGTACAGCTTGTATAACAGTGTAAATTTACTGTCCCCTCAAAATAACTCAACACACAGCTATTAATGTCTAAACCGCTGGCAACAAAAGTCAGTACACCCCTAAGTGAAAATCTCCAAATTGGGCCCAAAGTGTCAATATTTTGTGTGGCCTCCATTATTTTCCAGCACTGCCTTAACCCTCTTGGGCATGGAGGTCACCAGAGCTTCACAGGTTGTCACTGGAGTCCTCTTCCCCTCCTCCATGATGACATCACAGAGCTGGTGGATGTTAGAGACCTTGCGCTCCTCCACCTTCCGTTTGAGGATGTCCCACAGATGATCAATAGGGTTTAGGTATAAATTCTGTATAATAATTATATATATATATATATATATATATATATATATATATATATATATATATATATATATACAGAATTTATATATTATTATTATACAGTATATATATATGTATATATATATATATATATATATATATATATATATATATATATATATATATATTATATACATTATTATTATTCAGAATTGATATATTATTATACAGGATTTATATTATTATTATAGTTTTTATATATTATTATTATACAGTATATATATATATATATATATATATATATATATATATATATATATATAATTATTATACAGAATTGATATATTATTATTATTATTATACAGATTTATATTATTATAATACAGATTTATATTATTATTATACAGGATGTATATAGCGGTAACAGTTTGCGCAGCGCTGTACACAGACAGTACAATTACATAGAAGAGGAATCGGAGGCTCTGATCCTAGGAGCTGACAATCTAGGAGGGAACTTGTGATGGGAATGATGACCTCTCAGCAGGCATTATATGGGGGGGTAATTATAGAAGCTGTGTGGTGATTTGGATAAATCTCGCTGTGGGGAGGGGTAATAGTGAGTCCTCATCTACCCCCGGGGGGGGGCATTCTCCGATCAGTTCGGGAAAGTTTGTCGGGGGTTGTACTGCGCATGTGTGGAGGGTGGGGGGGAGAGAGTGGAGAGCAGTAGTCGGGGAACAGTCGGTATTGATGGGATCTCCGCAGTGATCGGAGTACCGCTGGCGGCAGGAATGTTCAGCCGGAGAACAGAGACTTATATGGGAGAAATACAGAGGAGAGCCCGGGATCCACACATCGGGGACACCCCATAGACTTTCCTGGAGGGGGGACACCTCATAGACATCCCTGGAGGGGGGACACCCCATAGACTTCCCTGGAGGGGGGACACCCCATAGACTTCCCTGGAGGGGGGACACCCCATAGACTTCCCTGGAGGGGGAACACCCCATAGACCTCTTCCCTGGAGGGGGGGACACCCCATAGACTTCCCTGGAGGGGGGACACCCCATAGACTTCCCTGGAGGGGGAACACCCCATAGACCTCTTCCCTGGAGGGGGGGACACCCCATAGACTTCTTCCCTGGAGGGGAACACCCCATAGACTTCCCTGGAGGGGGGGGACCCCATAGACTTCCCTGGAGGGGGGACATCCCATAGACTTCTTCCCTGGAGGGGGACACCCCATAGACCTCTTCCCTGGAGGGGGGACACCCCATAGACTTCCCTGGAGGAGGGACACCCCATAGACTTCTTCCCTGGAGGGGGGACACCCCATAGACTTCCCTGGAGGGGGGACACCCCATAGACTTCCCTGGAGGGGGGACACCCCATAGACTTTCCTGGAGGGGGGACACCCCATAGACTTCCCTGGAGGGAGGACACCCCATAGACATCACTAGAGGGGGGACACCCCATAGACTTCCCTGGAAGGGGGGCAGCCCATAGACTTCCCTGGAGGGGGGACACCCCATAGACTTCCCTGGAAGGGGGACACCCCATAGACTTCCCTGGAGGGGGGAGACCCCATAGACTTCCCTGGAGGGGGGACATCCCATATACTTCCCTGGAGGGGGGACACCCCATAGACTTCCCTGGAAGGGGGACACCCCATAGACTTCCCTGGAGGGGGACACCCCGTAGACTTCTTCCCTGGAGGGGGGGACACCCCATAGACTTCTTCCCTGGAGGGGGGACACCCCATAGACTTCTTCCCTGGAGGGGGGACACCCCATAGAATTCTTCCCTGGAGGGGGGGACACCCCATAGACTTCTTCCCTGGAGGGGGGGACACCCCATAGACTTCTTCCCTGGAGGGGGGGACACCCCATAGACCTTTTCCCTGGAGTGGGGACACCCCATAGACATCCCTGGAGGGGGGACACCTGATCAGGACTAAGAGAGGACTAGTGACCCCCAACCTGTCCTGGACATATACTAAAAGAGAGAACTGGGGTCACCTTACCTGAACATTTGCTGGAAGAGAGCATTGCGGACCCCCAACTTGGACATATACGGAAAGAAACTACTGGGGACTCCTGACCTGAGGACTGGGAACCCAACCTGGACATTTCCTGAAAGAAAGAATTGGAACACCAAACCGGAAACTTTACTAAAAAAGAGGACCGGAGACACCAAACCTGGATATATACAGAAATAAACTATTGGGGTCACCCAACCTGGAGAATCAGTGACAGGAAGGACCACCCAGCCTGGACTGACAGGTACTCTTTGGTGGGGACATCAGAATACACAGACTGCAGATATCCCCAGTATAGTGATAAGGAGGACATCATATGAGTAATCAGGTGATCTCTGATCTCTGTGCCCCCCCCCACTGATCTCTGTGCCCCCCCACTGATCTCTGTGCCCCCCCTCACTGATCTCTGATCTCTGTGCCCCCCCCCCACTGATCTCTGTGCCCCCCCTCACTGATCTCTGCCCCCCCTCACTGATTTCTGTCCCTCCCCCCACTGATCTCTGCACCCCCCTCACAGACCTCTGTCCCCCCCTCACTGATCTCTGCCCCCCCACTGATCTCTGTTGCCCCCCACTGATCTCTGTTGCCCCCTCACTGATCTCTGCCCCCCCCCCACTGATCTCTGCCCCCCTCACTGATCTCTGCCCCCCCCCCCACTGATCTCTGCCCCCCTCACTGATCTCTGCCCCCCTCACTGATCTCTGACCCCCTCACTGATCTCTGACCCCCTCACTGATCTCTGTCCCTCCCCCCACTGATCTCTGCCCCCCTCACTGATCTCTGACCCCCTCACTGATCTCTGTCCCCCCCTCACTGATCTCTGACCCCCTCACTGATCTCTGTCCCTCCCCCCACTGATCTCTGCCCCCCCTCACTGATCTCTGCCCCCCTCACTGATCTCTGCCCCCCTCACTGATCTCTGACCCCCTCACTGATCTCTGTCCCCCCCTCACTGATCTCTGTCCCCCCCTCACTGATCTCTGTCCCCCCCTCACTGATCTCTGTCCCCCCCTCACTGATCTCTGCACCCCTCACTGATCTCTGTCCCCCCCTCACTGATCTCTGTCCCTCCCCCCACTGATCTCTGCCCCCCCTCACTGATCTCTGACCCCCTCACTGATCTCTGTCCCCCCCTCACTGATCTCTGTCCCCCCCTCACTGATCTCTGTCCCCCCCTCACTGATCTCTGCACCCCTCACTGATCTCTGCACCCCTCACTGATCTCTACACCCCTCACTGATCTTTGTCCCCCCTCACTGATCTCTGTTGCCCCCCTCACTGATCTCTGTCCCTCCCCCCACTGATTTCTGCCCCCCTCACTGATCTCTGTCCCCCCCCTCACTGATCTCTGTCCCCCCTCACTGATCTTTGTCCCCCCCTCACTGATCTCTGCCCCCCCTCACTGATCTCTGTTGCCCCCCCTCACTGATTTCTGTCCCTCCCCCCACTGATCTCTGCACCCCCCTCACAGACCTCTGTCCCCCCCTCACTGATCTCTGCCCCCCCACTGATCTCTGTTGCCCCCTCACTGATCTCTGCCCCCCCCCACTGATCTCTGCCCCCCTCACTGATCTCTGCCCCCCTCCACTGATCTCTGCCCCCCTCACTGATCTCTGCCCCCCTCACTGATCTCTGCCCCCCTCACTGATCTCTGTCCCTCCCCCCACTGATCTCTGCCCCTCCCCCCACTGATCTCTGCCCCGTCTCACTGATCTCTGTCCCTCCCCTCACTGATCTCTGTCCCCCCCTCACTGATCTCTGCACCCCTCACTGATCTCTGTCCCCCCCTCACTGATCTCTGTCCCTCCCCCCACTGATCTCTGCCCCCCCTCACTGATCTCTGTCCCCCCCTCACTGATCTCTGTCCCCCCCTCACTGATCTCTGTCCCCCCCTCACTGATCTCTGTCCCCCCCTCACTGATCTCTGCACCCCTCACTGATCTCTGCACCCCTCACTGATCTCTACACCCCTCACTGATCTTTGTCCCCCCTCACTGATCTCTGTTGCCCCCCTCACTGATCTCTGTCCCTCCCCCCACTGATTTCTGCCCCCCTCACTGATCTCTGTCCCCCCCCTCACTGATCTCTGTCCCCCCCCTCACTGATCTTTGTCCCCCCCTCACTGATCTCTGCCCCCCCTCACTGATCTCTGTTGCCCCCCCTCACTGATTTCTGTCCCTCCCCCCACTGATCTCTGCACCCCCCTCACAGACCTCTGTCCCCCCCTCACTGATCTCTGCCCCCCCACTGATCTCTGTTGCCCCCTCACTGATCTCTGCCCCCCCCCACTGATCTCTGCCCCCCTCACTGATCTCTGCCCCCCTCCACTGATCTCTGCCCCCCTCACTGATCTCTGCCCCCCTCACTGATCTCTGCCCCCCTCACTGATCTCTGTCCCTCCCCCCACTGATCTCTGCCCCTCCCCCCACTGATCTCTGCCCCGTCTCACTGATCTCTGTCCCTCCCCTCACTGATCTCTGCCCCCCTCACTGATCTCTGACCCCCTCACTGATCTCTGTCCCCCCCTCACTGATCTCTGACCCCCTCACTGATCTCTGACCCCCTCACTGATCTCTGTCCCTCCCCCCACTGATCTCTGCCCCTCCCCCCACTGATCTCTGCCCCCCTCACTGATCTCTGACCCCCTCACTGATCTCTGCCCCCCTCACTGATCTCTGACCCCCTCACTGATCTCTGCCCCTCCCCCCACTGATCTCTGCCCCGTCTCACTGATCTCTGTCCCCCCCTCACTGATCTCTGACCCCCTCACTGATCTCTGTCCCTCCCCCCACTGATCTCTGCCCCCCCTCACTGATCTCTGCCCCCCTCACTGATCTCTGCCCCCCTCACTGATCTCTGCCCCCCTCACTGATCTCTGACCCCCTCACTGATCTCTGTCCCCCCCTCACTGATCTCTGTCCCCCCCTCACTGATCTCTGTCCCCCACTCACTGATCTCTGCACCCCTCACTGATCTCTGCACCCCTCACTGATCTCTGTCCCCCCCTCACTGATCTCTGTCCCTCCCCCACTGATCTCTGCCCCCCCTCACTGATCTCTGTCCCTCCCCCCACTGATCTCTGCCCCCCTCACTGATCTCTGACCCCCTCACTGATCTCTGTCCCCCCCTCACTGATCTCTGTCCCCCCCCTCACTGATCTCTGTCCCCCCCTCACTGATCTCTGCACCCCTCACTGATCTCTGCACCCCTCACTGATCTCTACACCCCTCACTGATCTTTGTCCCCCCTCACTGATCTCTGTTGCCCCCCTCACTGATCTCTGTCCCTCCCCCCACTGATTTCTGCCCCCCTCACTGATCTCTGTCCCCCCCCTCACTGATCTCTGTCCCCCCTCACTGATCTTTGTCCCCCCCTCACTGATCTTTGTCCCCCCCTCACTGATCTCTGCCCCCCCTCACTGATCTCTGCCCCCCCTCACTGATCTCTGTTGCCCCCCCTCACTGATTTCTGTCCCTCCCCCCACTGATCTCTGCCCCCCCTCACTGATCTCTGCCCCCCCACTGATCTCTTTTGCCCCCCTCACTGATCTCCCCCCTATTTATTATTTATAGTCCTTATTAGATCCGGGGACCATTGTCAGAAGGTGATGGGAAATAGAGGTGATTATCATTTAATTTGATGAATTGTTTCCTATTAAATGATCAGATTGATCTGTGTGTGTGGTCACAATTAGAGAGCCCTGACTGGAATAAGTGTCTCCAATGGAAGATTCCCCTTCTGTTCCTGTTCTGGTGACAACTCAGAATGTTGTATGGAATTTGCTTGGTGAACTCACATAGATTATTCCAAGTCAATCCTTCATACAAGAATCAAATCGATTGTTTCTGATCGATGAGACAAATAATTGTCTGTGTGTCAAAGTACCGATCATAAGAGCGATTGATTAAATGATTACTTCTAATAGCTGATTTGTGATTGACCAGTGATATTTAATATCATTATTTTGAGATGATCACAAGCTGCTGAACAATATTTCAATTGATGGGGAATCTCTTGTTGGCGATCAATCACAATCGTGTGCGATTACCATAAGAGGGGGACCCCCCCCCCCCCATAGAGACCTTCTCCCAGAAAATTCCAGAATTCTCTCCCAATAGAAGGAGGTTTTGGCCTTAGCAGTGACAGCTCCTCTCTGATTGGTGGGGACAGAAGTTTTGATATTGTATATAAAATGAGTTGCAGCCAATCACAGGTCAGTGTCTGAGCCCCAGAATATTTATATAGAGTCCTCAATTTACACCAAGCTTTTATACATTCACATCAGCCCCTGCCCCCAGGAGCTTACACTCTAATGTCCCCATCTCACACATATTAGGAAATATTTAGACAGGAGACAGTTATCCTCCCAGTATGTCTTTGTAGTGTGGGAGGAAAATGGAGCAACCGGCAGAAACCCAACACAGACATGCAAACTCCATGCAGACATTGTCCTGACCAGGACCCCAGTGCTGCAAGAAGCCCTGACCCCCTAGAGATAGGATCCCCCTAAAGGGAAGGAGTGTGATCACAGGAGAAACTTTGTATCAGATCATCAGAGAGACAAAAGGTACTGCCATGTATGAAGATAGATTGGGGGGCACCTGAGATTTGGGGTACAGACGGACACATTGGTTACCCTCCGGAGTGATGGCTGGGAATCCTTCCTCCAGCAGATGATGGTAGAGGCTGAGGAGTGAAGTGCTAGCTCTGGGGGTGCCCCTCTCATGGAGATGTATAGAGAGATTGAGATCTGGGGGTGCCTATCCCATGGAGATGTATAGAGAGATGGAGATCTGGAGGTGCCAATCCTATGGAGATGTAGAGAGACGGAGATCTGGAGGTGTCCATCCCATGGAGATGTAGAGAGATGGAGATCTGGGGGTGCCCATCCTATGGAGATGTAGAGAGACGGAGATCTGGGGGTGTCCATCCCATGAAGATGTATAGAGATGGAGATCTGGGGTGCCCATGCCATGGAGATGTAGAAAGATTGAGATCTGGGGGTGCCCATCCCATGGAGTTGTAGAGAGATGGAGATCAGGGGGTGCCCATCCCATGGAGATGTATAGAGAGATTGAGATCTGGGGATGCCAACCCCATGGAGATGTATAGAGAGATGGAGATCTGGGGGTGTCAATCCCATGGAGATGTAGAGAGATGCAGATCTGGGGGTGCCCATCCCATGGAGATGTAGAGGGATTGAGATCTGGAGGTGCCCATCCCATGGAGATGTAGAGAGATGGAGATCTGGGGGTGCCCATCCCATGGAGATGTATAGAGAGATGGAGATCTGGGGCTGCCCATCCCATGGAGATGTATAGAAAGTTGGAGATCTGGCGGTTCCCAACCCATGGAGACTTATAGAGAGATGGAGATCTGGGGGTGCCCATGCCATGGAGATGTAGAGGAATTGAGATCTGGAGGTGCCCATCCCATGGAGATGTAGAGAGATGGAGATCTGGGGGTGCCCATCCCATGGAGATGTAGAGGAATTGAGATCTGGAGGTGCCCATCCCATGGAGATGTATAGAGATGGAGATCTGGGGGTGCCCATCCCATGGAGATGTAGAGGAATTGAGATCTGGGGGTGCCCATCCCATGGAGATGTAGAGAGATGGAGATCTGGGGGTGCCCATCCCATGGAGATGTAGAGGAATTGAGATCTGGAGGTGCCCATCCCATGGAGATGTATAGAGATGGAGATCTGGGGGTGCCCATGCCATGGAGATGTAGAGGAATTGAGATCTGGGGGTGCCCATCCCATGGAGATGTAGAGAGATGGAGATCTGGGGGTGCCCATCCCATGGAGATGTAGAGGAATTGAGATCTGGAGGTGCCCATCCCATGGAGATGTATAGAGATGGAGATCTGGGGGTGCCCATCCCATGGAGATGTATAGAGATGGAGATCTGGGGGTGCCCATCCCATGATGAAGGATGATATTAAATGATGAGGGGTTATAAAGAATGATGAAGGGTGATAGTAAATGATGAAGGATGATAACAAATGATGAAGGATGATAACAAATGATGAAGGATGATAACAAATGATGAAGGATGATAACAAATGATGAAGGGTGATAGTGAATGATGAAGGGTGATGATAAATCATGAAGGGTGATGATAAATGGTGAAGGATGATAGTAAATGATGAAGGGTGATGATAAATAATGAAGGATGATGATTAATGATGAAGGATAATAATAAATGATGAAGGGTGATAGTAAATGATGAAAGGTGATGATAAATGACGAAGGGTGATGATAAATGATGAAGAATGATAATAAATGATGAAGGGTGATGATAAATGATGAAGGATGATGACGAAGGATGATAATAAATGATGGGTGATAATAAATGATGAAGAATGATAATAAATTATGAAGGATGATGATAAATGATAAAGGATGATGATGAAGGATGATAATAAATGATGAAGGATGATAATAAATGATGAAGGAAGATAATAAATGATGAAGGGTGATGATAAATGATGAAGGATGATAATAAATGATGAAGGATGATGATAAATGATGAAGGATGATGGTGAAGGATGATAATAAATGATGAAGGATGATAATAAATGATGAAGGATGATAATAAATGATGAAGGGTGATGATAAATGATGAAGGGTGATGATAAATGATGAAGGATGATGATAAATGATGAAGGATGATAATAAATGATGAAGGATGATGATAAATGATGAAGGATGATGGTGAAGGATGATAATTAATGATGAAGGGTGATAATAAATGATGAAGGGTGATAATAAATGATGAAGGGTGATGATAAATGATGAAGGGTTATAATAAATGATGAAGGGTGATGATAAATGATGAAGGATGATAATAAATGATGAAGGATGATATTAAATGATGAAGGATGATAATAAATGATGAAGGATGATGATAAATGATGAAGGATGATGATAAATGATGAAGGGGTGTCTTTATGGTCATAGGGGGGTCTGTGTGGTCATAGGGGGGTCTGTGTGGTCACAAGGGGGTCTGTGTGGTCATAGGGGGGTCTGTGTGGTCATAGGGGGGTCTGTGTGGTCACAAGGGGGTCTGTGTGGTCATGGGGGGGTCTGTGTGGTCATAGGGGGTCTTTGTGGTCATAGGGGGTCTGTGTGGTCATAGAGGGGTCTGTGTGATCATAGGGGGGTCTGTGTGATTACAGGGGGTCTGTGTGGTCATAGGGGGGTCTGTGTGGTCATAGGAGGTCTTTGTGGTCATAGGGGGGTGGTCTTAGTGGTCATAGGTGGGTCTGTGTGGTCATAGGGGGGTCTGTGTGGTCATAGGGGGTCTGAGTGGTCATAGGGGGGGCTGTGTGGTCATAGAGGGGTCTGTGTGGTCATAGGGGGGTCTGTGTGGTCATAGGGGGGTCTGTGTGGTCATAGGGGGGTCTGTGTGGTCATAGGGGGGGTCTGTGTGGTCATAGGGGGGTCTCTGTGGTTATACTGGGTCTGTGTGGTCATAGAGGGTATGCGTGGTCATAGGGGGGTCTGTGTGATCATAGGGGGGGTCTGTGTGATCATAGGGGGGTCTGTGTGATCATAGGGGGGTCTGTGTGATCATAGGGGGGTCTGTGTGATCATGGGGGGTCTGTGTGGTCATAGGGGGGTCATTGTGGTCATAGGGGGGTCTCTGTGGTTATACTGGGTCTGTGTGGTCATAGAGGGGTCTGTGTGGTCATAGGAGGGTCTGTGGGGTCATGTGGGGAGTCTGTGTGGTCATAAGGGGTCTTTGCGGTCATAGGGGTGTCTGTGTGGTCATAGGGGGGTCTGTAGGGTTATATGGGGGGTCTGTGTGATCATAGGGGGGTCTGTGGGGTCATAGGGGGGTCTGTGTGGTCATGGGGGGTCTGTGTGGTCATAGGGGGGTCTGTGTGATCACAGGGGGTCTGTGGGGTCATATGGGGGATCTGTGTGGTCATAGGGGGGTCATTGTGGTCATAGGGGGGTCTGTGGGGTCATATGGGGGGTCTGTGTGGTCATAGGGGGGTCTGTGTGATCATAGGGGGGTCTGTGGGGTCATATGGGGGGGTCTGTGTGGTCATAGGGGGGTCTGTGTGGTCATAGGGGGGTCTGTGTGGTCATAGGGGGGTCTGTGTGGTCATAGGGGGGGTCATTGTGGTCATAGGGGGTCTGTGTGGTCATAGGGGGGTCATTGTGGTCATAGGGGGGTCTGTATGGTCATAGGGGGGTCATTGTGGTCATAGGTGGGTCTGTGGGGTCATATGGGGGGTCTGTGTGGTCATAGTGGGGTCTGTGTGATCATAGGGGGGTCATTGTGGTCATAGGGGGGTCTGTGGGGTCATATGGGGGGTCTGTGTGGTCATAGGGGGGTCATTGTGGTCATAGGGGGGTCTGTGGGGTCATATGGGGGGGTCTGTGTGGTCATAGGGGGGTCTGTGTGGTCATAGGGGGGTCTGTGTGGTCATAGGGGGGTCATTGTGGTCATAGGGGGTCTGTGTGGTCATAGGGGGGTCATTGTGGTCATAGGGGGGTCTGTATGGTCATAGGGGGGTCATTGTGGTCATAGGTGGGTCTGTGGGGTCATATGGGGGGTCTGTGTGGTCATAGTGGGGTCTGTGTGATCATAGGGGGGTCATTGTGGTCATAGGGGGGTCTGTGGGGTCATATGGGGGGTCTGTGTGGTCATAGGGGGTCATTGTGGTCATAGGGGGGTCTGTGGGGTCATATGGGGGGGTCTGTGTGGTCATAGGGGGGTCTGTGTGGTCATAGGGGGGTCTGTGTGGTCATAGGGGGGTCATTGTGGTCATAGGGGGTCTGTGTGGTCATAGGGGGGTCATTGTGGTCATAGGGGGGTCTGTATGGTCATAGGGGGGTCATTGTGGTCATAGGTGGGTCTGTGGGGTCATATGGGGGGTCTGTGTGGTCATAGTGGGGTCTGTGTGATCATAGGGGGGTCATTGTGGTCATAGGGGGGTCTGTGGGGTCATATGGGGGGTCTGTGTGGTCATAGGGGGGTCATTGTGGTCATAGGGGGGTCTGTATGGTCATAGGGGGGTCATTGTGGTCATAGGGGGGTCTGTATGGTCATAGGGGGGTCATTGTGGTCATAGGGGGGGTCTGTGGGGTCATATGGGGGGTCTGTGTGGTCATAGGGGGGTCTGTGTGGTCATAGGGGGGTCATTGTGGTCATAGGGGGTCTGGGGGGTCATATGGGGGGTCTGTGTGGTCATAGGGGGGTCTGTGTGGTCATAGGGGGGTCATTGTGGTCATAGGGAAGTCTGTGCACAGCAGGGAGCGTGTTTATTCTGAGTTGATCTCCATTGGGGAATGTTGCAGATGTTCAGGGCAGGGTGTGATAAGGATGATATGTGGAGATGATCAGTCAGTAAAATGTTTGTTGCTTTAATGATAATCATCTGTGTGATGTAGATGAAGAGAACATTCTGGAACACATGGACAGGGGATGACGGAGTCATTACTGAAAATAAAATCCTTAGAAGTAGATTTCACCCCAATTACTATAATCCCATCCAACCTCTAATAGTCCATTCCCACCATTGTGGTGACATAGAGGGGTAACGTGCGGTTCTGCCGCTCCTTAGTCTGAATGACCCTCACATGTCACTTTCAATCTTTGAAAATCAGCAGCTTTTATTAATATAATCCCCGGTGATCCCGCCATCAAAGTCACTTCCTGTTACAGGGTGACAACGCTCTGTCCCCGTCCCCCAATTATTCTCCTGTGTTGTCACCTCATCACATGGAGACTACTAGTGGCCTTCCTCAGCCCACATGACACGAACACGATCCTCTGGTGTCACCGTCAGGAAACCCCCCCCTGAGAAACATCATCACTGGAGTGTATGGAGACAGGTAGTGGCTGCAAAGAGGCTGCAGGAGATCAGCAGCACTGAGATGGAACAAAGAGCTTTGAAGGTTGGGGGGGGGGGGTAGGCAGCTCTGAAGGTTGGGCGGCAGCTGTGAAGGTTAGGGGGGTGGTCAGCTGTGAAGGTGGGGGGTGGGCAGCTGTGAAAGTTGGGGGGGGGGGGGGTAAGCAGCTGCTGTGATGGTTGAGGGGGGGAGACAACTGTGAAGGTTGGGGGGCAGCTGTAAAGGTTGGGGGGTGGGCAGCTGTGAAGGTGGGGGGTGGGCAGCTGTGAAAGTTGAGGGAGGGGAGACAGCTGTGAAGGTTGGGGGGGGTAGGTATGTACTAAGCTTGGTGTAGGGGAAGGCAGCTGTGAAGATTGGGGGTGGGGGGGTAGGCAGCTGTAGAGGTTGGGGGGGGGAATAGACAGCTGTGAAGGTTGGGGGGGTGAGAGGGTAGCAGCTGTGAAGGTTGGGGGGGGGGGGGGTAGGCAGCTGTGAAGGTCGGGGGTGGGGGGGTAGGCAGCTGTAGAGGTTGGGGGGGGGAATAGACAGCTGTGAAGGTTGGGGGGGTGAGAGGGTAGCAGCTGTGAAGGTTGGGGGGGGGGGGGTAGGCAGCTGTGAAGGTTGGGTGGTGGCCAGCTGTAGAGGTCGGGGGGGGGGGGAGTAGGTATGTTCTAAGCTTGATGTGGGGAAAGGCAGCTGTGAAGGTTGGGGGGGGGGGGGGCAGGCAGCTGTAAAGGTTGGGGGGGGGTAGGTATGTACTAAGCTTGGTGTAGGGGAAGGCAGCTGTGAAGGTTGGGGGGGGGGGTAGGTATGTACTAAGCTTGGTGTAGGGGAAGGCAGCTGTGAAGGTTGGGGGGGGGTAGGTATGTACTAAGCTTGGTGTAGGGGAAGGCAGCTGTGAAGGTTGGGGGGGTGGGGGGTAGGCAGCTGTGAAGGTTGGGGGGTGGGAGGGTAGGCAGCTGTGAAGGTTGGGGGGTGGGAGGGTAGGCAGCTGTAAAGGTTGGGGGGTAGGTATGTACTAAGCTTGGTGTGGGGGAAGGCAGCTGTGAAGGTTGGGGGGGGGGGGCAGGCAGCTGTAAAAGTTGGGAGGGGGTAGGTATGTACTAAGCTTGGTGTAGGGGAAGGCAGCTGTGAAGGTTGGGGGGGGGGGGGGGGCGTAGGCAGCTGTGAAGGTTGGGGGGGGTGGGGGGTAGGCAGCTGTGAAGGTTGGGGGGGGTGGGGGGGCAGGCAGCTGTGAAGGTTGGGGGGGGGGTGGGGGCGTAGGCAGCTGTGAAGGTTGGGGGGGGTGGGGGGGCAGGCAGCTGTGAAGGTTGGGGGGGTGGGGGGTAGGCAGCTGTAAAGGTTGGGGGGGGGTGGTAGGCAGCTGTGAAGGTTGGGGGGGGGGTAGGCAGCTGTTAAGGTTGGGGGGGGGGGGGGGGGCGTAGGCAGCTGTGAAGGTTGGGGGGGGGGGGGTAGGCAGCTGTTAAGGTTGGGGGGGGTAGGTATGTACTAAGCTTGGTGTAGGGGAAGGCAGCCTTCAGCACCCAATTATGGCTCAGGTGAGGACAGACAATGGTGGATATTTCATGTTGGAATTCCTGTGGTTTCTCTCTTGTTCTGACAGCTGTTCTCGGGGATCGCAGAGGATCGCACGCCGCAGCGCTCAGGTTCAATCAGCCATGGGAAGCTTCTGCTGAGACTCTGCTGGTTATTATTTCCATCCTGAAGGACACAAAAGGGGATCTCCGGACCCTCCAAGAGATGCTGATCAACACAAATATGGGTTCAAAAGACAGCGGCAGCATCTGCCAGTCGCCTGCTGTCCACTACAACCACTTCCCAATGTCTCCTGAAATTCCAGCTCCCCCACCCCCTCCTCCTCCTATCCACACACTTTCTGAGCCCCCCGGGAGCCCCATTCCAAGGCTTGACCCAAAGAGACGCCTGAGGAGCTTTAACTGGGAGGCCATTCCAATGGAGAGAGTGAAGGGGAGGTCCAGTCTATGGAGCTCGGAGACATTCCATGGAGATCTGCAGATTGACACCGGGACCATGGAGGAACTGTTTGGGAAACATGAAGAGGAGATTCCACCAAGGACCTATAATCCACGAAGATCGATTTCAGGGGGGGACCTTCCTGTGAATAAGGTAAGGCAATACCAATCTTATTATTATGAGTATTCTATATAACATATATACAGAATATACACTATATTACCAAAAGTATTGGGACGCCTGCCTTTACACACACATGAACTTTAATGACCCCCCAGTCTTAGTCCGGAGGGTTCAATATTGAGTTGGCTCCGCCCTTTGCAGATATAACAGCTACACCTCTTCTGGGAAGGCCGTCCACAAGGTTTAGGAGGATGTCTATGGGAATGTTTGACCATTCTTCCAGAAGAGCATTTGTGAAGTCAGGCACTGATGTTGGACGCAATTCTCAGTTAAAATAACACCGTGCCGTATCGCAAAAAATAGCCCTGTCATAAACTGGTTAAATCTTCCAGAGCTCAAGTGGTTAAAAAGCCGTCCTTTAGCTCCAGTCAGTGACTTTGTCTAGGCTGACATGATGTCATCAGTCTGCTGCAGGCAGGAGGAAGTATTTCCTCAGTATCCCCTCCCCCAGTGATCACACTGTACATTGTAACTTTGTAGAAGGAGGAGGAGTCATTTCCTCAGTCTCCCCTCCCCCAGTGATCAGACTGTACATTGTAACTTTGTAGAAGGAGGAGGAGTCATTTCCTCAGTCTCCCCTCCCCCAATGATCAGACTGTACATTGTAACTTTGTAGAAGGAGGAGGAAGCATTTCCTCAATCATCACACCTGATCATTACACCTGACCATCACACCTGACCACCGTACCGGACCATCACACCTGATCATCACACCTGACCATCACACCGGACCACCATACCGGACCATCACTCCTGACCATTGTACCTGACCATCACACCTGATCACCGTACCGGACCATCACACCTGACCATTGTACCTGACCATCGTACCTGATCATCACACCTGACTATCGTACCTGACCGTCACACCTGACCATTGTACCTAACCACCGTACCGGACCATCACACCTGACCATTGTACCTGACCATCACACCCGATCACAGTACTGGACCATCACACATGACCATCTTACCTGTCCATCACACCTGATCATCGTACCTAACCATCACACCTGATCACAGTACTGGACCATCACACATGACCATCTTACCTGTCCATCACACCTGATCATCGTACCTAACCATCACACCTGATCACAGTACTGGACCATCACACCTGACCATCTTACCTGACCATCTTACCTGACCATCACACCTGACCATCACACCTGACCATCGTACCTGACCATCGTACCTGACCATCGTACCTGACTATCGTACCTGACTATCGTACCTGACTATCGTACCTGACCATCATACCTGACCATTGTACCTGACCATCGTACCTGATCATCACACCAGACTATCGTACCTGACCATCACACCTGATCACTGTACCGGACCATCACACCTGACCATTGTACATGACCATCACACCTGACCATCTTACCTGACTATCACAGTTGACCATCACACCGGACCATCACACCTGACCATCTTACCTGACTATCACTGTTGACCATCGCACCTGACCATCGTACCTGACCATTGTACCTGACCGCCGTACCTGATCATCACACCTGACTATCGTACCTGACCGTCACACCTGACCATTGTACCTAACCACCGGACCGGACCATCACACCTGACCATTGTACCTGACCATCACACCCGATCACAGTACTGGACCATCACACATGACCATCGTACCTGTCCATCACACCTGATCATCGTACCTAACCATCACACCTTATCACAGTACCGGACCATCACACCTGACCATCTTACCTGACCATCACACCTGACCATCACACCTAACCATCGTAACTGACCATCGTACCTGACTATCGTACCTGACCATCATACCTGACCATTGTACCTGACCATCGTACCTGACCATCGTACCTGATCATCACACCAGACTATCGTACCTGACCATCACACCTGATCACTGTACCGGACCATCACACCTAACCATCACACCTGACCATTGTACATGACCATCTTACCTGACCATCTTACCTGACCATCTTACCTGACTATCACAGCTGACCATCACACCGGACCATCACACCTGACCATCTTACCTGACTATCACTGCTGACCATCACACCTGACCATCGCACCTGACCATCATACCTGACCATTGTACCTAACCATCGTACCTGACCATTGTACCTGACCATCGTACCTGATCATCATACCTGACTATCGTACCTGACCGTCACACCTGACCATTGTACCTAACCACCGTACCGGACCATCACACCTGACCATTGTACCTGACCATCACACCCGATCACAGTACTGGACCATCACACATGACCATCGTACCTGTCCATCACACCTGATCATCGTACCTAACCATCACAGCTTATCACAGTACCGGACCATCACACCTGACATCTCACCTGACCATCGTACCTGACCATCGTACCTGACTATCGTACCTGACCATCATACCTGACCATCGTACGTGACCATCGTACCTGATCATCACACCTGACCATCGTACCTGACCATCGTACCTGACCATTACACCTGACCATCACACCTGATCACTGTGCCAGACCATCACACCTGATCACTGTGCCAGACCATCACACCTGACCATTGTACCTAACCATCACACCTGATCACAGTACCGGTCCGGACCATCACACCTGGCCATCGTACCTGACCATCGTACCTGACCATCGTACCTGACCATCGTACCTGACCATCATACCTGACCATTGTACCTGACCACCGTACCTGACCATCACACCTTATCACCGTACCAGACCTTCACACCTGACCATCGTACCTGACCATTACACTTGACCATCACACCTGTTCACTGTACGGGATCATTACACCTGACCATTGTACCTGACCACCATACCTGACCATCACACCTGATCATCACACCTTACCACCGTACCGGACCATCACACCTGACCATCACACCTGACCATCACACCTGATCACAGTACCGGACCATCACACTTGACCATCACACCTGACCATCGTACCTGACCATCGTACCTGACCATTTTACCTGACCATCACACTTGACCATCACACCTGATCACCGTCCCGGACCATTGTACCTGACCATTGTACCTGACCACCATACCTGACCAACACACCTGACCATCACACCTGACTATCGTACCCCTATGAGCTCATTGGATAAATTTTTATGTATTTGTATAAATGTACATTTACATGTTTATCCTCAGGATCATAATACTCACCCATGGTGGATACATTGTGTATATTCAGTGGGCTCTTCATGGTGAGTTCAGGAGTCTGTTCTGTGATTTGTTTTGTTGAACATCCCATTCAAAAACCATGGCCATTATTAAGGATTTGTCCTCCTCCCTACCATAGCCTTTAATGGGGAATTGCCTGACCCCCCCACCAATGTCCATTAATATGGATTTTCTTCATGGTTATGGCTACACCATCCTCCACACCTGGGTTGCAAATCAGGCCCCACGTTGGGCACCAAAAAAGAAAAGAGCTGGCTCTTAATTTGTGTTTCAATTCATCCCAAAGGTGTTCAGGAGGACCATGGTCGAGGCTTTGTGCAGGAAACTTAAATTGGGCATTCCATACCAAAATCCTGGGCATTAATGTACAGTTGTCATACCTACCATGGTAATTAATATGGAGTCTCTGCCTTCCCCCTACAATGGACAGTAATACTGAGTTGCACCCCCCCCCCCCCATTTCTGGCAATAACATCCCCCACTCTTCTGGGAAGGTTTTCCACAAGATTTCTGAGGGTATCTGTGGGAATTGATGAGAAGACCCAACTCACCATCGGCACGCCAATTTATCCCAAAGGTGTTCAGTAGGGATGAGGTCAGAGCTCTGTGCAGGACACTCAAGTTCCTCCACCCATCACATCAATATGAGCGTTTTGGGCATCCGATTCCAACACCATTGTCATTGTTATGGATTTGCCCTCTTTTGTAGTTATGACATCTTCCACTCTTATGGGGAGATGTTGGAAGGTGTCTGTGGGAATTTGTGCCCATTTGTGAGGTCAGGTACTGATGATGGATAAGAAGGTCTGGCTCTCATGTTGGGTCCCCTGTTGGACACAAAAAAAAAGTTTGAGCTCACCATCGGCATCCAGTCTATTCCAAAGGTGATCAGTAGGTATGAGGTCAGGGCTCTGTACAGGACACTGAAGTTCCTCCACACCAAACTGGTCACACCATGTCTTTATAGGGCTGGCTCTGTACACAGGGGGTGGGGGTGGTGTTGGTGGCGGGGGCACAGTCATGGGGGAACAGAAAAAGGTCTTCACCAAACTGTTACCACAAGGCTGGAAGAGCACAATTGTCTACAATGTCTTTGTATGATAGAGGATTACCGGGACCTTTCACTAAGCACACCTCTACTCTATCATATGGAGGGGGGCTCACATACGTCTGGCCGTATAGTGGTAGATGTGATGGTCGGGGGGGGGGGGTCACATACTTTTGGCCATATGGTGTCTCTGTGTAGCGGTCTATATTCATTCTTTGGATGGATCCCAGTGACTTGGAGAGATGGCGATGGTGCACAGACCTTCCTTTCATACAGAAGTATATTTAGTCCTCGGTGGAGACACCAAATTTTAGTTGATGACGGCAGACCGGGAACAAGTGTGACCATAAAATGTGAACCTTATTCAGGGACGGCCAGCTGTTCATACACAACTCTTTACAATGGTGTCTGCCATTCCTCTGCTGACAGTGTGGTCCGCTATCTATAGAGAACAGACAGGAGACGGGTCCAGGATGGGAAGGATTGGTCAGTCTTTTATATTGGTTTAGTGAAAGAGTAGAGAATGTATGTCCTCTACAACCCGTGTACAGTATAGAGGAGTGATACATTGTATAACATTGTACCCTTGTTGGTGGACTCCATGTATGTCCTCTACAACCCGTGTACAGTACAGAGGAGTGATACATTGTATAACATTGTACCCTTGTTGGTGGACTCCATGTATATCCTCTACAACCCGTGTACAGTACAGAGGAGTGATACATTGTATAACACAGTACCCTTGTTGGTGGACTCCATGTATATCCTCTACAACCCGTGTACAGTATAGAGGAGTGATACATTGTATAACATGGTACCCTTGTTGGTGGACTCCATGTATGTCCTCTACAACCCGTGTACAGTACAGAGGAGTGATACATTGTATAACATTGTACCCTTGTTGGTGGACTCCATGTATGTCCTCTACAACCCGTGTACAGTATAGAGGAGTGATACATTGTATAACATTGTACCCTTGTTGGTGGACTCCATGTATATCTTCTACAACCCGTGTACAGTACAGAGGAGTGATACATTGTATAACAATGTACCCTTGTTGGTGGACTCCATGTATGTCCTCTACAACCCGTGTACAGTACAGAGGAGTGATACATTGTATAACAATGTACCCTTGTTGGTGGACTCCATGTATGTCCTCTACAACCCGTGTACAGTACAGAGGAGTGATACATTGTATAACATTGTACCCTTGTTGGTCGACTCCATGTATGTCCTCTACAACCCGTGTACAGTATAGAGGAGTGATACATTGTATAACAATGTACCCTTGTTGGTGGACTCCATGTATGTCCTCTACAACCCGTGTACAGTATAGAAGAGTGATACACTGTATAATCGTATCCTTGTGACACTACAATGTAATCATATGAATATATACACTGCAAAACTGTGCAAAAGTCTTAGGCAGGTGTGATGCTGTGAATGAAGAAAGCTTCCAGACCTCATGAAAAAAATGGAAAGTAAATGAAGAGAAATCCGATCAATATTTGGGGTGCCCCCCCCCCCCCCCCCTTTGCCTTCTTCTAGGTAGAATTGCACACAGTTGGTGAAGGAACTCGGCAGATAGGTGGTTCTATGACAGGTAGGTGGTTCTATGACAGGTAGGTGGATCTATGACAGGTAGGTGGTTCTATGACAGGTAGGTGGATCTATGGCAGGTAGGTAGTTCTATGGCAGGTAGGTTGTTCTAGGACAGGTAGGTTGTTCTATGACAGGTAGGTGGTTCTATGGCAGGTAGGTTGTTCTAGGACAGGTAGGTTGTTCTAGGACAGGTAGGTTGTTCTATGACAGGTAGGTGGTTCTATGGCAGGTAGGTGGTTCTATGACAGGTAGGTAGGTATATACATTAGTACATAAGGCCCGCCATGTATACAATTTTCAGCCCCCCCGTAGACGATGCGCACTTATTGGAGGTCTCAGGTCTGTTTAGGTTGTAAGAGATTTTAGTAAATAACCTCCTAATCCCATAGAGACAGTAATGATAGACTGCACTGTGCCATGCCACACGTGGCACACCCTCTGCCCGTCGCTGCCACAGCATTCCTCCACAGTGATGTCATCGGGGACTTTCCCCATTACCGGGTTATTATTTACAGGAAGACTTGCAGCTGTAATTGTAGAGAAAGGGGGTTCTACAAAGTATTGACTCCGGGGGGCGCCATACAAATGCCCCCCCCCCACACTTTTCACATATTTATTTGTATCATTTATCATTTTCCTTCCACTTCACAATTATGTGACACTTTGTGTTGGTCTATCACATAAAATCCCAATAAAATACATTTACGTTTTTGGTTGTAACAAAATGTGGAAAAGTTCAAGGGGTATGAATACTTTTTCAAGGCACTCTATGTGAGATTGGTAAGAGGTGGAGGGTGTCAGTGACTGGTGAACCCCAATATGTCTGGTATTGGTTAGAGATTGGTGGGAGGTGGAGGGTGTCAGTGACTGGTGAACCCCAATATGTCTGGTATTGGTTGGAGATTGGTGAGAGGTGGAGGGTGTCAGTGACTGGTGAACCCCAATATGTCTGGTATTGGTTGGAGATTGGTGAAAGGTGGAGGGTGTCAGTGACTGGTGAACCCCAATATGTCTGGTATTGGTTGGAGATTGGTGAGAGGTGGAGGGTGTCAGTGACTGGTGAACCCCAATATGTCTGGTATTGGTTGGAGATTGGTGAAAGGTGGAGGGTGTCAGTGACTGGTGAACCCCAATATGTCTGGTATTGGTTGGAGATTGGTGAGAGGTGGAGGGTGTCAGTGACTGGTGAACCCCAATATGTCTGGTATTGGTTGGAGATTGGTGAGAGGTGGAGGGTGTCAGTGACTGGTGAACCCCAATATGTCTGGTATTGGTTGGAGATTGGTGAGAGGTGGAGGGTGTCAGTGACTGGTGAACCCCAATATGTCTGGTATTGGTTAGAGATTGGTGGTAGGTGGAGGGTGTCAGTGACTGGTGAACCCCAATATGTCTGGTATTGGTTAGAGATTGGTGAGAGGTGGAGGGTGTCAGTGACTGGTGAACCCCAATATGTCTGGTATTGGTTAGAGATTGGTGGGAGGTGGAGGGTGTCAGTGACTGGTGAACCCCAATATGTCTGGTATTGGTTGGAGATTGGTGAGAGGTGGAGGGTGTCAGTGACTGGTGAACCCCAATATGTCTGGTATTGGTTGGAGATTGGTGAGAGGGGGAGGGTGTCAGTGACTGGTGAACCCCAATATGTCTGGTATTGGTTGGAGATAGGGGAGAGGTGGAGGGTGTCAGTGACTGGTGAACCCCAATATGTCTGGTATTGGTTGGAGATTGGTGAGAGGGGGAGGGTGTCAGTGACTGGTGAACCCCAATATGTCTGGTATTGGTTGGAGATTGGTGAGAGGTGGAGGGTGTCAGTGACTGGTGAACCCCAATGTCTGGTATTGGTTGGAGATTGGTGAGAGGTGGAGGGTGTCAGTGACTGGTGAACCCCGATATGTCTGGTATTGGTTGGAGAGGTGGAGGGACATGCAGGGTGTCAGTGAACGGTCTGATATTGGAGTCATGGAGGAAGAAGGTGACAAGTCCCGGCAGTGATGGCGGATGTTGCGCGGTGTGAAGTGTGCGGGTGGTACGTTCCGCCTGGTGGAGATGGAAGGGGCCCCTCCATTGTTTGCTCCTGTGTTCCTCTTTAGGGCTCGGCTCCCCATACACTCCTTTGTTGGGGATGAATGGCGAGTTGTATGAGGACAGGCAGGCTGGAACATGCGGGATGGGGGGGGGATGGGGGGCGGCTCAGGTGGGACTCTCTTTCATGTCTCATCGTTTCCTCTACAGGTGTTCCTCCTCGACTCCCGCAGAAGTATGAACATCAGCATCCTTCTCCGACAGTTTAAAAGGTAACCCCGACCTGACCACGGGATCCTGGGGACGTAAAGTAGATGGAAATCTATTGTTTGCTCTGTGCTCCGTGTATCATGAACAGGTGCTGAGTTTACAATAAGAAACAAATCCTCTTTTTTTCTTCTTTGTTACATCTCAGTGCTGCTGATCTCCTGCAGCCTCTTTGCAGCCACTTCCTGTCTCCATACACTCCAGCGATGTCCCCATGGCATTTCTCAGGGCGGGTTCCCTGATGGTGACACAAGAGGAACATATCTGTGTCATGTGTGCTGAAAGGGCCTCTTGTAGTCTTCTTTAGAAGTCCATGTGATGTGGTGACAACACAGGAGCACAATTGGGAGACAGGGACAGAGCGTTGTCACCCTATAACAGGAAGTTCCTAAACCAGGATCTCCATGGCGGGATTATTTTAATATAAGCTGCAGCAGACTAAGCCTAATGTATAACAAAGAAGGGAGGGCGCACCAACCTTGCGTCTTACACATGCGGTATCTTTAATAATAGATATAAAGATGATTTTAATGAAAGCTCAGGGACAGGGGGTGTTGTCACCCTATAACAGGAAGTGGACCTCCATGGCGGGATCACCGGGGACACCGGAGTGTTGTCAGGACGCCACACTAAGTCATATTGCTCAGACATTGTCCATCCAGAGCCCAGCTCAGTGCAGGTAGACAGGAAGTGGCTGGAAAGGGCCAGAGGAGATCAGCAAAATAAATAAATCTGGCAATTGTCCATGATACACAGTGCCAGAGCGGATTGATCGGTTTGGGTGTAGAAGTCATTGATCAGCGATGGTTTTCTCCGCAGATCTGCGGCACAGATAGTGGAAGATATCCGGAGGGGGAACGTGGAGGGGTACAGCTCCGAGAGACTCACCGAACTCACCAAACATCTCCCCGACAGAGACGAGGTGAGGAGACATTATATATATATATATACTGTATATACCAGGGAATTCAAATTTTCCACACTTCTTTATATTTAATAGAGTTGAGAAAAGTGAAAACTGTATGAAGACCCCCCATATTACACTGAGAGAGATCATTATATCTCCATTGTTTTATCATCAATATATCATCAATATATCTCCATCGTATCATCATTATCATTATATCATCAATATATCATCAATATATCTTCAACGTATCATCATTATCATTATATCATCAATATATCTCCATCGTATCATCAATATATCATCAATATATCTCCATCGTATCATCAATATATCATCAATATACCATCAATATATCTCCACTGTATCATCATTATCATTATATCATCAATATATCATCATTATATCATCATTATATCTCCATCGTTTTATCATCAATATATCTCCATCGTATCATTGTATATTATATCATCTCCATCTTTCCTCTGCTCCAGGTCGAACGTCTGAGATCATTTCAGGGGGATCGGGGGAAGTTGAGTGAAGCCGACTTGTTCATGTTACTCCTGTTGAATGTTCCCAGGTATCTTATAGTATTAGAATTGTTACATTGTTATCATGGTTATATTATTGTGATAATTATATTGTTACATTGTTAGATCTTCCTCATTCTTTCCTTGGTTGAGGGTTGGAAGTGTGTACAATTATTCTGGGTTCCGCTCATTTTTACATTGGGGTCCATTAGGGTCTCTGCATTGCGGGACCGCGCACATTACTGCTGAGCTGAGTGTTCAGTATGTGATGGGGACTCTGATGGGGACACTGATGTAAGGGGGGACTCTGATGGGGACACTGATGTAAGGGGGAACTCAGATGGGGACACTGATGTAAGGGGGGACTCTGATGGGGACACTGATGTAAGGGGGAACTCAGATGGGGACACTGATGTAAGGGGGAACTCAGATGGGGACACTGATGTAAGGGGGGAACTCAGATGGGGACACTGATGTAAGGGGGGAACTCTGATGGGGACACTGATGTAAGGGGGGAACTCAGATGGGGACACTGATGTAAGGGGGAACTCTGATGGGGACACTGATGTAAGGGGGAACTCTGATGGGGACACTGATGTAAGGGGGAACTCAGATGGGGACACTGATGTAAGGGGGAACTCAGATGGGGACACTGATGTAAGGGGGAACTCAGATGGGGACACTGATGTAAGGGGGGACTCTGATGGGGACACTGATGTAAGGGGGGACTCAGATGGGGATACTGATGTAAGGGGGGAACTCAGATGGGGACACTGATGTAAGGGAGAACTCAGATGGGGATACTGATGTAAGGGGGGAACTCTGATGGGGACACTGATGTAAGGGGGACCTCTGATGGGGACACTGATGTAAGGGGGAACTCAGATGGGGATACTGATGTAAGGGGGGAACTCTGATGGGGACACTGATGTAAGGGGGACCTCTGATGGGGACACTGATGTAAGGGGGAACTCAGATGGGGACACTGATGTAAGGGGGAACTCAGATGGGGATACTGATGTAAGGGGGGAACTCTGATGGGGACACTGATGTAAGGGGGACCTCTGATGGGGACACTGATGTAAGGGGGACCTCTGATGGGGACCCGGATGTAAGGAGGGGCTCTGACGGGGACCCGGATGTAAGGGGGGCTCTGATGGGGATCCGGATGTAAGGGGAGGCTCTGATGGGGATCTGGATGTAAGGGGAGGCTCTGATGGGGATCCGGATGTAAGAGGGGGCTCTGATGGGGACTTGGATGTAAGGGGAGGCTCTGATGGGGATCCAGATGTAAGGGGAGGCTCTGATGGGGATCCGGATGTAAGGGGGGGCTCTGATGGGGACCCGGATGTAAGGGGGGCTCTGATGGGGACCAGGATGAAGGGGGGACTCTGATGGGGACCCGGATGTAAGATGGGGACTCTGATGGGGACCCGGATGTAAGGGGGGCTCTGATGGGGACCCGGATGTAAGGGGGGCTCTGATGGGGGCCCAGATGTAAGGGGGGACTCCGATGGGGACCCGGATGAAGGGGGGACTCTGATGGGGACCTGGATGTAAGTGGGGACTCTGATGGGGACACTGATGTAAGGGGGACTCTGATGGGGACACTGATGTAAGGGGGACCTCTGATGGGGACACTGATGTAAGGGGGGGCTCTGATGGAGACCCGGATGTAAGGGGGGACTCTGATGGGGACCCGGATGTAAGGGGGGGCTCTGATGGAGACCCGGATGTAAGGGGGGACTCTGATGGGGACCCGGATGTAAGGGGGGACTCTAATGGGGACCCGGATGTAAGGGGGGACATTAATGGGCTGATGTTTATTTGGAATTTCTTTGCGTCATTATACTGAAGTTTTTCTCTGTTGCTGATTAGAAGGTTTTCATTCATTTATAAAACAGATTTTTTTGGCCTGAGAACATTTATAAAATAAACAATGTGGCCCTCGTAGTGAGAAGTTTGGGGCCCCCGGGGATCTCAGTGATGGGTGTATGAAATCCTAGCAGGACAATTCCTGTGATAGGAGGGAAGGTGATAAGTGGAGGACTCCTCCCTGATTGGAGGAAAGGAGTCCGGGAGAG
The DNA here is from genome assembly GCA_037953035.1 of Aquarana catesbeiana. Classification (NCBI taxonomy): domain Eukaryota; kingdom Metazoa; phylum Chordata; class Amphibia; order Anura; family Ranidae; genus Aquarana; species Aquarana catesbeiana. The sequence goes on from JBBHAA010003158.1 coordinate 111,769, forward strand.
GAAGGGTAATAAGTAGGGAGGAGCGGTCATGTAGACAATGACCCGGTGACTCCACATGTATATACAATGTCATTGTATAGTATAGGGGTATATAGTACAATGTATAGTATAGGGGTATATAGTACAATGTATAGTATAGGGGTATATAGTACAATGTATAGTATAGGGGTATGTAGTACAATGTATAGTATAGGGGTATATAGTACAATGTATAGTATAGGGGTATATAGTACAATGTATAGTATAGGGGTATGTAGTACAATGTATAGTATAGGGGTATATAGTACAATGTATAGTATAGAGGTATATAGTACAATGTATAGTATAGGGGGTATATAGTACAATGTATAGTATAGGGGGTGTATAGTACAATGTATAGTATAGAGGTATATAGTACAATGTATAGTATAGGGGGTGTATAGTACAATGTATAGTATAGGGGTATATAGTACAATGTATAGTATAGGGGTATATAGTACAACGTATAGTATAGGGGTATATAGTACAATGTATAGTATAGGGGTATATAGTACAATGTATAGTATAGGGGTATATAGTACAATGTATAGTATAGGGGTATATAGTACAATGTATAGTATAGGGGTATATAGTACAATGTATAGTATAGGGGTATATAGTACAATGTATAGTATAGCGGTATATAGTACAATGTATAGTATAGGGGTATATAGTACAATGTATAGTATAGGGGTATATAGTACAATGTATAGTATAGCGGTATATAGTACAATGTATAGTATAGCGGTATATAGTACAATGTATAGTATAGGGGTATATAGTACAATGTATAGTATAGGGGTGTATAGTACAACGTATAGTATAGGGGTGTATAGTACAATGTATAGTATAGGGGTATATAGTACAATGTATAGTATAGGGGTATATAGTACATTGTATAGTATAGGGGGTATATAGTACAATGTATAGTATAGGGGTATATAGTACAATGTATAGTATAGGGGTATATAGTACAATGTATAGTATAGGGGTATATAGTACAATGTATAGTATAGGGGTATATAGTACAATGTATAGTATAGGGGTATATAGTACAATGTATAGTATAGGGGTATATAGTACAATGTATAGTATAGGGGTATATAGCACAGTGTATAGTATAGGGGGTATATAGCACAATGTATAGTATAGGGGTATATAGTACAATGTATAGTATAGGGGTATATAGTACAATGTATAGTATAGGGGTATATAGTACACTGTATAGTATAGGGGTATATAGTACAATGTATAGTAAAGAGGGTATATAGTACAATGTATAGTATAGGGGTATATAGTACAATGTATAGTATAGGGGGTATATAGTACAATGTATAGTATAGGGGTATATAGTACAATGTATAGTATAGGGGGTATATAGTACATTGTATAGTATAGGGGTATATAGTACAATGTATAGTATAGGGGGTATATAGTACAATGTATAGTATAGGGGTATATAGTACAATGTATAGTATAGGGGTATATAGTACAATGTATAGTATAGGGGTATATAGTACAATGTATAGTATAGGGGGTATATAGTACAATGTATAATATAGGGGTATATAGTACAATGTATAGTATAGGGGTATATAGTACAATGTATAGTATAGGGGTATATAGCACAGTGTATAGTATAGGGGGTATATAGCACAATGTATAGTATAGGGGGTATATAGTACAATGTATAGTATAGGGCTATATAGTACAATGTATAGTATATGGGTATATAGTACACTGTATAGTATAGGGGTATATAGTACAATGTATAGTAAAGAGGGTATATAGTACAATGTATAGTATAGGGGTATATAGTACAATGTATAGTATAGGGGTATATAGTACACTGTATAGTATAGGGGTATATAGTACAATGTATAGTAAAGAGGGTATATAGTACAATGTATAGTATAGGGGTATATAGTACAATGTATAGTATAGGGGTATATAGTACAATGTATAGTATAGGGGTATATAGTACAATGTATAGTATAGGGGTATATAGTACAATGTATAGTATAGGGGTGTATAGCACAGTGTATAGTATAGGGGGTATATAGCACAATGTATAGTACAGAGGGTATATAGTACAATGTATATTATAGGGGTATATAGTACAATGTATAGTATAGGGGTATGTAGTACAATGTATAGTACAGAGGGTATATAGTACAATGTATAGTATAGGGGTATATAGTACAATATATAGTATAGGGGTATATAGTACAATGTATAGTATAGGAGTATATAGTACAATGTATAGTATAGGGGTATATAGTACAATGTATAGTACAGAGGGCATATAGTACAATGTATAGTATAGGGGTATATAGTACAATGTATAGTAAAGAGGGTATATAGTACAATGTATAGTATAGGGGTATATAGTACAATGTATAGTATAGGGGTATATAGTACAATGTATAGTATAGGGGTATATAGTACAATGTATAGTATAGGGGTATATAGTACAATGTATAGTATAGGGGGTATATAGTACAATGTATAGTATAGGGGTATATAGTACAATGTATAGTATAGGGGTATATAGTACAATGTATAGTATAGGGGTATATAGTACAATGTATAGTATAGGGGTATATAGTACAATGTATAGTATAGGGGTATGTAGTACAATGTATAGTATAGGGGTATATAGTACAATGTATAGTACAGAGGGTATATAGTACAATGTATAGTATAGGGGTATATAGTACAATGTATAGTATAGGGGTATGTAGTACAATGTATAGTATAGGGGTATATAGTACAATGTATAGTACAGAGGGTATATAGTACAATGTATAGTATAGGGGTATATAGTACAATGTATAGTATAGGGGTATATAGTACAATGTATAGTATAGGGGTATATAGTACAATGTATAGTACAGAGGGTATATAGTACAATGTATAGTATAGGGGTATATAGTACAATGTATAGTATAGGGGTATATAGTACAATGTATAGTATAGGGGTATATAGTACAATGTATAGTACAGAGGGTATATAGTACAATGTATAGTATAGGGGTATATAGTACAATGTATAGTATAGGGGTATATAGTACAATGTATAGTATAGGGGTATATAGTACAATGTATAGTATAGGGGTATATAGTACAATGTATAGTATAGGGGTATATAGTACAATGTATAGTATAGGGGTATATAGTACAATGTATAGTATAGGGGTATGTAGTACAATGTATAGTATAGGGGTATATAGTACAATGTATAGTACAGAGGGTATATAGTACAATGTATAGTATAGGGGTATATAGTACAATGTATAGTATAGGGGTATGTAGTACAATGTATAGTATAGGGGTATATAGTACAATGTATAGTACAGAGGGTATATAGTACAATGTATAGTATAGGGGTATATAGTACAATGTATAGTATAGGGGTATATAGTACAATGTATAGTATAGGGGTATATAGTACAATGTATAGTACAGAGGGTATATAGTACAATGTATAGTATAGGGGTATATAGTACAATGTATAGTATAGGGGTATATAGTACAATGTATAGTATAGGGGTATATAGTACAATGTATAGTACAGAGGGTATATAGTACAATGTATAGTATAGGGGTATATAGTACAATGTATAGTATAGGGGTATATAGTACAATGTATAGTATAGGGGTATATAGTACAATGTATAGTATAGGGGTATATAGTACAATGTATAGTATAGGGGTATATAGTACAATGTATAGTATAGGGGTATATAGTACAATGTATAGTATAGGGGTATATAGTACAATGTATAGTATAGGGGTATGTAGTACAATGTATAGTATAGGGGTATATAGTACAATGTATAGTATAGGGGTATATAGTACAATGTATAGTATAGGGGGTATATAGTACAATATATAGTATAGGGGTATGTAGTACAATGTATAGTATAGGGGGTATATAGTACAATGTATAGTATAGGGGTATATAGTACAATGTATAGTATAGGGGTATATAGTACAATGTATAGTATAGGGGTATGTAGTACAATGTATAGTATAGGGGTATGTAGTACAATGTATAGTATAGGGGTATGTAGTACAATGTATAGTATAGGGGTATATAGTACAATGTATAGTATAGGGGTATATAGTACAATGTATCGGAGTTGGAGGAGTCACTCGGAATCTTCATGCAGATCACATTGACTTTCCCTTTCAGATGACCAGAGACCTGAGTATAATAGGAGGAAGGAAGGGGGTGGGGGTGGGGTGGGGGGTCACACAAGGTTGTAGAAATGATAAATCCTGTATAATAATAATAATGTTGGGAATATGATGTTGGATTGGATGAGGAGGAAGGTGACATTTTATGGAGAGGACACATTGTACACCTCGGTGGTGAGGGGTCAGTCCTACATTGTTGGTCTATGGGTGGACTCTGATAGAACGGGGTCTTCTATATTGGAGGAGATAAGGATAGTGTCATGGGAGAAAGTGCTACCCACTACATCACTGTACCCTGATTGTACCCTCACTGTACCCTCACTGTACTCACTGTACGATGATTGTACCCTCACTGTACCCTCATTGTACCCTCACTGTACCCTCATTGTACCCTCACTGTACCCTGATTGTACCCTCATTGTACCCTAGCTGTACCCTCATTGTACCCTCACTGTACCCTCATTGTACCCTCACTGTACCCTCACTGTACCCTCATTGTACCCTCATTGTACCCTCACTGTACCCTCACTGTACTCTCACAGTACCCTAATTTTACCCTCACTGTACCCTCATTGTACCCTCACTGTATCCTCACTGTACCCTCATTGTACCTTCACTGTACCCTCACTGTACCCTCATTGTACCCTCACTGTACTCTCACTGTACCTTCACTGTACCCTCACTGTACCCTGATTGTACCCTCACTGTATCCTCATTGTACCCTCATTGTACCCTCATTGTACCCTCATTGTACCCTCACTGTACTCTCACTGTACCTTCACTGTACCCTCACTGTACCCTCATTTTACCCTCACTGTACCCTCATTGTACCCTCACTGTACCCTCACTGTACTCTCACAGTACCCTCATTTTACCCTCACTGTACCCTCATTGTACCCTCACTGTATCCTCACTGTACCCTCATTGTACCTTCACTGTACCCTCACTGTACCCTCACTGTACCCTCATTGTACCTTCACTGTACCCTCACTGTACCCTCACTGTACTCTCACTGTACCTTCACTGTACCCTCACTGTACCCTCATTTTACCCTCACTGTACCCTCATTGTACCCTCACTGAATCCTCACTGTACCCTCACTGAATCCTCACTGTACCCTCACTGTACCCTCATTGTACCCTCACTGTACCCTCACTGTATCCTCATTGTACCTTCACTGTACCCTCACTGTACCCTCACTGTACCCTCATTGTACCCTCACTGTATCTTCACTGTACCCTCACTGTATCCTCATTGTACCTTCACTGTACTCTCACTGTACCCTCATTGTACCCTCACTGTACCCTCACTGTACCCTCATTGTACCCTCACTGTACCCTCATTGTACCCTCACTGTACCCTCATTGTACCCTCACTATATCTTCACTGTACCCTCATTGTACCCTCACTGTATCCTCATTGTACCCTCACTGTACCCTCACTGTACCCTCATTGTACCCTCACTGTACCCTCATTTTACCCTCACTGTACCCTCATTGTACCCTCACTGTACCCTCACTGTACCTTCACTGTACCCTCACTGTACCCTCATTGTACCCTCACTGTACTCTCACTGTACCTTCACTGTACCCTCACTGTACCCTCATTTTACCCTCACTGTACCCTCATTGTATTCTCACTGTACCCTCATTGTACCTTCACTGTACCCTCACTGTACCCTCACTGTACCCTCATTGTACCCTCACTGTACTCTCACTGTACCCTCATTGTACCTTCACTGTACCCTCATTGTACCCTCACTGTACCCTCATTGTACCCTCATTGTATCTTCACTGTATCCTCACTGTACCCTCATTGTACCCTCACTGTACCCTCACTGTACTCTCACTGTACCTTCACTGTACCCTCACTGTATCCTCATTGTACCTTCACTGTACCCTCACTGTACCCTCATTGTACCCTCACTGTATCCTCACTGTACCCTCATTGTACCTTCACTGTACCCTCACTGTACCCTCACTGTACCCTCATTGTACCCTCACTGTATCCTCACTGTACCCTCAATGTACTCTCACTGTATCCTCACTGTACCCTCACTGTACCCTCAATGTACCCTCAATGTACTCTCACTGTACCCTCATTGTACCCTCACTGTACCCTCCTTGTACTCTCACTGTACCCTCACTGTACCCTCAATGTACTCTCATTGTACCCTCATTGTACCCTCACTGTACCCTCACTGTACCCTCACTGTATCCTCACTGTACCCTCAATGTACTCTCACTGTACCCTCATTGTACACTCACTGTACCGTCATTGTACCCTCACTGTACCCTCATTGTACCCTCACTGTATCCTCACTGTACCCTCACTGTACCCTCAATGTACCCTCACTGTACCCTCAATGTACCCTCAATGTACTCTCACTGTACCCTCATTGTACCCTCACTGTACCCTCACTGTATCCTCACTGTACCCTCACTGTATCCTCACTGTACCCTCACTGTACCCTCAATGTACTCTCACTGTACCCTCATTGTACCCTCACTGTACCCTCATTGTACTCTCACTGTACCCTCACTGTACCCTCACTGTACCCTCACTGTACCCTCACTGTACCCTCATTGTACCCTCACTGTACCCTCACTGTACTCTCATTGTACCCTCACTGTATCCTCACTGTACCCTCATTGTACCCTCACTGTACCCTCACTGTACCCTCATTGTACCCTCACTGTACCCTCATTGTATCCTCACTATACCCTCACTGTACCCTCATTGTACCCTCACTGTACTCTCACTGTATCCTCACTGTACCCTCACTGTACCCTCACTGTACCCTCATTGTACCCTCACTGTATCCTCATTGTATCCTCACTATACCCTCATTGTACCTTCACTGTACCCTCACTGTACCCTCATTGTACCCTCACTGTACCCTCATTGTACCCTCACTGTACTCTCATTGTATCTTCATAAACAAGTTCTGTTTTCCTCTTCTCACACTACACAATTATAAATTCCTATATAAATGATAAATGAGAATATAAAACAGAGTTACCAGTTTGATTGAAGACTAATGACTGATCTTTGTACATTGTAGCTACGGCCTTCGTTTGGAGTCGCTGATTCTGAAGAAGGATTTCCACCCCGCCATCGTGTCTCAGCTCTCAGCAGCCAGAGAACTAAAGACAGCCGCCGAAGGTGAAACGTTCGATTGTTCTGTTTGTTTAATTAAGAAGTCGTTGAAATCAGTTGATTCTGTGTGACTAATTACCATACTTACACAGGTACATCCATTATGTGGCCAAATGTCCGTGTACCCCTGACCATCAGTCCTATATGAGCTATACGAGGACATCTCATTCCAAAACCAGGGTCATTATGACAGAGTTGCTACACAGTGATCATCAATACGAAGCTGTAAATATGGAGTTGCCCCTTCCCCCCATGACCATTATTATGGAGTTGCCCTCTTTTGTTACTATAACACCCTCCACTCTTCTGGGAAGATTTTGGAGGGTGTCTGTGGGAATTTGTGCCCATTTGTGAGGTCGGGTACTGATGTTGGATGAGAAGATCTGGCTCACCATCAGAGTTCCAATTTATCCTGAAGGTGTTCAGTAGGGTTGAGGTCAGGACTTAAGTTCCTCCACCCATCACATCTATATGAGCTTATTGGACATCATATTCCAACACCATGGCCATTAATGTGGAGTTGCCCTCTTTCGTAGCTATACCATCCTCCTTTCTTCTGGGGGGGATGTTGGAGGGTGTCTGTAGGAAGTTGTGCCCATTTGTGAGGTCAGGTACTGATGATGGATAAGAAGACCTGGCTCTCATGTTGGGCCACATGTTGGACACCAAAAAAAAGACTTGGCTCACAGTCGGCATCCAGTCTATCCCAAAGGTCTTCCGTAGGGTGAAGGGCAGTAGCTGATGTTGGATGAGAAGACCTTATACCAAAGGTCTTCCAAAAGTAGGGTTGAGGTCAGGGCTCCGTGCAGGACACTGGAGTTCCTCCACACCAACCTGGTCACACCATGTATTTATGGAGCTGGCTTTGTACACGGGAAGGGCACAGTGGTGGGGGAACAGAAAAGGGTTACCACAACGTTGGAAGAGCACAATTGTCTACAATGTCTTTGTATGATGGAGTATTACCAGGACCCTTCACTGGAGACACCTGAACATCTTCATTTAAAGGGGGGGGTTCCCATACTTTCTGCCATATAGGTAGGTGTGATGGGTGGGGATTCCACAAACGTTGGGTCAGTTTATTTTGAGGTGCCACTAACTTAATTGACTTGAATGTATCAGAAAATTTTATATCTTGATTTACAAAAAAAAAAAGTGATTGCAGTTTATTAGATTTAGAAGGAAAAGGAAATTAGGATCTCACATAAGGGAACATACTGGAAATAGAGAAAACATAGAAATGTCCAATGACAGTAAAAATAGAAAGTAAACCCAACAGGTGATGGTGAGATGGACCAAAAGGAACCCCAAAGAAGCCTTAGCAAGCTGGCATCAAGCACAATAGAGCCTCCTAAACCCGAATGTATCTACACGACTCACTTCCATCACATCCCAAAAATTAGAATCTCATTAATAGTGGGCGGGGCCATGCAAATCAGCACATTCCAGCAGGTCCGGTGTCCTGACGAGAACTGTCCTCCTATCGGATAGTGTCCGCCCCGTACTGCGCAGGCGCAGCGCTTGCGCAGTACGGAGGAGAAGGAGATGCCGAAAGTGTCCGAAGTTGATCAGCTGACCATCAGCTGTACACGGCGCTTGGGCACTTCTTAGCGATGGCTTTGTAAGAGGGCCCCTCGTGGGCTCACTTCGCTCGCCACGCTTCGGGCACGGCCTCGCTGCGCTCGGCAACTATTTATTCTAACTCTATGTCCACTTGGATAGTAGGGAATGAACCTGGACATAGGGTGAGAATAAAAGCGCAGGCGCCGTGTACAGCTGATGATCAGCTGTTGAACTTCGGAGACTTTCAGCGTCTCGTTTGTCCTCCGTACTGTGCCTGCGCACTACAGGGTGGACACTATCCGATGGGGGACAGTATTCGACAAGACACCGGGACAAAGGGGGTAGTTGGCCCGGGCACAGTAAAGCAAAGGGGCAAAAAATGGACACATTCTACGGCATGTATTAATGGGGGGGGGGGGCGCATCTCTGCATCCTTGCCCTGGGCACTGGATGACCCTGTCCCGGTACTGCATTCCAGAACCACGGTGTTCTCCGAAACACAAAAGGTCCATGCCGTTTTTATGGCTCAGAGGTCATCACCTCTCAGGGACAGAAGACAATTAGAGCCATAAACTCCGACAGTCCATATATACGGCCCTCACCCACCTTCCTTTCTATGGTTGCTCACCAGTGAAGGTCTCTGTGAAGAATCCAGAGATGTCACAATGTAACCTGAACAGAAGTGTTTTTTTTATTTCTGATTTCTTTACAGAGTTACTTCAATGCCCAGAATTACATTTCATCCTGAAACTGGTGCTGAAAGCCGGAAACTTCATGAATGCCGTAAGTCTGATGTCCTTCATTCTTATCAGACCGTCCTCTGGTCTTCATAACGTTTAATTGTAACATTGTTACATAGATCTATAGTTCTATAGTTATATTGTTACATATTTAGTCAGGTTGAAAAAAGACACAAGTCCATCCAGTTCAACCAATAAAAAGAATAAAACATGTTTACAATCCCATATACACAATCCTATACCCAGAGTTGATCGAGAGGAAGGCACCCCCAGCAAAGCACGATCCAATTTTCTCCAGTAGGGGAAGTAATTTCCTTCCTGATCCCCCCGAGAGACAATCGGATTTTCCCGGGATCACCTTTCCCTATAAATGTCAGTACCCCGTTATATTCTCTACATTTAGGAAAGAATCCAAGACTTTCTTAACCGCTTGCCAACCAGCCGCCGTCAGTTTACTGCGGCAGGTCGGCACGATCCCACGAACTGTCGTAGCCATACGTGGGCTCATAGGATCGGGATAGCGCGCTGCACTGCGGGGGTGCCGATGCTCGTGGCTGATGGTCGCGATGACCGCCGGCCACGAGCGATTGCGGGCACGAGAGGCAGAACACGGAAGAGTGTGTGTAAACAAACAAATCCCTGTTCTGTTCTGAGAGGAGTGACAGATCGTGAGTTCCCAATTAGCTAGGAACCACGATCCGTCACTTCCTCTAGTCAGTCCCCTCCCCCCTTCAGTTAGAAACACACACAGGGAACACATTTAACCCCTTGATTGCCCCCCCCCAGTGTTAACCCTTTCCCTGCCAGTGACATTTTTACAGTTACCTTTTTATTAGCACTGATTATTATAGCACTATGCATTATGATTAGCATTATGATATAGCACTGATTTTTAGAGCACATTTTTATAGCTCAGTTCGCTGTATAAATGCTAGTGGTCCAAAAAATGTGTCAAAAGTGTCCGATGTGTCCGCCATAATGTCGCAGTCCCCATAAAAATCGCTGATCGCCGCCATTACTAGTAAAAAAAATATAATAATATAATAATAAAAATGCTATAAATCTATCCCCTATTTTGTAGACAATATAACTTTTGCGCAAACCAATCAATATACGCTTATTGTGATTTTTTTTTTTTACCAAAAATATGTAGAAGAATAGATATGGGCCTCAACTGAGAAAAAAAATTGCTTTTAAAAAAAAAAGGGGGGATACTTATTATAGCAAAAAGTACAAAATGTTGTGTTTTTTTTTCAAAATTGTCGCTCATTTTTTGTTTATAGCGCAAAAATAAATAAACGCAGAGGCGATCAATTACCACCAAAAGAAAGCTCTATTTGTGAGGAAAAAAAGGACTTCAGTTTTGTTTGGGTACAACGTCGCACGACCGCGCAATTGTCAGTTAAAACGACGCAGTGCCGAATCGCAAAAAATGGCCTGGTCATTCAGCAGCCAAATTTTCCGGGGCTGAAGTGGTTAAAGCAATCTACTGAACTGGCCAGAACCACCTCTGGAGGGAGTCTATTCCAAAATTTTCATAGCTCTTACTGTGAAGAAACCTTTCCGTATTTGGAGAATAAATCTCCAAAAATTAAATTGTATATAATATAGATATATATATATGTGTGTGTGCAGTCACAGTAAATGTTCAGAATGTTTGATATTATATATCCCATATTATCTGACCTTTACAAACCCCCCACACACTTCACTGACATATATAGGTGACAGGTCCACTTTGCAGAGATTTGGAGGGTCTTATTTATTAAGGAAGTGGAGACTATTCACTTATACGGAGATAGCTTAGTAAATCAGATGAACCTGTGTTTTATGATTGGTATGGGGCAGATAGTGAAGCTCCTCCATGATTTGTCCCCCATGATTTGTCCTCCATGATTTTTCCTCCTTGATTTGTCCTCCTTGATTTGTCCTCCATGATTTTTCCTCCTTGATTTGTCCTCCTTGATTTGTCCTCCATGTATTGTCCTCCATGTATTGTCCTCCATGATTTGTCCTCCATGATTTGTCCTCCATGATTTGTCCTCCATGTATTGTCCTCCATGATTTGTCCTCCATGTATTGTCCTCCATGTATTGTCCTCCATGTATTGTCCTCCACGTATTGTCCTCCACGTATTGTCCTCCACGTATTGTCCTCCATGATTCGTCCTCCATGATTCGTCCTCCATGTATTGTCCTCCATGTATTGTCCTCCATGATTTGTCCTCCATGATTTGTCCTCCATGATATGTCCTCCATGTATAGTCCTCCATGTATAGTCCTCCATGTATAGTCCTCCATGTATTGTCCTCCATGATTTGTCCTCCATGATTTGTCCTCCATGATTTGTCCTCCATGTATTGTCCTCCATGATTTGTCCTCCATGTATTGTCCTCCACGTATTGTCCTCCATGATTCGTCCTCCATGATTCGTCCTCCATGATTCGTCCTCCATGTATTGTCCTCCATGATTTGTCCGCCATGATTTGTCCTCCATGATTCGTCCTCCATGATTTGTCCTCCATGTATTGTCCTCCATGATTTGTCCTCCATGCTTGTTCTAGCTGTCTTCGTTATGTGACGCGCGGTTTTCTTTTCTCAGGGTGGATATGCCGGTAACGCGGCTGGTTTCCGTGTGTCATCTCTGCTCAAACTCGCCGACACCAAAGCCAACAAACCCGGGATGAATCTTTTGCATTTCGTAGTCATGGTATGTGAATGGAAGTGAATAGAGAGACAAAGGCCCGGGACCCGGGAGGGGCGTATAAAGTGACCCGGAACGTCAACCAAACTATTGTACAAATTGTCTACATTTTTTTGTGTGGGGGAGGGGGGAAGACAGGCACTCTGCTCAACAAACTTCTCTGAGTAGTCCTTTATTACGGTCTGTAAAGGAGCATAGGCATTCTATATATAAGTATACAATATAGGGCCAAAAGTATGTGATCCCCTGACCATCACACCTACCTGTGTGGTAAAATGTATGTGTCCCCCCTCCAAATGATGGAGTTCGGGTGTCTCCAGTGAAGAGTCCTGGTAATACGCCATCAAACAAAGACATTGGAGACAATTGTGCTCTTCCAACCTTGTGGTAACAGTTTGAAGACCCTTTTCTGTTCCACTATCACTGTGCCCCTCCCGTGTACAAAGCCAGCTCCATAAAGACATGGTGTGACCAGTTTGGTGTGGAGGAACTGGAGTGTCCTATACAGAGCCCTGACCTCAACCCTACTTTTGGAAGACCTTTGGTATAAGGTCTTCTCATCCAACATTAGTACCTGCCCTTAACCCTACAGAACACCTGTAGGGCAAGGATGTTCAGTAGGATTGAGGTCATGCAGGAACTCAAGTGTCCTGTACAGATCCCTGACCTCAACCCTACTGAACACCTTTGGTAAGAATTGGAACACCAGTTGTGACCAGGAGCTTTTTTCTGGTGCCCAATGTGGGGCCCAACATGTGAGCCAGGTGGTCAAATGTATGTGTCCCCCCTCCAGATGATGGAGTTTGGGTGTCTCCAGTGAAGGGTCCTAGGTAATACGCCATCAAACAAAGACATTGGAGACAATTGTGCTCTTCCAACCTTGTGGTAACAGTTTGAAGACCCTTTTCTGTTCCACTATGACTGTACCCCTCCCGTGTACAAAACCAGCTCCATAAAGACATGACTGTGCCCCTCCCGCCCCCCCGTAAACAAAGCCAGCTCCATAAAGACATCACTGTGCACCCCCAGTGTACAAAGCCAGCTCCATAAAGACATGGTGTGGCCAGTTTGGTGTGGAGGAACTGGAGTGTCCTGTACAGAGCCCTGATCTCAACCCTACTTTTGGAAGACCTTTGGTATAAGGTCTTCTCATCCAACATTAGTACCTTCCCTTAACCCTACAGAACACCTGTAGGGCAAGGATGTTCTGTAGGTTTGAGGTCATGCAGGAACTCAAGTGTCCTGCACCGATCCCTGACCTCAACCCTACTGAACACCTTTGGTAAGAATTGGAATACCAGTTGTGACCAGGAGCTTTTTTTCTGGTGCTGAGTGTGGGGTCCAACATGTGAGCCAGGTCTTCTCATCCAACACTAGTAGCTGACCTACCAAATGAGCACAAATTCGCAACAAACACCCTCCAAAATCTTACTGAAGACCTTACAAGAAAAGTGAAGGCTGTCATAGCCACAACAGAGGGCAGCTCCATATTAATGACCAGGATTTTGGAATGGAGTGCCCAACTCAAGTGTCCTGCACAGAGCCCTGACCTCAACCCTACTGATCCCCTTTGGGATGAATTGGAACGCCGATGGTGAGTCAGGTCTTCTCATCCAACATCCTGTGGATGCCTTCACAGACGAGTGGAGGATGTTATAGCCACAAGAGGGGCAACTCCACTGCCAGGGGCAAATCCTATCTCCGAATTCCTGACATACAAGTACAGAAGACTTACCTTCTAAGTGACGTTCTTTCCAGTTTCAGACATTTCCAGGGAAAGACATGTGAGGACCCCAATGAATATGGAACCCCAGTACTGGGCGGATGGAACTCTCCGGAATCTCGGTGACTTCTGCTGGATTTTCTGGGTTGATCGATGACGGGGTACACAACACTTGTTTATTCTGCTGGGAACCATTCATGTCACACTGCTGAGATTTATCACAATCTATGAAGTAATGTCATTAGATCATGGGAAGTCATATCATTCAGAAACCTTCCCTATCTGTTCCTACATACACGATATTGTCAAAAGTATTGGGACGCCTGCCTTTACACACACATGACCTTTAATGACCCCCCAGTCTTAGTCCGGAGGGTTCAATATTGAGTTGGCTCCGCCCTTTGCTGCTATAACAGCTTCAACTCTTCTGGCAAGGCCGTCCACAAGGTTTAGGAGTGTGTCTATGGGAACGTTTGACCATTCTTCCAGAAGAGCGTTTGTGAGGTCAGGCACTGATGTTGGATGAGAAGGCCTGGCTTGCAGTCTCTGCTCTAATTCATCCCAAAGGTGTTCTATCGGGGGGGGCAGGACTCTGTGCAGGTCAGTCAAGTTCCTCCACCCCAATGGACCTTGCTTGCATTTTGTGTACAATACGATCGGTTTGTCACTTCTCGATTATCTTTTTCTTTTTCTTTTTTTTGGTTTGTACACAGGAAGTCCAGAAGAAGGACCCCAAATATCTCCACTTCGCAGACTCATTGAAGCATGTTCAAAGTGCCAGCAGGTAAGCGACGCTCCGGGGAAATGTCTTCAGCCAATATATCGTTCCATAGAAGACCCTTATTAGTAAATGAGACTTTTTATATACCCTCAAATTTCCAATATTCAGCAAACTCCGATATCCTCACAACCGTATGTACTAAAGATGTTTCCATCTCTGATTCCTGGATCACTATCAACGTGTTTCCCCATGGAATGGGCACACTTTAGGCCCCTTAGTACCAACTGAGCATGGCTTAATCACCGCAGCCCCCCTGAGTATTGTTGGTGACCATGTCCATCCCTTTATGACTACAGTGTCCCCATCTTCTGATGGCTCCTCCCAGCAGGATAATGCTCCATGTCACAAAGCTCCAATCATCTCACCACTGGACAATGAGGTCCCTGTACTCCAATCATCTCACCACTGGACAATGAGGTCCCTGTACTCCAATCATCTCACCACTGGACAATGAGGTCCCTGTACTCCAATCATCTCACCACTGGACAATGAGGTCCCTGTACTCCAATGTCCTCCACACTCACCACATCTCATCCAATAGAGCACCTTTGGGATGTGGTGGAACGGGAGATTGGCATCATGGATGTGCAGCCGACAAATCTGCAGCCACTGTGTGATGTTATCAGGTCACTATGGAGGAGAATCTCTGAGGAACATTTCCAACACCTTGTTGTATCTATGCCACCAAGAATGAAGGCCAAAGGGGGTCCAACCCGCTACTAGCAAGGAGAACCCAATAAAGGGGGTCCAACCCGCTACTAGCAAGGGGGACCCAATAAAGGGGGTCCAACCCACTACTAGCAAGGGGGACCCAATAAAGGGGATCCAACCCGCTACTAGCAAGGTGGACCTAATAAAGGGCGTCCAACCCGCTACTAGAAAGGTGGACCCAATAAAGGGGATCCAATACTCTACTAGAAAGGTGGACCTAATAAAGGGGGTCCAACCCGCTACTAGCAAGGGGGTCCTAATAAAGGGGGTCCAACCCACTACTAGCAAGGGGGTCCTAATAAAGGGGATCCAACCCGCTACTAGCAAGGGGGACCTAATAAAGGGGGTCCAACCCACTACTAGCAAGGGGGACCTAATAAAGGGGGTCCAATACTCTACTAGAAAGGTGGACCCAATAAAGGGGATCCAACCCGCTACTAGCAAGGGGGGACCTAATAAAGGGGGTCCAACATGCTACTAGAAAGGTGGACCCAATAAAGGGGATCCAACCCGCTACTAGCAAGGGGGGACCTAATAAAGGGGGTCCAACACGCTACTAGAAAGGAGGACCTAATAAAGGGGGCCAACCCACTACTAGCAAGGGGGGACCTAATAAAGGGGGTCCAACACGCTACTAGAAAGGAGGACCTAATAAAGGGGGTCCAACCCGCTACTAGCAAGGGGGACCTAATAAAGGGGGTTCAACCTGCTACTAGCAAGGGGGACCTAATAAAGGGGATCCTACCCGCTACTAGCAAGGAGGACCTAATAAAGGGGGTCCAACCCGCTACTAGCAAGGGGGACCTAATAAAGGGGGTCCAACCCACTACTAGCAAGGGGGACCTAATAAAGGGGGTTCAACCTGCTACTAGCAAGGGGGACCTAATAAAGGGGATCCAATACTCTACTAGAAAGGTGGACCTAATAAAGTGGCCGGGGAGTGTAGACAACCAGTCATGCAAGGACTCATTCCTATCCAAGAGGAGATCTGGTAAGTCAAGACAAAACCTTTTTTTAGCTTTAAAAACATTTTGAAATAAGTCATTGGAAGTGTTAAGATTTCTTTTAGGATTCTCTTCCTGTCTGTGACCCCGTTAGGGAGATATGCCATCACTTCCTGTCCCTGTGACACCAGTACAATAAATGGAGAGTAGTTGTCACTACAGACAGCAATAGGACATTGTCGGAAGTTCTTCCTCACTCTACTAAAAATGTTGCCATCTGTGTCCCTGTTGGGGAGACTTCCCATCATTTCCTGTCCTGACAAATCTCTCTTTTCCTGACAGACTGTCTGAAGATAACTTGTTGGAGGATTTTGACAAACTGCAATCTCGGGTGAATGCAATGCAGAAGAATCTGGCTGTACACGAGGAAGAAGAGCTGAGACGACAAATGGAAGAATTCTTAGAGGTAACACCTCACTGATCAAATATTTTATAAGAAATCGTGAACGTGATTTTTCTGGCAGTATGTTCTATGTGTGTGTTATACTCCATCTCTGGTTTTATTTAAATTTAATGAGTGCCCTACCAATCATAGAAATAAAAAAAACAGCTCCGGCTGCAATACTCACCTCCTCTCCAGTGCTGTCCCCCACTGACCTCTTCTAGGTTCATTCAGCCCACCTCAGGGGGCGCAGTATCACGTTGTTCTCCAATCACAGAACAATGATACAGCGGGTGGTTCTGATGTCTTTGTGTCAGTGACACTCTCTGCATCGAGAACCACTTAGGGCCAGAGAAGAGGAAGGGAAATGATGAACCTGAAGACATCTGAAAGAAGTTCAGTATGTAGTAATAGAGGGCAGGAGGAGTGCAGAGGAATTCAGTCCTGTCTGCACTTGTCAAACGGTTGTTAGCACAAGGTCTATCAAGATCACAGCAGAGCAGGTAGGTTGTTCCAGGCCTGTATGTACAATAGGAACTTCGGCTAAAGCACACATTTATCATATGTTCTAGGGGGAGTAGTACTTCTGGGGGAGTCAATGGTGGAGAAGGATCTGAGTGTTCTGGTAGATATAGACTTCGAGTCAATGGTGGAGAAGGATCTGAGTGTTCTGGTAGATATAGACTTCGAGTCAATGGTGAGAAGGATCTGGGTGTTCAGGTAGATCATAGACTTGGAGTCAATGGTGGAGAAGGATCTGAGTGTTCTGGTAGATATAGACTTCGAGTCATTGGTGAGAAGGATCTTGGTGTTCAGGTAGATCATAGACTGGGAATAAATCATGGAGAAGGACCTGGGTGTTCTGGTGGATCATAGACTTTTAGTCAATGATGAGAAGGATCTGGATGTTCTAGTGGATCATAGACTTGTAATCAATGATGAAGAAGGATCTTTGTGTTCTGGTGGATCATAGACTTGGAGTCAACGATGGAGAAGGATCTGGGTGTTCTGGTGGATCATAGACTTGGAGTCAATGATGAGAAGGATCCGGGTTGTTCTGGTGGATCATAGACTTGTAGTCAATGATGGAGAAGGATCTGGGTGTTCTGGTGGATCATAGACTTGGAGTCAATGTTGGAGAAGGATCTTTATGTTCTGGTGGATCATAGACTTGGAGTCAATGATGAGAAGGATCTGGGTGTTCTCGTGGATCACAGACTTGGAGTCAATGTTGGAGAAGGATCTTTTTGTTCTGGTGGATCATAGACTTGGAGTCAATGATGGAGAAGGATCTGGTTGTTCTGGTGGATCATAGACTTGGAGTCAAGGATGGAGAAGGATCTGGGTGTTCTGGTGGATCATAGACTTGGAGTCAATGATAGAGAAGGATCTGGGTGTTCTGGTTAATCATAGACTTGGAGTCAATGATGAAGAAGGATCTGAGGTTTCTGCTGGATCATAGATTTGGAGCCAATGATGGAGAAGGACCTGGGTGTCCTGGTGGATCACAGACTTGGAGTCAATGTTGGAGAAGGATCTTTTTGTTCTGGTGGATCATAAATTTGGAGTCAATGATGGAGAAGGACCTGGGTGTCCTGGTAGATTATAGACTGGGAGTCAATGGTGGAAAAGGATCTGAGTGTCCTGGTAGATCATAGACTGGGAGTCAATGATGAGGAAGGATCTAGGGGATCTAGTGGATCATAGATTTAAAGTCAGTGACAGAGAAAGATCTGGTTGTTCTCATGTGGAATATGCAGTTCAGTTTTTGGCACTAGTTTACAAAAATATCGGAGAATTGAAGAAAGTGCAGAGAAGGAAACAAAACAAGAGGCATGGAGGAGTTCAGCTATGACGAAGGATTAATGGAACTGAATGTATTCTTTCTTGAGAAGAGAAAATTGAAGAGGGATATGGTCACCATGTAGAAAAACATAAAGGAAACTTGATGCAAATTTGTTTATTTTAGGGCAATTACTTCTAACTTCCATCGTGACGGGTGGACGCACAACCATCCGATTAGGAGCCATCCCAGCTCCCTTCCCTATATCTCCCTACTTAGGGTACGAGTTACCAGTCTATATTGCCCTAATTGTGTGGTCCAGTCCTCCTACTGGTATTGTCCGTCTGGGATCTGGCACCCAGGGACAATCCGCACCAGTTGGTCTAGCGGTTGTTGTCCGGTGAATGGTGGTGATTGCCTTATTCTTTTGAAATTTTAATAGTAGTTGAAATGAATCAATGATATCGTGTCTAGCCCTGATGAAGCGAAAATCCTTTTGCAAAACATGTTGGCTGTTAGTCGTATGAATTCTGATATCTACTACTGGATGGTCATATGCCTATATATGTGTTGCTATTTCTATTTTAATTATGTCTAAATAAACATTGTCAATTTTTTATCAAACTTGTTTGATTTTCACCTACTAGACTCAGTACTTTCCTCTAAAATCCCATTTATTCGGAGAAAGGGTATTTCCCCCCTTTCCCCCTTTTTTATAATATATGTTGAACAGGGATTGGAAAATGTGTCTGAGCTATCCCCTGGCATAGTCCAACCATCTTCCTTTAATTAAGGATTTATAAGTAATAACACCAGAGATTGTCGATCCAGGGAGCGATTACCTTAGGTGACCAGGAAGTAAGGTTGTCCCTGGATCCAGCTTTATAAGGGTTTTTTGCCTTATACTGGATCAGCTGGAGGTTTCAGTTCTGAAGATGCAGAATTCTTTATATTACGTTTGTCTTGTGATTAAACTCTATGGGCATGTGCCTTTTTTCACTATGTGTCTTTTTTATCTATTGTAAGATATACAGTGTTAATGCATTATGGAAAGATATAGACAAGGATCCCTTGAAGCCCTGTGAAATATTAGCCCAACATTTTTCTAAGTTGTTATTTCTGGAGCGGTGGTTTCCTTGCTTTGCTCTCAGAACCATATTAGGGTTACAGAAGCGACGATGAAACTCCGCGTGGCTTCCTCTCTGCTGACTTGTTTTTAATTCGAACTCTGCTTCTCATCAGCCTTTTATTTAGACGTTCCCTTGTTGTGTTCACACCGGTCTTGGCTCTGATTATAAGTGGTGTAATGGAAGCAGCTGAGGGCTAGACTTGTATGGATTTAGTGGCAGATTTATTGGGTAGTATGACTATTCCACTGTATGCATGGACACCACACGGAAATTCATAGTATCACAGGCTAAGTATATGTACACTATATGGACACCTATACATCACACCTATATGATATTGTTGAATACATTGTGTACATTTAGTGGGCTCTTCATGGTGTGCACAAATCTCCCATTGTGAACCATGGCCATTAATATGGAGTTGCACCCCCTTATGCCCATTAATCTTTGAGTCAACCCCCTTTCCCTCCAATATGAAGTCCTGTGTGACCTCCTAAAAGCTCCCTTTCCACAACCTTCACCATTAATATGGAGATTCCCCCATTGTGGCCAGAACATCCTCCACTCTCTGGCAAGACTTTCCACAAGATTTTGGAGGGTGTCTGTGGGAATTTATACTCATTTGTGAGGCCGGGTACTTCTGTTGGATGAGAAGACCCAGATCACATGTTGTGCCTCACTTTGGGCGACAAAAAAATAACAAAACCAGGCTCGCCATTGGCCTTCTAATTCACCCCAAATGTATTCCATAGGGTTGAGGTCAGGTACTGATGTTTGACAAGAAGACATTATACCATAGGTCCTCCAAAAGTAGGGTTGGGGTCAGGGCTCTGTGCTGGACACTTATGTTCTTCCACACCAAACTGGTCACACTATGTCCTTATGGAGTTGCCTCCCATCTCCCCATGGCTATTAATATGGATTTGCATATTTTTGGCAAATAACACCATCCACTCTTCTGGGAAGACTTTCCATAAGATGTTGAAGGGTGTTCAGTATGGCTGAGGTCAAAACTCTGAGCTTGTTGGACATCCCAAAAACATGACCATTACATTGGAGTTGTCCGCCCTTATCCTGCACTGTTTTGGGAATGCTTTCCACAAGGTTTTGGTGAAAGCCTTCCTACAGTTGGTCAGCATGCCTGCCAACAATCCCTCAGTTGAAGAGGCTGTCCCTCTTTTGGAACCACATGGCCTCCAATGTTCTGGGAAGATTTTCCACAAGAATTTGAAATGTGTGCCCGTTTGTGAGGTCAGGTACTGATGTTAGATGAGAAGACCTGGCTCACCACCAATTCATCAAAAATTCATTCAGTAGGGTTAAGTTCAAGGCTGTGTGCTTGTTGGGTGTCCTTTTTTCAAAACCATGGCCAATAATATGGAGTTGCCCCCCTTGAGACTACAACATCTTACACTCTTCAGTGAAAGCTTTCCACAAGATTTTAGAGGGTGTCTGTGGGAATTTGTGCCCATTTGGTTGGGTGCCCCCATTAATTTGTGCCCCCTTGGGTGAGAAGACCTAGCTCACTCCAATTCATCCCAAAGGTGCTCAGTGGGGATGAGGTCAGGGCTCTGTGTAGGACACTGGAGGTTCCTCCACATCAACCTGGTCACACCATGTCTTTATGGAGCTATGGAGCTGGCTTTGTACATGGGGGGGGGGGGGGGGTGCACAGTCATGCTGGAACAGAAAAGGGTCTTCACCATACTGTTACCACAAGACTGGAAGTGCAAAATTGTCTACAATGTCTTTGTATGATGGAGTTCTAAAAGGACCCTTTAGGTACTGATGTTGGATGAGAAGACCTGGGTCACGATCAGCGTTCCGTTTCATCCCAAAGGGGTTCAGTAGGGTTGAGTTGTGGGCTCTGTACTGGACACAAGTTCCTCCATGACCTCAAACCTACTGAACACCTTTGGGATAAGATGACATTTTCCCAAAGGTGTTCTGTAGGGTTAAGGGCAGGTACTGATGTTGGATGAGAAGACCTTATACCAAAGGTCTTCCAAAAGTAGGGATGAGGTCAGGACTCTGTACAGAACACTCGAGTTCCTCTACACCAAACTGGTCACACCATGTCTTTTTGGAGCTGGCTTTGTACACAGAGGGGAATGCAGTCATGGGGGGAACAGAAAAGGGTCTTCACCAAATTGTTACCACAAGGTTGTAAGACCACAATTGTCTACAATGTCTTTGTATGATGGAGTATTACCAGGATCCTTCACTGGAGACACCTGATCTCTATCATTGGAGGGGGGTTCACATACATTTGGCCATAAAGGTCAGGGGTCAGGTGTCCATACCTGCCCATATATTATACAGATCAGAATAAATGCAGGAAGACAGCACAGATACAGTAGACGTTGTTAGCTGCGTTCTCCTGGTTTCGGCTTCCTCTTGCTTTTATTCATGAAGTTTATTTAATTTATTTTTAATCATGATTTGCGGTTTGATTCCTCCCATGATGTGAAATGGTTTCTTGGACGATGAGAACATTGGACTGATCTTATCTATCCACAAGAAACACATTTTTCCCTCAACATCCTTCCCAAAACATTTTCAGATGGACTGTCCTGTGTATGGCTGTTCTGGCTTCCGGAAGCACAGATGGAGCATGAACATTTGGCGCAGATTCTTCCCTCCCTATTATTACTATTATTCTTGTGTTCAGCGGTTTCCTAATTAAAGAAAAATGTATTTCTTTGGGAGAACACAATAGTCTCGGGGTCATTAACACACATTGCATTGATTTTACTCGCTTCTGCCCCCTAGATATGAGAGAGGCCCCTACACTGACTTCCTCAAGATGAATGGTCATTGGAGGGGGATCTGCCTGCTGTGTCATGTGATCAGCCCAACAACACCCCTGTGGTCACATGACCAATACAACCCAACTCCAACTGAAATAATAGCCATCCCGGCACTTATTAAACTTAAATAAAAGCTTTCATTGCAATACTCTGCTTCTCTCTGGTGCTGCCCCCTCAGGCTCACCACTCCGAGGTCCAGCACTGGTCTTCTTCAGGAGGGAATGATCCTCAGCATCCTTCAACTCAGTTCCTATGAAGAGGAAGACATTACAAGAAAAGGTCCTCTCTGGTGCTGCTCCTCAGGCTCAAAACTCAGAAGCCCAGCAATGGTCTTCTTAAGGGGTGAATAATCCCCAGCATCCTTCAAAACACCTCCTATGAAGAGGAGGTCATTACAAGAAGAGGTCCTCTCTGGTGCTGCCCTTTCAGGCTCAAAACTCGGAAGCCCAGCAATGGTCTTCTTCAGGGGTGAATAATCCCCAGCATCCTTCAACACACATCCTATGAAGAGGAGGACATTACAAGAATAGTTCCTCTCTGGTGCTGCCCCCCTCCGGCTCACTACTCCCAGCTCTAGCAATGGTCTTCTTCAGGGATGAATGATCCCCAGCATCCTATAACACACCTCCTATGAAGAGGAGGACATTACAAGGTCCTTTCTGATGCTGCCCCTTCAGGCTCAAAACTCGGAAGCCCAGCAATGGTCTTCTTCAGGAGTGAATAATCCCCAGCATCCTTCAACACACCTCCCATGAAGATTACAAGAAGAGCTCCTCTCTGGTGCTGCCCCCCTCAGGCTCACTACTGGCAGCTCTAGCACTGGTCTTCTTCAGGGGTGAATAATCCCCAGCATCCTTCAACTCACTTCCTATAAAGTGGAGGACATTACAAGAAGAGCTCCTCACTAGTGCTGCCCCCCTTGGGCTCACCACTCCGAGGTCCAGCATTGGTCTTCTTCAGGAGTGAATGATCCTCATCGTCCTTCAACTTACTTCCTATGAAGTGGAAAACATTAACAGAAGAGCTCCTCTCTGCAGGATTCTAAACTGCCAACTGCAGAGGAAAAAGAAGAGCCATCATGTGACCGAAGAACAAGGAGATGATCAGAGACTGCAGACATAATACAGGAGATGATCAGAGACTGCAGACATAGTACAGGAGATGATCAGAGACTGCAGACATAATACAGGAGATGATCAGAGACTGCAGACATAATACAGGAGATGATCAGAGACTGCAGACATAGTACAGGAGATGATCAGAGACTGCAGACATAATACAGGAGATGATCAGAGACTGCAGACATAGTACAGGAGATGATCAGAGACTGCAGACATAATACAGGAGATGATCAGAGACTGCAGACATAATACAGGAGATGATCAGAGACTGCAGACATAGTACAGGAGATGATCAGAGGCTGCAGACATAGTACAGGAGATGATCAGAGACTGCAGACATAGTACAGGAGATGATCAGAGACTGCAGACATAATACAGGAGATGATCAGAGACTGCAGACATAGTACAGGAGATGATCAGAGACTGCAGACAGAATACAGGAGATGATCAGAGACTGCAGACATAGTGCAGGAGATGATCAGAGACTACAGACATAGTACAGGAGATGATCAGAGACTGCAGACATGGTACAGGAGATGATCAGAGACTGCAGACATAATACAGGAGATGATCAGAGACTGCAGACATAGTACAGGAGATGATCAGAGACTGCAGACATAGTACAGAAGATGATCAGAGACTGCAGACATAGTACAGGAGATGATCAGAGACTGCAGACATAGTACAGGAGATGATCAGAGACTGCAGACATAGTACAGGAGATGATCAGAGACTGCAGACATAATACAGGAGATGATCAGAGACTGCAGACATAATAGAGGAGATGATCAGAGACTGCAGACATAATACAGGAGATGATCAGAGACTGCAGACATAATACAGGAGATGATCAGAGACTGCAGACATAATACAGGAGATGATCAGAGACTGCAGACATAGTACAGGAGATGATCAGAGACTGCAGACATGGTACAGGAGATGATCAGAGACTGCAGACATGGTACAGGAGATGATCAGAGACTGCAGACATAGTACAGGAGATGATCAGAGACTGCAGACATAATACAGGAGATGATCAGAGACTGCAGACATGGTACAGGAGATGATCAGAGACTGCAGACATGGTACAGGAGATGATCAGAGACTGCAGACATAGTACAGGAGATGATCAGAGACTGCAGACATAATACAGGAGATGGTCAGAGACTGCAGACATAATACAGGAGATGATCAGAGACTGCAGACATAATACAGGAGATGATCAGAGACTGCAGACATAATACAGGAGATGATCAGAGACTGCAGACATAATACAGGAGATGATCAGAGACTGCAGACATAATACAGGAGATGATCAGAGACTGCAGACATAGTACAGGAGATGGTCAGAGGCTGCAGACATAGTACAGGAGATGATCAGAGACTGCAGACATAGTACAGGAGATGATCAGAGACTGCAGACATAATACAGGAGATGATCAGAGACTGCAGACATAGTACAGGAGATGATCAGAGACTGCAGACATAGTACAGGAGATGATCAGAGACTGCAGACATAATACAGGAGATGATCAGAGACTGCAGACATAATACAGGAGATGATCAGAGACTGCAGACATAGTACAGGAGATGATCAGAGACTGCATACATAATACAGGAGATGATCAGAGACTGCAGACATAATACAGGAGATGATCAGAGACTGCAGACATAATACAGGAGATGATCAGAGACTGCAGACATAATACAGGAGATGGTCAGAGACTGCAGACATAATACAGGAGATGATCAGAGACTGCAGACATAGTACAGGAGATGATCAGAGACTGCAGACATAGTACAGGAGATGATCAGAGACTGCAGACATAATACAGGAGATGATCAGAGACTGCAGACATAATACAGGAGATGGTCAGAGACTGCAGACATAATACAGGAGATGATCAGAGACTGCAGACATAGTACAGGAGATGATCAGAGACTGCAGACATAATACAGGAGATGATCAGAGACTGCAAACATAGTACAGGAGATGATCAGAGACTGCAGACATAGTACAGGAGATGATCAGAGACTGCAGACATAATACAGGAGATGATCAGAGACTGCAGACATAGTACATGAGATGATCAGAGACTGCAGACATAGTACAGGAGATGATCAGAGACTGCAGACATAGTACAGGAGATGATCAGAGACTGCAGACATAGTACAGGAGATGATCAGAGGCTGCAGACATAATACAGGAGATGATCAGAGACTGCAGACATAATACAGGAGATGATCAGAGACTGCAGACATAGTACAGGAGATGATCAGAGACTGCAGACATAGTACAGGAGATGATCAGAGACTGCAGACATAATACAGGAGATGATCAGAGACTGCAGACATAGTACAGGAGATGATCAGAGACTGCAGACATAGTACAGGAGATGATCAGAGACTGCAGACATGATACAGGAGATGATCAGAGACTGCAGACATAGTACAGGAGATGATCAGAGACTGCAGATATAGTACAGGAGATGATCAGAGACTGCAGACATAATACAAGAGATGGGAAATCAAATGTCAGTTGTCACCAGTACAGGAATAGAGGGGAAATCTTCTTATGGGGACACCACTATAGGACAGAGATAAGTGAGACTCTCTGGGAAGTTTCTCTGATGGGACATAACAGAGAAGAAGTCCCCCCTCCCCCCTCCGGGGTTCTCACCGCTCTCGGCTCTCTCCATTACTAAAGATGGAAGTTCTGACTCTGACATGAAATAATTGTTCCAGCAGAAGGAGATCCCGGACTGATGAAATAGGCGATGTGGGGGGGGGGGGTATTAGTTCTGCTCGGGTGCTGCCCCCTGGGGGAAGAACAAGGAATTGCTGGCGTTGTTCAAAGATTATTAGTAATAGGGATCAGCACGGCGTTCCTCGGGGGGGTTTCCTGGTGGTGACACCGGAGGATCGTATCTGTGTAATCTCCATCTAAAGCCCATATGACAAGGTGACAACCTCCTCCTTTTAAACCTGAACATATATGGATTACACGGGTTCTGGGGCTCATTTAATGCAGATTATTAGTAATAATTAACACCAAGTGAGTTTAATTACTACCTTAATAAGCCCCAGAATCTGTGTAATTCATATGTGGAGGTGACAACACAGGAGGACAATTGGGAGGCAGGAAGTGTTGTCACCCGACAACAATAGGTGGCCTCCATGGCGGGATCACCGGGGATTTTTTTAATGAAAGCTGCAGATTTATAAAAATGACATGAAGATGTTACAGATTATATGAGATATTAGTGACAGGTTTTCCATCAGCTTTAAAGGGTAACTCCACTTTCATGGGGAAAAAATAGCATATATAAAAAAAAAAACAAAAAAAAAACAATATATCGTATACAATCCCCACACAAGTCATATTGTAATTGAATGTTATTAAAAATTCCCTTTCCTTTTCAATCTGCAGCCGCTGTCATTAGCTGTAAAATCCAATATGGCCACCTGGAGGCGCTTTGTACACAGAGCGCCCCCCCCCACCCCCCACCACCCAGAAATCGAATTTCCTGCTTCTGTGATTGGCTCGCTCATTTTCCCAGAAGTCCGCACCAAGATACAAGTCAGACGTTGGGCATCCCCTGCAACACAAATGTCATTTTTTGGGTGAGGTAATCACGTTTAAGGGATGCAGATCCCGCCACTTTTTCCACATTAGAGCCCTGCAGGTGCAGCAGCTGATTGATAATTATAAAACCACTCCCATTCACATTCCCTCAGAGAAACAAACAGATATTTCTTCAGAATAACAAAAGTAGGAATTTGTTACAAAGTTTATTTCATTCCCTGCAATGTACAGAGATCACCCAGAGGGGGGAGGGGTTACACTGGTGAAAAGTGAAAGCTGATTGGTTGTTCTGACTGATAGCACTTCTTATTTCCATACATTGTATATGGTGTGTGAATTGTACGGTATCTGACAAAAGTAAGTACACCCCTCAGTGACATTTGTGTAAATCTTTTCTTCTATCTTTTCATGTGACAACACTGAAGAAATGACACTTGTCTACAATGTAAAGTAGTGAGTGTACAGCTTGTATAACAGTGTAAATTTGCTGTCCCCTCAAAATAACTCAACACACAGCCATTAATGTCTAAACCGCTGGCAACAAAAGTCAGTACACCCCTAAGTGAAAATCTCCAAATTGGGCCCAATTAGCCATTTTCCCTCCCCGGTGTCATGTGACTCGTTAGTGTTACAAGGTCTCAGGTGTGAATGGGGAGCAGGTGTGTTAAATTTGGTGTTATCGCTCTCACTCTCTCATACTGGTCACTGGAAGTTCAACATGGCACCTCATGGCAAAGAACTCTCTGAGGATCTGAAAAAAAGAATAGTTGCTCTACATAAAGATGGCCTAGGCTATAAGAAGATTGCCAAGACCCTGAAACTGATCTGCAGCACGGTGGCCAAGACCATACAGCGGTATAACAGGACAGGTTCCCCTCAGAACAGGCCTCGCCATGGTCCACCAAAGAAGTTGAGGTCACGTGATCAGCGTCATATCCAGAGGTTGTCTTTGGGAAATAGACATATGAGTGCTGCCAGCATTGCTGCAGAGGTTGTAGGGGTGGGGGGTCAGCCTGTCAGTGATCAGACCATACGCCGCACACTGCATCAAATTGGTCTGCATGGCCGTCATCCCAGAAGGAAGCCTCTTCTAAAGATGATGTACAAGAAAGACCACAAACAGTTTGCTGAAGACAAGCAGACTAAGGACATGGATTACTGGAACCATGTCCTGTGGTCTGATGAGACCAAGATAAACGTATTTGGTTCAGATGGTGACAAGCGTGTGTGGGGGCAACCAGGTGAGGAGGACAAAGACAAGTGTGTCTTGTCTACAGTCAAGCATGGTGGTGGGAGTGTCATGGTCTGGGGCTGCATGAGTGCTGCCGGCACTGGGGGGCTACAGATCATTGAGGGAACCATGAATGCCAACATGTACTGTGATATACTGAAGCAGAGCATGATCCCCTCCCTTCAGAGACTGGACCGCAGGGCAGTATTCCAACATGATAACCACCCCAAACACACCTCCAAGATGACCACTGCCTTGCTAAAGAAGCTGAGGGTAAAGGTGATGGACTGGCCAAGCATGTCTCCAGACCTAAACCCTATTGATCATCTGTGGGACATCCTCAAACGGAAGGTGGAGGAGCGCAAGGTCTCTAACATCCACCAGCTCTGTGATGTCATCATGGGGGAGGGGAAGAGGACTCCAGTGACAACCTGTGAAGCTCTGGTGACCTCCATGTCCAAGAGGGTTAAGGCAGTGCTGGAAAATAATGGTGGCCACACAAAATATTGACACTTTGGGCCCAATTTGGACATTTTCACTTAGGGGTGTCCTGACTTTTCTCAGATACTGTATGTGTAGTAGTGGTATATACATTGTATATGGTGTATTGCAGGACGCGGAGGAGCAGCTCCATGACGTACAGAAGGAGACGGATGAGTTGCGCTCCTGGAAGCGGACTCTGGTGGACTTCCTGTGTGAGGACGAGGAAACCTTCCGCATGGAGGAATGCTGCAAAATCTTCAGCTGCTTCTGCCAGAAATTCCAGACCGCCATAAAGGTGAGCGAGGGGGGGGAGGGGGCGCCAGCTTGTCCGATGCAGAATTTGTCTCAGATGATCCATTGCTATGGGCAACGACACCAGTAATGATAGAATGACTGAAAAGAGAGAGAGACAGGAGCTAAAAGAAGCACAGAATGGAAGCATGAGGGAGAATTACCGTATATACTCGAGTATAAGCCGACCCGAATATACGCCGAGGTACCTAATTTTACCACAAAAAAACTGGGAAAACGTATAGACTCGAGTATAAGCCTAGGGTGAGAAATGCGCAGCTACTGGTAAATATTCAGGATGCGGTGTGGCAGGGACAACACAGAGGCTGCCGGCGTCACTGTGCCCATCATTGCAACCTCACCGTGCCCATCATTGTAGTCTCATTGTTCCCATCATTGCAGCCTCAATGTGCCCATCATTGCAGCCTCATTGTTCCCATCATTGAAGCCTCAATGTGCCTATCATTGCATCCTCAATTTGCCCTTCATTGCAGCCTCAGTGTGCCCATCATTGCAGCCTCATTGTGCCATCATTGCAGCCTCATTGTGCCTGTCATTGCAGCCTCAATGTGCCCATCATTGCAGCCTCAATGTGCCCATCATTGCAGCCTCAATGTGCCGTCATTGCAGCCTCAATGTGCCGTCATTGCAGCCTCAATGTGCCCATCATTGCAGCCTCATTGTGCCTGTCATTGCAGCCTCAATGTGCCCATCATTGCAGCCTCAATGTGCCGTCATTGCAGCCTCATTGTGCCTGTCATTGCAGCCTTAATGTGCCGTTATTGCAGCCTCAGTGTGCCCATCATTGCAGCCTCATTGTGCCCGTCATTGCAACCTCAATGTGCCCATCATTGCAGCCTCAATGTGCCCGTCATTGCAGCCTCAATGTGCCCGTCATTGCAGCCTCATCGTGCCCATCATTGCAGCCTCAATGTGCCATCATTGCAGCCTCATTGTGCCTGTCATTGCAGCCTCATTGTGCCCATAATTGCAGCCTCATTGTGCCCATCACTGCAGCCTCAATGTGCCGTCATTGCAGCCTCATTGTGCCCGTCATTGCAGCCTCAATGTGCCCGTCATTGCAGCCTCATTGTGCCCATCACTGCAGCCTCATTGTGCCTGTCATTGCAGCCTCATTGTGCCCATCATTGCAGCCTCATTGTGCCCATCATTGCAGCCTCAATGTGCCATCATTGCAGCCTCATTGTGCCCATCATTGCAGCCTCTATGTGCCGTCATTGCAGCCTCATTGTGCCCGTCATTGCAGCCTCATTGTGCCCATCACTGCAGCCTCATTGTGCCCATCACTGCACCTTTCCTCATAACTAAGATCCTCCAGACCCTTTATTAGCTTTGTTGCCCTTCTTTGTAGTCGCTCCATTTCCAGTACATCCCTCCTGAGGACTGGTGCCCAGAACTGGACAGCATACTCCAGGTGCGGCCGGACCAGAGTCTTGTAGAGCGGGAGAATTATCGTTTTATCTCTGGAGTTGATCCCCTTTTTAATGCCAATATTCTGTTTGCTTTGTTAGCAGCAGCTTGGCATTGCATGTCATTGCTGAGCCTATCATCTACTAGGACCCCCAGGTCCTTTTCCATCCTAGATCCCCCCAGAGGTTCTCCCCCCAGTCTATAGATTGCATTCAGATTTTTACCACCCAAATGCATTATTTTACATTTTTCTACATTGAACCTCATTTGCCATGTAGTCGCCCCTCCCCCATTAATTTGTTCAGATCTTTTTGCAAGATTTCCACATCCTGCGGAGAAGTTATTGCCCTGCTTAGCTTAGTATCATCTGCAAATACAGAGATTGAACTGTTTATCCCATCCTCCAGGTCGTTTATGAACAAATTAAATAGGATTGGTCCCAGCACAGAACCCTGGGGGACCCCACTACCCACCCCTGACCATTCTGAGTACTCCCCATTTATCACCACCCTCTGAACTCGCCCTTGTAGCCAGTTTTCAATCCATGTACTCACCCTATGGTCCATGGGGTTATTAACCCCCAACTCTGAACCCTAATAATAACCTCTAATCTAATAATAACCTCTAATCTAATAATAACTCTGAACCCTAATAATAACTTCTAATCTAATAATAACCTCTAATCTTAATATTACTCCTAATCTAACAAATAATAATAATAATGAATGAGGAGTGAATGGCGCCTGTATTACACATCCGGATTGGTTTGTTCTCCTCCTCGCTCCTCCTAGCAGAACATCAGACAAATCTTTCCTCGCTCCTGTGAATGATGAAGAAATCCTCCCAATATTAATAGAAGGGTCTCCTCCATCTCCCGCTCAGTGTACCCCCCTCCCCCCACACAGGAGGAGGATGGGGTGCTGGTCCAGGGAGGTAGGTGAAGGGTTAATATCGTCTTCGTCGCTCTCACTTCCTCTTATGACGCAGAATAGAGCTGAAGTGCAAATCGCATCCCCTCCCCCCCCCCGACATCACTCATCCCGCAACACGAGGAACGGAAGTCATGTCTGTACCCTACAGCCGACATGAGACATTCCTCAGCCAAGCAACACCGAATGAGAGCAGAGAATTAACACCGAATGAGAGCAGAGAATGAACACGGAATGAGAGCAGAGAATGAACACGGAATGAGACCAGAGAATGAACACGGAATGAGAGCAGAGAATGAACACGGAATGAGAGCAGAGAATGAACACGGAATGAGAGCAGAGAATGAACACGGAATGAGAGCAGAGAATGAACACGGAATGAGAGCAGAGAATGAACACAGAATGAGAGCAGAGAATGAACACGGAATGAGAGCAGAGAATGAACACGGAATGAGAGCAGAGAATGAACACCGAATGAGAGTAGAGAATGAACACGGAATGAGAGCAGAGAATGAACACCGATTGAGAGCAGAGAATGAACACGGAATGAGAGCAGAGAATGAACACGGAATGAGAGCAGAGAATGAACACGGAATGAGAGTAGAGAATGAACACGGAATGAGAGCAGAGAATGAACACGGAATGAGAGTAGAGAATGAACACGGAATGAGAGCAGAGAATGAACACGGAATGAGAGCAGAGAATGAACACCGAATGAGAGTATAGAATGAACACGGAATGAGAGCAGAGAATGAACACGGAATGAGAGCAGAGAATGAACACGGAATGAGAGCAGAGAATGAACACCGAATGAGAGCAGAGAATGAACACCGAATGAGAGCAGAGAATGGACACGGAATGAGAGCAGAGAATGGACACGGAATGAGAGCAGAGAATGGACACGGAATGAGAGCAGAGAATGGACACGGAATGAGAGCAGAGAATGGACACGGAATGAGAGCAGCGAATGAACACGGAATGAGAGCAGAGAATGAACACGGAATAAGAGCAGAGAATGAACACGGAATGAGAGCAGAGAATGAACACGGAGTGAGAGCAGAGAATGAACACGGAGTGAGAGCAGAGAATGAACACTGAATGAGAGCAGAGAATGAACACGGAATGAGAGCAGAGAATGAACACGGAATGAGAGCAGAGAATGAACACGGAGTGAGAGCAGAGAATGAACACGGAGTGAGAGCAGAGAATGAACACGGAGTGAGAGCAGAGAATGAACACGGAGTGAGAGCAGAGAATGAACACGGAGTGAGAGCAGAGAATGAACACTGAATGAGAGCAGAGAATGAACACGGAATGAGAGCAGAGAATGAACACGGAATGAGAGCAGAGAATGAACACGGAATGAGAGCAGAAAATGAACACGGAATGAGAGCAGAGAATGAACACGGAATGAGAGCAGAGAATGAACACAGAATGAGAGCAGAGAATGAACACGGAATGAGAGCAGAGAATGAGAGCAGAGAATGAACACTGAATGAGAGCAGAGAATGAACACGGAATGAGAGCAGAGAATGAACACTGAATGAGTGTAGAGAATGAACACTGAATGAGAGCAGAGAATGAACACTGAATGGGAGCAGAGAATGAGAGCAGAGAATGAACACGGAATGAGAGCAGAGAATGAACACGGAATGAGAGCAGAGAATGAACACTGAATGACAGCAGAGAATGAGAGCAGAGAATGAACACTGAATGAGAGCAGAGAATGAACACGGAATGAGAGCAGAGAATGACCACTGAATGAGAGCAGAGAATGAACACTGAATGAGAGCAGAGAATGAACACTGAATGAGAGCAGAGAATGAGTGTAGAGAATGAACACTGAATGAGAGCAGAGAATGAACACTGAATGAGAGCAGAGAATGAACACTGAATGAGAGCAGAGAATGAGAGCAGAGAATGAACACTGAATGAGAGCAGAGAATGAACATGGAATGAGAGCAGAGAATGAACACAGAATGAAAGTAGAGAATGAACACTGAATGAGAGCAGAGAATGAACACTGAATGAGAGCAGAGAATGAACACAGAATGAGAGCAGAGAATGAACACTGAATGAGAGCACAGAATGAACACTGAATGAGAGCAGAGAATGAACACGGAATGAGAGCAGAGAATGAACACGGAATGAGTGCAGAGAATGAACACGGAATGAGAGCAGAGAATGAACATCGAATGAGTGCAGAGAATGAACACGGAATGAGAGCAGAGAATGAACACAGAATGAGTGCAGAGAATGAACACGGAGTGAGAGCAGAGAATGAACACGGAGTGAGAGCAGAGAATGAACACGGAGTGAGAGTAGAGAATGAACACGAATGAGAGTAGAGAATGAACACGGAATGAGAGCAGAGAATGAACACGGAATGAGAGCAGAGAATGAACACGGAATGAGAGCAAGAGCAGAGAATGAACACGGAATGAGTGCAGAGAATGAACACGGAATGAGTGCAGAGAATGAACACGGAATGAGAACAGAGAATGAACACTGAATGAGAGCAGAGAATGAACATGGAATGAGAGCAGAGAATGAACACTGAATGAGAGCAGAGAATGAACACGGAATGAGAGCAGAGAATGAACACGGAATGAGTGCAGAGAATGAACACGGAATGAGAGCAGAGAATGAACACGGAATGAGTGCAGAGAATGAACACTGAATGAGAGTAGAGAATAAACACTGAATGAGAGTAGAGAATGAACACGGAATGAGAGTAGAGAATGAACACGGAATGAGAGTAGAGAATGAACACGGAATGAGAGTAGAGAATAAACAGAATGAGAGCAGAGAATGAATACTGAATGAGAGCAGAGAATGAACACCGAATTAGAGTAGAGAATGAACAAGGAATGAGAGCAGAGAATGAACACGGAATGAGTGCAGAGAATGAACAAGGAATGAGAGCAGAGAATGAACATGGAATGAGTGCAGAGAATGAACACAGAATGAGAGCAGAGAATGAACACGGAATGAGTTCAGAGAATGAACACGGAATGAGAGCAGAGAATGAACACGGAATGAGTTCAGAGAATGAACACAAAATGAGAGCAGAGAATGAACACGGAATGAGTTCAGAGAATGAACACGGAATGAGTTCAGAGAATGAACACGGAATGAGAGCAGAGAATGAACACGGAATGAGAGCAGAGAATGAACACCGAATGAGAGCAGAGAATGAACACCGAATGAGAGCAGAGAATGAACACTGAATGAGAGCAGAGAATGAACATGGAATGAGAGCAGAGAATGAACACAGAATGAAAGTAGAGAATGAACACTGAATGAGAGCAGAGAATGAACACAGAATGAGAGTAGAGAATGAACACTGAATGAGAGCACAGAATGAACACTGAATGAGAGCAGATAATGAACACGGAATGAGTGCAGAGAATGAACACGGAATGAGAGCAGAGAATGAACATCGAATGAGTGCAGAGAATGAACACGGAATGAGAGCAGAGAATGAACACAGAATGAGTGCAGAGAATGAACACGGAGTGAGAGCAGAGAATGAACACGGAGTGAGAGCAGAGAATGAACATGGAGTGAGAGTAGAGAATGAACACGAATGAGAGTAGAGAATGAACACGGAATGAGAGCAGAGAATGAACACGGAATGAGAGCAGAGAATGAACACGGAATGAGAGCAGAGAATGAACACGGAATGAGAGCAAGAGCAGAGAATGAACACGGAATGAGTGCAGAGAATGAACACGGAATGAGTGCAGAGAATGAACACGGAATGAGAACAGAGAATGAACACTGAATGAGAGCAGAGAATGAACATGGAATGAGAGCAGAGAATGAACACTGAATGAGAGCAGAGAATGAACACGGAATGAGAGCAGAGAATGAACACGGAATGAGTGCAGAGAATGAACACGGAATGAGAGCAGAGAATGAACACGGAATGAGTGCAGAGAATGAACACTGAATGAGAGTAGAGAATAAACACGGAATGAGAGTAGAGAATGAACACGGAATGAGAGTAGAGAATGAACACGGAATGAGAGTAGAGAATGAACACGGAATGAGAGTAGAGAATAAACAGAATGAGAGCAGAGAAT
Source organism: Aquarana catesbeiana (assembly GCA_037953035.1). Lineage (NCBI taxonomy): Eukaryota > Metazoa > Chordata > Amphibia > Anura > Ranidae > Aquarana > Aquarana catesbeiana. The sequence continues at coordinate 147,639 of JBBHAA010003158.1, forward strand.
GAATACTGAATGAGAGCAGAGAATGAACACCGAATTAGAGTAGAGAATGAACAAGGAATGAGAGCAGAGAATGAACACGGAATGAGTGCAGAGAATGAACAAGGAATGAGAGCAGAGAATGAACACGGAATGAGAGCAGAGAATGGACACGGAATGAGAGCAGAGAATGAACACGGAATGAGTTCAGAGAATGAACACGGAATGAGAGCAGAGAATGAACACGGAATGAGAGCAGAGAATGAACACGGAATGAGTTCAGAGAATGAACACAAAATGAGAGCAGAGAATGAACACGGAATGAGTTCAGAGAATGAACACGGAATGAGTTCAGAGAATGAACACGGAATGAGAGCAGAGAATGAACACGGAATGAGAGCAGAGAATGAACACTGAATGAGAGCAGAGAATGAACATGGAATGAGAGTAGAGAATAAACAGAATGAGAGCAGAGAATGAATACTGAATGAGTGCAGAGAATGAACACCGAATTAGAGTAGAGAATGAACAAGGAATGAGAGCAGAGAATGAACACGGAATGAGTGCAGATAATGAACAAGGAATGAGAGCAGAGAATGAACATGGAATGAGAGCAGAGAATGAACACGGAATGAGAGCAGAGAATGAACACGGAATGAGTTCAGAGAATGAACACGGAATGAGAGCAGAGAATGAACACGGAATGAGAGCAGAGAATGAACACGGAATGAGTTCAGAGAATGAACACGGAATGAGAGCAGAGAATGAACACGGAATGAGAGCAGAGAATGAACACGGAATGAGTTCAGAGAATGAACACGGAATGAGAGCAGAGAATGAACATGGAATGAGTTCAGAGAATGAACATGGAATGAGAGCAGAGAATGAACACGGAATGAGAGCAGAGAATGAACACGGAATGAGAGCAGAGAATGAACACGGAATGAGAGCAGAGAATGAACACGGAATGAGAGCAGAGAATGAACACGGAATGAGAGTAGAGAATGAACACGGAATGAGTCCAGAGAACTCCACTGGTGGTGGGAGATACAAAGTGTTACATTATTTACAGATAATCCCGGAATATCACGGTTACACACATGTCATGGGATGCAGCAATATGCCAATACATCTATACTATTCAATGTGACTGTTAGGGAGATTTCCCCTTACCTCCTGTTTTGTCACTGGGACAGAAAGGGAGGATTTTTCTCTCCACCAGTGAAAACAGGAAGTGGGGATTATATTCTGATAACAGGAAGTGAGGATTTTTCTCTCCACCAGTAAGAACAGGAAGTGTGGTTTATATTCTGATAACAGGAAGTGAGGATGTTTCTCTCCAATGCTGAAAACAGTGGAAGTGGATTAGAATTTGTCCAAGTTTTTATTGCCTTCTGTTTGCCTCCTGGGGTAATTTCCCCTCGGTTTTGGCCCAACCTAACACATGGTGTCTCATTGATTTTCTTTCAGGAGAATAAAGTCCGAGAACTGGAAGAACAGCGGCGGCAGCAATGGGAAAGGAAACGCTTGCAGAAGAGGCACTCGATGGCCACCTGTGGTTCTCTGGAGGCTCACCAGGCTGTGGATGAACTTGAACTTACCTTGGAAAGGAACCTTCAGAACCTCTGCCGCACATCCAGCGTACGCCTCTGTAGGATGCGCTCTTTAGGGTCGCACAGTCCAAGCCCCTTTGTACCTCAAAGTGAACAAAGAGAGAGAATCCGAGGATACTATGACCAGAAGAATGCCGAACAGATGAGGGAAATGTCTGAGCGAGTTTTACGGCAACAGATGGAATATAAAAGTTCCAGGACTCTCAGCCCCGGACATAAGGCCAACTTTTATCGGGTATCTAAAATACCCGTGAACTCGTATTTCCAGACAGTGACCAAAGCGGATATTAAAGTTTCTCCGCCCAAGGACAGAGCTGAGATATCTCCGTCATCACTTGAGATAAAGGAACTTGAACCTCGTGTGGGAACTTTAACTCAACCTGTCCATGGAGTGAACCAGCAGAAGCCTCAACATGTGAGCCAACTGGGAGATCAGTATACACCTTCACTTCCTGACAAGTCATTGTCGGCACACTGTGTCACCAAGGCTGAAATGGAGACACAAACAGAAATATTGGAACCCTCAGGGTTGTCATGTCAACCATTTAATTATGAGGGACCTGCCATTTTGGGACAAACTGAACCTTTTTTGGAGACAGCAGAGCCCAGACAACCATTAGATATGACTCCAAAGTGGAGAAAACCTTTGGATGGGGCAGAGATTAGCAGACAGTCACCACTACATCTTACATGTGGCCAACAATCACAAACTCATCCCAAAATTGAACCGCCTAGCCAAATGCCACTTATGTCCGGATCAATAATCCTCAGGCAAGGACTGGTTACACAGTGTAAGTGTGAGACGATCCCAGAGATAGCCAGTGACAGGATTGAAGTCACAAAGTATTCCTTAGAAGAAAATGGACATGGAACTCAGAGGCAGCTACCACAATCTAAAATTCCTGGATTCCCACCCGGATTCGAGACGTTGAAGCCCATACTGACACATTCTGATTCCCAAAATTTTACCCAATTCTCTATGAAGTCTTCTCCTGAGTCCGGCAAAAAGTCAGTAATGCAGTCAAATGCTCAGCAAGGAATAAGTATGTGGAATAAGCAGAGAGATCATCTGAGTTCTCAGATCTCCAAAAAACAACCAGACAAGAAAAAAGAAGTCACCGAACCCCAAACGCTGGATCCGTCTGCTGTAGATTTTCTGCATTTAGAATTGTTGTCTCTTTCTGCACCTGAAACTTCCTGGCTTTCAGAGCTTGATATCAGACCTGACATTTATGAACAATCATTGAATTCAATCATAACTAAGAACAATGAACTGGAGGCTTTTATACCTTCCATACCATCCCCACCGTCAGAGACATTACCTGGGCTTGTGCAGGAAGAACAGCAAAGATCTTCAGCGTCCTCAAGGACCTCCAACCAGCACAATCTAGAACACGTTAAGCAGACATTGGACCCAATTTTATCTACATTTCCAGATCAGTCTGAGACTTTACCCCATACATTGATCCACCTTCACCCCGAGACCCTCAGAGAAGACCATTCTCCTAGACAGTCTACACTTAAACTTCCCAAACAATATACCGTTAAATCATTTAAACAAACACTAGTTAAAGCTTCTCCAAAGAACTCAAGACGTTCAGTATCTCCAATGTCCGGTCCATCATTGGTCCAACCAAGATCTGACACCTGCAATCCAAGTCCAACTCCACCTAAAGCTGAGCTCTCCAGAATTTCACAGCCCAAACCTGGATGTTATATGTCCCGCATAAAACAGGTGGACCATTTGGCCGTCAAGCAGCCAGCCAAAGATATGAATGGCCAGGTGGCACCCCCACCACACAATGTTGTAGAACCCTCACATGACGCATCACGGGTGCTGCAACCACAGGACATGGACTACAATTACTATGCAAAGGGCCTCAAAGATGCTTCTGTACAGCGGGAGGCTCTGAATCCTTGCTCCAAGTGGAAGAGAGAGCTAAGAAAGGCCTCGGAAAGTGCAGAATCAAAGGTAGAAAGTGGCAATCTGGACCTCAATAAAGACAGTGCTGAGCAGAAGACTGCAGATCATCCCAAAACCCCATCACTGGGAAGGACTGGTAGCAGCACCTCAAAGAAGACAAAAAATGACCTCGGAATCAAGAGAGTCTTCACAAACAAAGATGTGACATTGGGGTCAGCCAATTCCATAGTCACCAAACATCTGGCTTCAACTAAGCCGGCAAACACGGAGACCAGGGACAGCAAAATACCACAAAAAACAAGTGCTGGACCAGCGAAACCCCCCTCAACAAAAACGGTGGGGGGCGTCAAAGAGAGAAGAGAGAGCGCGCGTTCCAGTCACGGCGATTCCTCAAAATCGGAACGCAGAAGCAGCCTCCCGCTGGCGTCCAGACCCCCTGCTGCCTCTGCGGAAGGCCAAGGCCACCCTGCAGACCACGGCAAGGATCCGGCCTGGCCATCGAAGAAGACAAACTCCGTGGCCCGGGTGGCAGTACACGTTGTCAAGCACTACGAGGTCAACTCCACCCTTACCCGGGGCGCAAGAGGCCCGTATCTCACAACCCATCCAGTGTGGAGGTGAGAACGAGAAGAAGGTGGAGGAGGTATGAATGGATCTCAGGTGACACCAGCCGCGGAAGGAATGTGGCCGGTTGTGGAGCTCCTGGGTCACGGAGAGTGAGAGAGGGAACCACCCTACGTAAATAATGAGCAAAGCTCCAGAAAGGGAAGTTCCCCCGATTTGAGGAAGTGATATGTGTGTGTATATATATATATATAGTGGGAAGGTAGATATGATGGACTTCGTGTAACGTCTGTGTACTACCAGTGTGAGGGCTGTATACTAGCAGTGTGAAGGTTGTATATACTACCAGTGTGAGGGCTGTATACTACCAGTGTGAGGGTTGTATACTACCAGTGTGAGGGCTGTATACTACCAGTGTGAGGGCTGTATACTACCAGTGTGAGGGCTGTATACTACCAGTGTGAGGGTTGTATACTACCAGTGTGAGGGCTGTATACTACCAGTGTGAGGGCTGTATACTACCAGTGTGAGGGCTGTATACTACCAGTGTGAGGGCTGTATACTACCAGTGTGAGGGTTGTATACTACCAGTGTGAGGGCTGTATACTACCAGTGTGAGGGCTGTATACTACCAGTGTGAGGGTTGTATACTACCAGTGTGAGGGTTGTATACTACCAGTGTGAGGGTTGTATACTACCAGTGTGAGGGTTGTATATACTACCAGTGTGAGGGCTGTATATACTACCAGTGTGAGGGTTGTATATACTAGCAGTGTGAGGGTTGTATATACTACCAGTGTGAGGGTTGTATATACTAGCAGTGTGAGGGCTGTATATACTACCAGTGTGAGGGTTGTATACTACCAGTGTGAGGGTTGTATACTACCAGTGTGAGGGTTGTATACTACCAGTGTGAGGGCTGTATACTACCAGTGTGAGGGCTGTATATACTACCAGTGTGAGGGCTGTATACTACCAGTGTGAGGGCTGTATACTACCAGTGTGAGGGTTGTATACTACCAGTGTGAGGGCTGTATACTACCAGTGTGAGGGTTGTATATACTACCAGTGTGAGGGCTGTATACTACCAGTGTGAGGGTTGTATATACTACCAGTGTGAGGGTTGTATATACTAGCAGTGTGAGGGCTGTATACTACCAGTGTGAGGGCTGTATACTACCAGTGTGAGGGTTGTATACTACCAGTGTGAGGGCTGTATACTACCAGTGTGAGGGTTGTATATACTACCAGTGTGAGGGCTGTATACTACCAGTGTGAGGGTTGTATATACTACCAGTGTGAGGGTTGTATATACTAGCAGTGTGAGGGCTGTATACTACCAGTGTGAGGGCTGTATACTACAAGAGGAAGTCTGTAAGAGGAAGAGATACAAAGTCTGGATTGCATCCAAGGGACCCACCACCACCACACCACCACCGGCTCGGTACGAAGACTGTGCTCACAGGTACTTTCCAATCGCTGACTCCGAATTATTTAATCTGCTACAAGAAATGGGTTGAATTTTATTTATTCACGTTCGTCCTGCAATGTGCAATGTATTTATTCTTCTCAATGGAAAACGAATGTTCATTCCGTCATATTTGGGGGGTTTGGGGGGGATGTTGTGTGATTGTCTTGGAGCCGCCATGTTGATATGGTTTGTGTTTGACCCTCACCAGCATTTTACTGACTGCTATACAGACTTCCATTGGGAAGTGACCGCTCCAACATTCGTTCGCTCCGTCCCGTGGGAAATACTTCTATATGGTTTGATTTTTATAAAGTTCTGATCTGTAGAGTGTTGAATCTCTTTATGCTGTTGTTTCTTCCAATGAATTGCACTTCTTTTAGCCTTCGTCAGAGTCGGTGGGGCGGGGTCTGTGAGCTAAAGGTGCGTCTCCTTCACACTGCTACTTGTCTAGCAAATCAGGACGTGCGCATAGGGCAAAGCAGAACGTTCTCCTTCTGTTTCCTGCCCTGGTTGAATGTTATTCATTCATAAAGAATATTGTGAATCAGGAAAATGCTACCTTATGGCCACTAGATGGGGCTAAACATTATCGGAAATAGATGTTTGTTTTCTATGATCCCTGGTTCTATCTAGTGGCCATAATGCAATATCCCCCCCCCCACACACACACCAATAAATAAATAACATTGGACCTGTAGAGGAAATAAATAAAAGGAGAACATTTTTGCCTCATTGGCAGTTTTGCTGGATGAACAGCTGTGCAGGTGATGTCACCGGGAGCAAACACTGTGCCGTGTACTATTATAACTATATATGGAGTCAGTCCGCCCAATTCCTTACAGACGGGGGGTCTTCACTTTTTTTAGCTCTATTAAACACTGACCTACTGGGGACCCCCTCCCCCCCTTCCTGCCCAGACCAAGTTTCATCTTTCGGCGCTCTCACACTTTGAATGACAATTACTCGGTCATGTAACATTTGTACACAGAGGACATTTGTATCATTTTATCACACAAATAGAGATTTATTTTGGTGATATTTAATCATCACTGGGGGGGGGTTATTTTTTGCTAAATAAATTTTAAAAAGACCGAAAGTTTAAAAAAAAATTTTTCATAGTTTCTGTTATAAAATTTTGCAAAGAGGTCCTTGTTCTCCACTGAGGGGCAGCACTGATAGTCACTGATAGGTGGCACTGATAGTCACTGATAGGTGGCACTGATAGTCACTGATAGGTGGCACTGATAGTCACTGATAGGTGGCACTGATAGTCACTGATAGGCAGGACTGATGGGCACTGAAATGTGGCACTGATGGGCACTGTTGGGGCTGCACTGATTTTCAGCACTGATAGGCAGCACTGATGGGCATTGAGAGGTGGCACTGATAGGGAGCACTGATGGACACTGAGTGGTGGCACTGATAGGGAGCACTGATGGGCATTGAGAGGTGGCACTGATAGGGAGCACTGATGGGCATTGAGAGGTGGCACTGATAGGGAGCACTGATGGACACTGAGTGGTGGCACTAATAAGCAGCACTGATGGGCACAGTTGGGGCTGCACTGATGGGCACAGTTGGGGCTGCACTGATGGGCACTGATGGGTACTGGGGCTGCACTGATGGACACTGAGAGGTGGCACTGATAGGCAGCAATGATGGCCACTGTTGGGGCTGAGCTGATGGGCACTGATAGGCAGCACATATGGGCATGGATTGGCAGCACTGATGAGCACTGATTGGCAGCACTGAGAGGCCACACTGTTAGGGCTGCACTGATGGGCACTGATTGGCAGCACTAATAGGCAGCACTGATGGACACTGAGAGGTGACATTGATAGGCAGCACTGATGGCCACTGTTGGGGCTTCACTGATGGGCACTGATAGGCAGCACTGATGGACACTGAGAGGTGGCACTGATAGGCAGCACTGATGGGTACTGGGGATGCATGAATTATCAGTGTAGATGTCCGGTTATCAGCTCTCCTCTCTTCATGCTGTCAGTGTGAGGAAAGAAATGCCGATAACCGGCTTGTGTTTACATCGTGATCAGCTGTGATTGGCCCTTTCCCCCGATCTGTGATGAGCTGTGATTGGCCCTTTCCCCCGATCTGTGATGAGCTGTGATTGGCCCTGTACCCCGATCTGTGATGAGCTGTGATTGGCCCTTTCCCCCGATCTGTGATCATCTGTGATTGGCCCTTTCCCCCGATCTGTGATCATCTGTGATTGGCCCTTTCCCCCGATCTGTGATCATCTGTGATTGGCCCTTTCCCCCGATCTGTGATCATCTGTGATTGGCCCTTTCCCCCGATCTGTGATCAGCTGTGATTGGCCCTTTCCCCCGATCTGTGATCAGCTGTGATTGGCCCTTTCCTCCGATCTGTGATCATCTGTGATTGGCCCTTTCCCCCGATCTGTGATCAGCTGTGATTGGCCCTTTCCCCCGATCTGTGATCAGCTGTGATTGGCCCTTTCCTCCGATCTGTGATCATCTGTGATTGGCCCTTTCCTCCGATCTGTGATCATCTGTGATTGGCCCTTTCCCCCGATCTGTGATCAGCTGTGATTGGCCCTTTCCCCCGATCTGTGATCAGCTGTGATTGGCCCTGTACCCCGATCTGTGATCAGCTGTGATTGGCCCTGTACCCCGATCTGTGATCAGCTGTGATTGGCCCTGTACCCCGATCTGTGATCAGCTGTGATTGGCCCTGTACCCCGATCTGTGATTAGCTGTGATTGGCCCTGTACCCCGATCTGTGATCAGCTGTGATTGGCCCTGTACCCCGATCTGTGATTAGCTGTGTCCAACGATCACAGAGCATACTCGATGCACACACAATGAACGCGGTTCTGGGAGGATGTCAGTAGACGCCCTCCCAGAACTGGACGATCGCGCTGTAGCCGTCTTTCAGCTTTAGAGCGTTCGGTAAGTGGTTAAATATAAAAAAGTTCAGAAACTTTTTGAAGACCCCCGTATATAAATTTACAATCAGTCCATGAACTCCTCCCCCCCCCGGCACACACCGCATATTCATACTTTTCTCTGCTGCAGTTAGGTAGCACAGACCTGGTCACCTCCCCGCCCCCCACCCTATGATTGGACGCCAGGTGCTCACATTGCTCTTATCTCATGTCAGTGAATTCCTTCTCAGCACACCTGATTGGTCCCTATGGCTACCCAGCCCACTCCCAGTCTGAGCTCCGCTGTATGGTATGGGGGGGGGGGATTGTAGGAGGCTGATACACCCCCCCCCCCCCCCGCTTATAAAAATATTTTTTATTATTAATGAATGTTTATCTGCTTTGATTGGAGTGTCATAATACCTGAAGGTTATTGGTATGTCTGCACACATATTGATTAAACATTTCAGAGAGCAGCCAATCATCGATCACGGTGTGAGGTGAATTCTGATTGGTTGCAGTGATTTATAATACACTTTGATATTGTTTTGTGTTGGGGCTCATCCTATTGTCTCTGAATGTGTCTCACAACCTGGTGATAGGGGGAGGGGGCGGTTGGATTCGGAATATTCGCACTTCAGTTTTTCATTCTTCCAACAAAGATCCAGAAAATGTCAGGAAACGCATTTCACGGGAAGTCCTCTCCCTCTCCTCTACTCCTCCTCTCCTCTCCTCTACTCTACTCCTCTCCTCTCCTCCTCTCCTCTACTCCTCCTCTCCTCTCCTCTACTCCTCTCCTCTCCTCTACTCCTCCTCTCCTCTACTCCTCTCCTCTCCTCTACTCCTCCTCTCCTCTACTCCTCCTCTCCTCTCCTCTCCTCTACTCCTCTCCTCTACTCCTCTCCTCTACTCCTCCTCTCCTCTACTCCTCCTCTCCTCTCCTCTCCTCTACTCCTCTCCTCTCCTCTACTCCTCCTCTCCTCTACTCCTCTCCTCTCCTCTACTCCTCCTCTCCTCTACTCCTCCTCTCCTCTCCTCTCCTCTACTCCTCTCCTCTCCTCCTCCTCTCCTCTACTCCTCCTCTCCTCTCCTCTCCTCTACTCCTCTCCTCTCCTCTACTCCTCCTCTCCTCTACTCCTCTCCTCTCCTCTACTCCTCCTCTCCTCTACTCCTCCTCTCCTCTCCTCTCCTCTCCTCTACTCCTCTCCTCTCCTCTACTCCTCCTCTCCTCTACTCCTCCTCTCCTCTCCTCTACTCCTCTCCTCTACTTGGAGGATCATTGATGGTTGGTGACGGAAGATTTTTTGGCACACGCCATTGTGATTAATAGGAAGGGGTGTTATTTATTACACACACATCAGTCACTGGCCTCAGGAGCTTACAATCTAAGGCCACTATGTCACATATTGGGGGCCAAATATCCTACCAGCATGTCTTTGGAGGTTGGGTAGGAAACCAGACAAAATACCACACCAGCAAAGAAGGAACATGCAGCCTCCATGCAGCGGGCGGTCTTGCTGAGATTTGAACCAAGTACCCCAGTGCTGCAAGGCAGACATACTAACCCCTGAGCCACCGAGATACCGCGATCCAAGGAGCAGCAAACCCAATAAATGGGCCCAATCATAGAGACACCCAACAAATGGGCCCAATCATAGAGACACCCAACAAATGGGCCCAATCATAGAGACACCCAACAAATGGGCCCAATCATAGAGACACCCAACAAATGGGCCCAATCATAGAGACACCCAACAAATGGGCCCAATCATAGAGACACCCAACAAATGGGCCTAATCATAGAGACACCCAACAAATGGGCCCAATCATAGAGACACCCAACAAATGAGCCCAATCATAGAGGCACCCAACAAATGGGCCCAATCATAGAGACACCCAACAAATGGGCCCAGTCCCAGAGACACCCAACAAATGGGCCCAATCAAAGAGAAACCCAACTAATGGGCCCAATCATAGAGACACCCAGTTAATAGGCCCAATCATAGAGACACCCAGTTAATGGGCCCAATCATAGAGACATCTAACAAATGGTCTCAATCATAGAGATACCCAACAAATCGGCCCAATCATAGAGATTCCCAACATATAGACATAATCATAGAGATGCCCAAATAATGGACCCAATCATAGAGACGCCTGACAAATTGGCCCAATCATAAAGACGCCCAACAAATGGGCCCAATCATAGAGAAGCCCAACTAATGGGCCCATTCATGGAGACACCCAACAAAGGGGTCCAATCATAGAGACACCCAACAAATGGGTCCAATCATAGAGACACCCAACAAAGGGGCCCAATCATAGAGACACCCAACAAAGGGGCCCAATCATAGAGACACCCAACAAAGGGGTCCAATGATAGAGATGCTGGGGCAGATGGGGGGCCAGAATTTGGAACACACAGAGACTCCTCATGAAACTTAGTCACTAAATGTGTTTCAGTTGTTGGTTCACTTTTGATACTTTGATAAGAAACCTTGATGAAATCTTCCCATAAAATCATCCGGGAATTAATCCAATCTGCGATGGTGAATCTAAAATCTGCTTCCAGAGGCCACACTCCAGTAGATACCTGATTCCCGGCAGATCTTTAGACCCGTAGGAGGAGATGCCGTGTCTGGACATACAGCACACCAGTTTATTCTATTTCTTTTGTTTGACACAAAGTAGCTTTCGTTTATCTAGCACATTGTAGACATAGACAACAAGTCCTCCTCTCATAGCGCCATTGCTGGCTTTGTATAAGCTGTTATTGTTACTTCTCTGCCGAATAAAATCCCATCCATGGACTTCAGCTGCAGAAAGATCATTCACACCAAGTCACTCATTAAACAGCCGGCCATATTGTCCGCTCTGCTGTACTGGAGGAAGGTGACAAATGAAATAACGTTTCCCCTTGAAATAGGAATATGGTCAGGTGGAATACCATGGTCACAGTACATAAGCTGTGCAATACCAAGTCAGAGGAAAGCATGAGATTGTGGGAAAAAGTGGGGACAGAGCAGGCAGGAGATGAGGTGCAGAGGCATAAAGAGACAGGCTGGGGTCCGAGCAGGCAGTCAGAGAGGTGCAGGATATAAAGAGACAGGATGGGGTCCGAGCAGGCAGTCAGAGAGGGGCAGAATATAAAGAGACAGGCTGGGGTCCATGCAGGCAGTGAGAGAGGGGCAGAATATAAAGAGACAGGCTGGGGTAAATGCAGGCAGTCAGAGAGGGGCAGAATATAAAGAGACAGGATGGGGTCCGAGCAGGCAGTCAGAGAGGGGCAGAATATAAAGAGACAGGCTGGGGTCCGAGCAGGCAGTCAGAGAGGGGCAGAATATAAATAGACAGGCTGGGGTCCGAGCAGGCAGTCAGAGAGGGGCAGAATATAAAGAGACAGGATAGGGTCCGAGCAGGCAGTCAGAGAGGGGCAGAATATAAAGAGACAGGCTGGGGTCCAAGCAGGCAGTCAGAGAGGGGCAGAATATAAAGAGACAGGCTGGGGTCCAAGCAGGCAGTCAGAGAGGTGCAGAATATAAAGAGACAGGCTGGGGTCCGAGCAGGCAGTCAGAGAGGTGCAGAATATAAAGAGACAGATGGGTCCGAGCAGGCAGTCAGAGAGGGGCAGAATATAAAGAGACAAGCTGGGGTCCATGCAGGCAGTCAGAGAGGGGCAGAATATAAAGAGACAGGATGGGGTCAGAGCAGGCAGTCAGAGAGGTGCAGAATATAAAGAGACAGGCTGGGGTCCGAGCAGGCAGTCAGAGAGGTGCAGAATATAAAGAGACAGGCTGGGGTCCGAGCAGGCAGTCAGAGAGGTGCAGAATATAAAGAGACAGGCTGGGGTCCGAGCAGGCAGTCAGAGAGATGCAGAGACATAAAGAGACAGGCTGGGGTCAGTGCAGGTAGACAAGGAGGTGCAGAGACCTATAGAGACAGGCTTGGATCCAAGCAGGTAGTCAGGATGTTCAGTGATACAGTCAATGAGATGCAGAGACCTATAGATAAATGCTGGGGTACGAGCAGGCAGGCAATGAGGTGCAGAGGTATAAGGATACAGGCCAGGGTCAGAGCAGGCAGGCAGGCAGGCAATGAAATAAAGAGATATATAGAGACAGGCAGGGGTCAGAGCAGGCATACACTAAGGTGCAGATACCTAAAGAGACAGGCTGAGGCCAAAGCAGGCAGACAATGAGGTTTAAAGGTATAAGGAGACAGACCAGGGTCAGAGCAGGTAGGCAATGAGATAAAGAGATAGGCCAAGGTCTGAGGGCAGGCAATGAGATAAAGAGATATAAAGAGACAAGCTGGGGTCAGAGCAGGCAATGAGGTGCAAAGACATAACGAGACAGGTTGGGATCAGAGCAGGCAGGCAATGAGATAAAGAGATATAAAGAGACAAGCTGGGGTCAGAGCAGGCAGGCAGGCAATGAGCTGCAAAGACATAAACAGACAGGCTGGGGTCAGAGCAGGCAAGCAATGAGGTACAAAGACATAAACAGACAGGATGGGGTCAGAGCAGGCAGGCAATGAGGTACAAAGACATAAACAGACAGGCTGGGGTCAGAGCAGGCAGGCAATGAGATAAAGAGATAGGCCAAGGTCTGAGCAGGCAGGCAATGAGATAAAGAGACAAGCTGGGGTCAGAGCAGGCAGGCAATGAGGTGAAAAGGAATAAAGAGACAGGCTGGGGTCAGAGCAGGCAGGCAATGAAGTGAAAAGGAATAAAGAGACAGGCTGGGATCAGAGTAGGCAGGCAATGAGGCACAGAGACATAAAGAGACGATCCAGGGTCAGAGCAGGCAGGCAAGGATGTGCTGAGACATAAAAAGACAGGCTGGGGTCAGAGCAGATAGGCAATGAGATAAAGAAATAGAGAGACAGGCTGGGGTTACAGCATCTTGGCAGTTAGGTGCAGAGACATAAAAAGACAGGCAACGGGGTGCAGAGACATAAGGAGTCAGGCTGGTGTTAGAGCAGGCAGGCAATGAGGTGCAGAGACAAAAAAAAACAGGTTGGGGTCAGAAAAGGCAGGCAATGAGATGAAGCAACATAAAGAGACAGACTGGGGTCAGAGAAGGCAGGCAATGAGATGAAGGGACATAAAGAGACAGACTGGGGTCAGAGAAGGCAGGCAATGAGATGAAGGGACATAAAGAGACAGACTGAGGTCAGAGAAGGCAGGCAATGAGATGAAGCGACATAAAGAGACAGACTGGGGTCAGAGAAGGCAGGCAATGAGGTGCAGAGACAAAAAAGGACAGGTTGGGGTCAGAGAAGGCAGGCAAAGAGGTGCAGGGTCATAAAAAGACAGGCTGGGATCAGAGCAGGCAGGCAATGAGATGCAGAGACATGAAGAGACACCCTGGGGTCATCAACAGTATGACAGAAGTCCAAGTGAGGTCAGGAGTGGACAATCCAAGCAGGTAAAAGAAGTGGGGCTGGTACCATGAGGGCAAAGCAGTGGGTCATGTCACAGGAGAAACTGAAGAACAATTAGAATACCAAACAAGGGAGAATAATACAGATAACAAAAATACAAAATTTCCCAGGATAAGTGCACACTGTATGCTATAGGGCTAAACATCTGTGAACATCTGACCAGCACACCTAGATGAACTTTCTGGACATTATATTCTAGAACCATGGCCAAAAGTATGGAGCTGACAACCCATGTCCATTATTGTGAAGTATTCCCCTTTGTGGCTACAACATCATCTCTTCTGGGAAGGTTTCCTAAAGGATTTTGGAGGGTGTCCAAAGGGTGGGAGTTTGTGCCCATTTGTGAGGTCAGGTAGCAACATTGGATGAGAAGACCTGGCTCAAACGTTGGGCCACACATTGGGTTCCCAAAAAAAAAGACCTGGCTCACAACTGGCCTTCCAATTCATCCCAAAGTAGGGGTGAGGTCAGGTGCAGGAAACTTGTGTACGCCCCCACACAAAACTGGTCACACCATGTCTTTATGGAGCTATTCCAAACTGATCAACCCGTGTCTTCATGGAGTTGGTCCAAACTGGTCAACCCAAGGCTTTATGAAGCTGGTCCAAACTGGTCACTGGTTTATGGAGCTGGCTTTGTACACAGGGGAGGGGGGGGAGGGGGGGGGCAATGTCATGCTGGAACAGAAAAGGGTCTTCACCAAACTGTCTGTAACCACAAGGTTTGAAGAGCACGATTGTCTACAATGACTTTATATGATGGAGGCTTACCAAGATCCTTCACTGGAGCCACCTGACCCCCCATCATCTAAAGGAGGGGATGTCTACATTTGACCATACAGGTAGGTGTGATGGTCAGGTGCCCACAAACTTCCATATTGCATAAAAAGAACAAATACAGCACCGTGTAACAGAAGATAAGAGCCTTGCCCAGCAAGCTTACAATCTAGAGACAGATGATCAGATACATTTTATTTCTTTTGCTTTCCCGTAGTTTCTGTTTTTTTTGTTACCAACCCAACATTGACACGTTTGTATAGATATCAGTCTTTTGTGTAGACAGCAAGGTGTGAGCGTCCATAGTCTGTGAAAGGCAACCAAGTGGAAAGGTTTCTGTCTATTTCCTACCAAAAGAGAAAATCTCAACAGACAAAAAAAAAAAAAAAAGTCAAATAATGAGAAAACCGAATTCTTTCTATAGGAGGTTGCCTATATAAACTGTGTTTCCTCTCCCTCTGTGTACACAATCGATGGTTGAATTGTATCTCGTGATTCCAGAAATTGTTTTTGTAGCCTCAACCATTAAAGAGAAAACTGTTTACAGAAGTCAGGCCATCCGTGTGGGAAATTAGAGACCTCCTGTGAGACGATTCATTAAGTCTTCCTTTTCATGGAATTGTCCTTCCAGGGTCAATTGTCCCTTTCCGAGCCGGTCGCATACTTCGTGTCTGCAAATAAACAAATGAGAGCTCAGGTGGGCCAATGATCCCCTAAACAAATGAGTATCTTAGGTGGGCCAAACAACAAATCCATCATCTCCTAAACAAATGACAGTTCAGGTGGGCCCATAATCTCCCAACCTTCAGGCGGCACGTTCTGCATGACGCGCTCAATGACCCCCTTATCTCCACTGGCTGGTCTTTAGATCCCAATCCTGACCCAACACGAGGAGCTAATCCCTTCCGTGTCCTGCTAAGAGCCCCGGGAATGTGGATGTGAAGGGACAGGATTCCATCGGGAAGTGGTGATACGCCCCGGAGATATCAGTGTCCTCCAATATTTGTTGTTCTGCTATAGAAGGGAGAAGGTCGGAATTCCTTCGAGTCTTTGTCCGGCTCGCCTGAAAGACAATAATAAAAAGTAAAGAAGGAACAAGTGAGCGCTCAACAGCGAACAAATTATCGAACAAAAAGCACCTGGCGCTAAACAGGTGACCACCCTATCAAACAATGAATCAAAAAAGAAAGCGCAGCGCTAAAAAACGAATGAGATACTCAACCAGAATGTTCTGGTTGGACCATATGTGCCAAAATACTAAAACTGTGGATCATACAAATTTACAAAGAGATATGAATAGCGATCAAATAAGACATCAAAACGTGCCGGTCCATCATCATAGTCCAAATCTGTAGTCACCACAAAAAGTGGTTAGTACCCCCAGCTGTCAACCACAAAGTGCAGATTCAATCCATTCCTCCGCAGGTGCAAATCCTCCACCACATTTCACTCACCAGCAGGGCCGCCAATAGGGGGGTACCACCGGGCCTCCTGTAGGGGGATACCACCGGGCCTCCTGTAGGGGGATACCACCGGGCCTCCTGTAGGGGGATACCACCGGGCCTCCTGTAGGGGGATACCACCGGGCCTCCTGTAGGGGGATAACCCTGGGCCTCCTGTAGGGGGATACCACCGGGCCTCCTGTAGGGGGATACCACCGGGCCTCCTGTAGGGGGGTACCACCGGGCCTCCTGTAGGGGGATAACCCTGGGCCTCCTGTAGGGGGATACCACCGGGCCTCCTGTAGGGGGATACCACCGGGCCTCCTGTAGGGGGATACCACCGGGTCTCCTGTAGGGGGATACCACCGGGCCTCCTGTAGGGGGGTACCACCGGGCCTCCTGTAGGGGGATACCACCGGGCCTCCTGTAGGGGGATACCACCGGGCCTCCTGTAGGGGGGTACCACCGGGCCTCCTGTAGGGGGATACCACCGGGCCTCCTGTAGGGGGGTACCACCGGGCCTCCTGTAGGGGGGGTACCACCGGGCCTCCTGTAGGGGGGTACCACCGGGCCTCCTGTAGGGGGGGTACCACCGGGCCTCCTGTAGGGGGGTACCACCGGGCCTCCTGTAGGGGGATACCACCGGGCCTCCTGTAGGGGGATAACCCTGGGCCTCCTGTAGGGGGATACCACCGGGCCTCCTGTAGGGGGATAACCCTGGGCCTCCTGTAGGGGGGTACCACCGGGCCTCCTGTAGGGGGGTACCACCGGGCCTCCTGTAGGGGGATACCACCGGGCCTCCTGTAGGGGGATACCACCGGGCCTCCTGTAGGGGGGTACCACCGGGCCTCCTGTAGGGGGATAACCCTGGGCCTCCTGTAGGGGGATACCACCGGGCCTCCTGTAGGGGGATACCACCGGGCCTCCTGTAGGGGGGTACCACCGGGCCTCCTGTAGGGGGGAACCACCGGGCCTCCTGTAGGGGGACCGGACCAAAAGGTACGGCAGGATGGGAGGACAATTAGAGAATAATACACTACAGTGACGGGACAAGGTCACCTAGAGCCCAGGACGAATATGCCAAACTGTGCCCCCCTCTAAGATGTATGAGCATTATGTGTCAGCCAATCCCACCCCCCCCCCCAAAAAAAAAGAAAACTGGGCACTAATCTGCATGATTACCCCTTAAGCATGTCCCCCCCTCCTAGTACTAATTATTCTCTACCCACCCACTGAAATCCCCCCTCCCAGTACAAATATTTGACCCCTCCATCCCCTATCCCCCCCCCCCCCAGCACAAATCCATCACCACTCAAATTTCCTCTCCAAGTACACATCCCCCCCCCCCACTCCAAACCCCCCTCCTAGCACAAATAGCCCCCATTCATCCCTACTAGCACAAATAACACCCCTCCCCCACAACACAAATCCCCCTGAATCACCACTCCTAGCACCCCCCCTCAAATTTCCCCTCCTAGAACAATGATTTTCCCCTGCTGCCCCCCCCCCCCCCCATGCCTCCTCCCAGCACAGTTACCCTCCCCCCTCAATCTTCTTTGCGGTGCCGCCTCTCCTCATATGATACCACAGTGCCCAGGGCAGCCGCACCCCACCACCCGCCCACCCGCCCACCCCCTGTCCCGGGCATGATGAACTGTGTCTGTGTCTCTCCCTCCAGCAACTCTTTATATATACAATGTATACAGGAGGGGGCGGAGCTCTTATTATATCATTATATATACAATGTATACAGGAGGGGGCGGAGCTCTTATTATATCATTATATATACAATGTATACAGGAGGGGGCGGAGCTCTTATTATATCATTATATATACAATGTATACAGGAGGGGGCGGAGCTCTTATATCATTATATATACAATGTATACAGGAGGGGGCGGAGCTCTTATTATATAATTATATATACAATGTATACAGGAGGGGGCGGAGCTCTTATTATATCATTATATATACAATGTATACAGGAGGGGGCGGAGCTCTTATTATATCATTATATATACAATGTATACAGGAGGGGGCGGAGCTCTTATTATATCATTATATATACAATGTATACAGGAGGGGGAGGGGCTCATTATTATATATACAATGTATACAGGAGGGGGAGGGGCTCATTATTATATCATTATATATACAATGTATACAGGAGGGGGCGGGGCTCTTATTATATCATTATATATACAATGTATACAGGAGGGGGCGGAGCTCTTATTATATCATTATATATACAATGTATACAGGAGGGGGCGGAGCTCATTATTATATATACAATGTATAGGAGGGGGCGGGGCTGGGTAGAGATGTTCGGGGCTCCTGTTTGATTGGCTCCCCGGGAAGGTCCCGCCTCTCTCATAGACTCTGATTGGAGTGTGGTATCGTAGCGCCCTCTGGCGGTGGCGGTGTACAATGCACCTCGTACTACATCCCCCACAATGCAGCGCGGTGGGCGGGACGGAAGTGGAGTTCGGAGCGATACAGGAAGTGAGCGGAGATCAGGAAGAGCCGGGAGACGGAGGAGGCTGGGTGAGGAGGGGCCCCGGGGGGGTGAGGGGAGCCGGGATGGGGCCAGAGGAGACCCAGGAGATCTTCTGAATGAGATTTACTAACAACCCTCCCCCAGAGACCCCCTCCAATCACACAACTCATTGTGTACCGGGGGGGAGGGGGAGCGACTACTTCTCCCCTCCCCCCCCCTCACTTCCTGTGTCCCCACCACAGAGATCCCCCCTCACTTCCTGTCCCTGTGTCCCCACCACAGAGATCCCCCCTCACTTCCTGTGTCCCCACCACAGAGATCCCCCATCACTTCCTGTCCCCCCACCACAGAGATCCCCCATCATTTCCTGTCCCCCCACCACAGAGATCCCCCATCATTTCCTGCCCCCCCACCACAGAGATCCCCCATCACTTCCTGTCCCCCCACCACAGAGATCCCCCATCATTTCCTGCCCCCCCACCACAGAGATCCCCCATCATTTCCTGTCCCCCCACCACAGAGATCCCCCCTCACTTCCTGTCCCTGTGTCCCCACCACAGAGATCCCCCCCTCACTTCCTGTCCCTGTGTCCCCACCACAGAGACCCCCCCTCACTTCCTGTCCCTGTGTCCCCACCACAGAGACCCCCCCTCACTTCCTGTCCCTGTGTCCCCACCACAGAGACCCCCCCTCACTTCCTGTCCCTGTGTCCCCACCACAGAGACCCCCCCTCACTTCCTGTCCCTGTGTCCCCACCACAGAGATCCCCCCTCACTTCCTGTCCCTGTGTCCCCACCACAGAGATTCCCCCCTCACTTCCTGTCCGTGTCCCCACCACAGAGATCCCCCCTCACTTCCTGTCCCTGTGTCCCCACCACAGAGATCCCCCCTCACTTCCTGTCCCTGTGTCCCCACCACAGAGATCCCCCCTCACTTCCTGTCCCTGTGTCCCCACCACAGAGATCCCCCCTCACTTCCTGTCCCTGTGTCCCCACCACAGAGATCCCCCCTCACTTCCTGTCCCTGTGTCCCCACCACAGAGATCCCCCCTCACTTCCTGTCCCTGTGTCCCCACCACAGAGATCCCCCCTCACTTCCTGTCCCTGTGTCCCCACCACAGAGATCCCCCCTCACTTCCCTTCCTGTCCCTGTGTCCCCACCACAGAGATCCCCCCTCACTTCACTTCCTGTCCCTGTGTCCCCACCACAGAGATCCCCCCTCACTTCACTTCCTGTCCCTGTGTCCCCACCACAGAGATCCCCCATCATTTCCTGCCCCCCCACCACAGAGATCCCCCATCATTTCCTGTCCCCCCACCACAGAGATCCCCCCTCACTTCCTGTCCCTGTGTCCCCACCACAGAGATCCCCCCCTCACTTCCTGTCCCTGTGTCCCCACCACAGAGACCCCCCCTCACTTCCTGTCCCTGTGTCCCCACCACAGAGACCCCCCCTCACTTCCTGTCCCTGTGTCCCCACCACAGAGACCCCCCCTCACTTCCTGTCCCTGTGTCCCCACCACAGAGACCCCCCCTCACTTCCTGTCCCTGTGTCCCCACCACAGAGATCCCCCCTCACTTCCTGTCCCTGTGTCCCCACCACAGAGATTCCCCCCTCACTTCCTGTCCGTGTCCCCACCACAGAGATCCCCCCCTCACTTCCTGTCCCCACCACAGAGATCCCCCCCTCACTTCCTGTCCCTGTGTCCCCACCACAGAGATCCCCCCTCACTTCCTGTCCCTGTGTCCCCACCACAGAGATCCCCCCTCACTTCCTGTCCCTGTGTCCCCACCACAGAGATCCCCCCTCACTTCCTGTCCCTGTGTCCCCACCACAGAGATCCCCCCTCACTTCCAGTCCCTGTGTCCCCACCACAGAGATCCCCCCCTTACATCCTGTCCCTGTGTCCCCACCAGAGATCCCCCATCACTTCCTGTCCCTGTGTCCCCATCACAGAGATCCCCCCCTCACTTCCTGTCCCTGTGTCCCCACCAGAGATCCCCCATCACTTCCTGTCCCTGTGTCCCCACCACAGAGATCCCCCCTCACTTCCTGTCCCTGTGTCCCCACCAGAGATCCCCCCTCACTTCCTGTCCCTGTGTCCCCACCAGAGATCCCCCCTCACTTCCTGTCCCTGTGTCCCCATCACAGAGATCCCCCCCTCACTTCCTGTCCCTGTGTCCCCATCACAAAGATCCCCCCCTCACTTCCTGTCCCTGTGTCCCCATCACAGAGATCCCCCCTCACTTCCTGTCCCTGTGTCCAATCCCCCCCTCACTTCCTGTCCCTGTGTCCCCATCACAGAGATCCCCCCTCACTTCCTGTCCCTGTGTCCCCCTTCACTTCCGGTCCCTGTGTCCCCATCACAGAGATCCCCCTTCACTTCCTGTCCCTGTGTCCCCTACACAGAGATCCCCCTTCACTTCCTGTCCCTGTGTCCCCACCTCAGAGATCCCCCCCCTCACTTCCTGTCCCTGTGTCCCTACCTCAGAGATCCCCCCTCACTTCCTGTCCCTGTGTCACCACAACAGAGATCCCCCCTCACTTCCTGTCCCTGTGTCACCACCACAGCGACCCCCCCTCACTTCCTGTCTCTGTGTCCCCACCACAGAGATCCCCCCTCACTTCCTGTCCCTGTGTCCCCACCACAGAGATCCCCCCTCACTTCCTGTCCCTGTGTCCCCACCACAGAGATCCCCCCTCACTTCCTGTCCCTGTGTCCCCACCACAAAGATCCCCCCCCTCACTTCCTGTCCCTGTGTCCCCACCACAGAGATCCCCCCTCACTTCCTGTCCCTGTGTCCCCACCACAAAGATCCCCCCCCTCACTTCCTGTCCCTGTGTCCCCACCACAGAGATCCCCCCTCACTTCCTGTCCCTGTGTCCCCACCACAAAGATCCCCCCCTCACTTCCTGTCCCTGTGTCCCCACCACAAAGATCCCCCCCTCACTTCCTGTCCCTGTGTCCCCACCACAGAGATCCCCCCTCACTTCCTGTCCCTGTGTCCCCACCACAGAGATCCCCCCTCACTTCCTGTCCCTGTGTCCCCACCACAGAGATCCCCCCTCACTTCCTGTCCCTGTGTCCCCACCACAGAGATCCCCCCTCACTTCCTGTCCCTGTGTCCCCACCACAGAGATCCCCCCTCACTTCCTGTCCCTGTGTCCCCACCACAGAGATCCCCCCTCCTCATCACTTCCTGTCCCTGTGTCCCCATCACGTTAATCCCCCCCCCTCATCAATTCCTGTCCCTGTGTCCCCATCACGTTAATCCCCCCCCTCATCACTTCCTGTCCCTGTGTCCCCATCACAGTAACCCCCCCTCATCACTTTCTGTCCCTCTGTCCCCATCACAGTAATCCCCCCCCCCTCATCACTTCCTGTCCCTCTGTCCCCATCACAGTAATCCCCCCCCCCCTCATCACTTCCTGTCCCTCTGTCCCCATCACAGTAATCCCCCCCCCCTCATCACTTCCTGTCCCTGTGTCCCCATCACGTTAATCCCCCCCCCATCACTTCCTGTCCCTGTGTCCCCATCACAGTAATCCCCCCCCTCATCACTTTCTGTCCCTCTGTCCCCATCACAGTAACCCCCCTCATCACTTCCTGTCCCTGTGTCCCCATCACATTAACCCCCCCCTCATCACTTCCTGTCCCTGTGTCCCCATCACAGTAATCCCCCCCCATCACTTCCTGTCCCTGTGTCCCCATCACAGTATTCCCCCCCATCACTTCCTGTCCCTGTGTCCCCATCACAGTAATCCCCCCCCCCCATCGCTTCCTGTCCCTGTGTCCCCATCGCAGTGATCCCTCCCCCCATCACTTCCTGTCCCTGTGTCCCCATCGCAGTGATCCCTCCCCCATCACTTCCTGTCCCTGTGTCCCCATCGCAGTGATCCCCCCCCATCACTTCCTGTCCCTGTGTCCCCATCGCAGTGATCCCCCCCCATCACTTCCTGTCCCTGTGTCGCAGTGATCCCCCCTCATCACTTCCTGTCCCTGTGTCCCCATCGCAGTGATCCCTCCCCCCATCACTTCCTGTCCCTGTGTCCCCATCGCAGTGATCCCCCCCTCATCAGATCACTTCCCTCCATCTGATATCCTTCTGCACTTTTGGCCGTTCCTGATTAGTAATCCTCTATGGCCGGAGACAACGAGGGATCTTCAGAATCCGGTGCCCAGAGATCTGTGGAATCCGGTTCTGTGGATCTCCGGGAGGGATCTGTGGAATCCGGTTCTGTGGATCTCCGGGAGGGATCTGTGGAATCCGGTTCTGTGGATCTCCGGGAGGGATCTGTGGAATCCGGTTCTGTGGATCTCCGGGAGGGATCTGTGGAATCCGGTTCTGTGGATCTCCGGGAGGGATCTGTGGAATCCGGTTCTGTGGATCTCCGGGAGGGATCTGTGGAATCCGGTTCTGTGGATCTCCGGGAGGGATCTGTGGAATCCGGTTCTGTGGATCTCCGGGAGGGGTCTGTGGAATCCGGTTCTGTGGATCTCCGGGAGGGATCTGTGGAATCCGGTTCTGTGGATCTCCGGGAGGGATATGTGGAATCCAGTTCTGTGGATCCCCGGAGTGCCGGGCTATGGGGACCCATTTGATTCTAGGGTTCCCTGGGAACTGGGTTCCCGCCAGGCACTGGATCAGTAGACGGCTCTTAGTCCTGGGTGACGTTCCCGGTGGGGGTGTGGTCCGATCTTTAGTCTTGGGTGACGTTCCCGGTGGAGGTGTGGTCCGATCTTTAGTCTTGGGTGACGTCCCCGGTGGGGGTGTGGTCTGATCTTTAGTCTTGGGTGACGTTCCCGGTGGAGGTGTGGTCCGATCTTTAGTCTTGGGTGACGTCCCCGGTGGGGGTGTGGTCTGATCTTTAGTCTTGGGTGACGTTCCCAGTGGGGGTGTGGTCTGATCTTTAGTCTTGGTTGACGTTCCCGGTGGGGGTGTGGTCTGATCTTTAGTCTTGGGTGACGTTCCCGGTGGGGGTGTGGTCTGATCTTTAGTCCTGGGTGATGTCCCCGGTGGGGGTGTGGTCTGATCTTTAGTCTTGGTTGACGTTCCCGGTGGGGGTGTGGTCTGATCTTTAGTCTTGGGTGACGTCCCCGGTGGGGGTGTGGTCTGATCTTTAGTCTTGGGTGACGTTCCCAGTGGGGGTGTGGTCTGATCTTTAGTCTTGGTTGACGTTCCCGGTGGAGGTGTGGTCTGATCTTTAGTCTTGGTTGACGTTCCCGGTGGAGGTGTGGTCCGATCTTTAGTCTTGGGTGACGTTCCCGGTGGGGGTGTGGTCCGATCTTTAGTCTTGGGTGACGTTCCCGGTGGGGGTGTGGTCTGATCTTTAGTTTTGGGTGACGTTCCCGGTGGGGGTGTGGTCTGATCTTTAGTCTTGGGTGACGTTCCCGGTGGGGGTGTGGTCTGATCTTTAGTCTTGGGTGACGTTCCCGGTGGGGTTGTGGTCTGATCTTTAGTTTTGGGTGACGTTCCCGGTGGGGGTGTGGTCTGATCTTCTAGTGAGACGTTACATATTAACCAAATTGTTAAGGTGCCTTTGTGAACTCCTCCCCCGTGTGTCCTCTCACCATAAACTCGTTACTTTGTATTCCTCTGGATTCTTGGTGGTAACGTTTCTTCTTCTGGATCCCTCAGGTTGCCGGACTTCATGAAGAATGCAGACTATTAAGTGTGTAGTGGTCGGTGACGGAGCAGTTGGGAAGACCTGCCTTCTGATCAGTTACACCACCAATGCCTTCCCGGAGGAGTACATCCCCACCGTCTTCGACAATTACAGCGCCCAGATGACGGTGGACGGGCGAACGGTCAGCCTGAACTTATGGGACACGGCCGGTCAGGAGGAATATGACCGCCTGCGCACCTTGTCCTACCCTCAGACCAACGTCTTCATCATCTGCTTCTCCATCGGCAGCCCGTCTTCCCACGCCAACGTCAGACATAAGTGGCACCCGGAGGTCTCCCACCACTGCCCCAACGTTCCCGTCTTACTGGTGGGCACCAAGCGGGATCTCCGGAACGACGCAGAGACTATAAAGAAGCTGAAGGAGCAGAGCCTGGCCCCCACCACCCCCCAGCAAGGCTCCTCGCTGGCCAGGCAGATCGGGGCCGTCAAGTACATGGAGTGCTCCGCCCTTCACCAGGAAGGGGTGAGGGAAGTGTTCGCCGAGGCCGTCCGCGCCGTTCTTAATCCCGTGACCAAGAAAACCCCGAAGAAGTGCGTTCTGTTATAGGGGTGACCGATTCCTGAAGAAAATTTTTGGGGGGAGGTTTTTTTTAGCACATGGTCTTGGGCGACGCCCCCTTTTTATCCTCAGCTTGCACTAATGGCTCGTGGTTTGGGTTGTACGGAGTCATGGCGCTTTATCGCTTTCCTGACATGGAACGCCAGAGACAAGGCCGCGGCGTGCCACAAGACTCCTCCCTCCTTGCTTCTACCGGCCTTGCACTTTGGACTGTCACGGTTCTTCTATGTTTTGCTGCCACAGATTGGAAAGATGCTTTTTTTTGGGGGAGGGGGGAGGGGGAGGGGAAAGAGTCTAATATTTTATACTACTTTTCTTACTTTACCACTATTCAAGCTTCACGGTGCAATGATCGCAGAGAAAACGCCAAACCTCAGACTCGGCTGAAATCCGGTAAAACACTGTTACCTGTGGAGAGGAGGGGGCCGTCCTTCACCCTTCCGGGGGCGGAGCCTCCGTCTAGCCATAATACTCAGGGTTTAATATTTAACGGTTGCAAAAACAGACTTGCTTTGTTCAAATTACTATGCAGATCCCTTCGAGGGAAGCCGGGGCCCAAAGGAAGAAAAGAAACATCAGTGCAATGGGAGGGACTTCCCCCTCCCAGGCCACGCCTTAGAAACGCGTCAGCCCCAGTACTAAGAGCCTTAGAAACGCGTCAACCAGGCCCTAATTGTAATGGAGTATGATTGGATCCCCCTGTCCTTATATGCCCCCCCCCCCCCCCCCAAACATGGACGACCACGGAGATCCAAAAATCAGACAGATCTATTAAGATCAATCTAATATAACTACTGCTTACCACATACCATATACTGACATGTTGGGATCCCCGAAGTAGTCCAGTCTGGGGGTGATCCTGGGATCCCCGGTGTAGTCCAGTCTGGGGGTGATCCTGGGATCCCGGGGGTAGTCCAGTCTGGGGGTGATCTTGGGATCCCGGGGGTAGTCCAGTCTGGGGGTGGTCCTGGGATCCCCGGGGGTAGTCCAGTCTGGGGGTGATATTGGGATCCTGGGGTTAGTCCAGTCTTGGGATGATCTTGGGATCCCGGGGGTAGTCCAGTCTTGGGATGATCTTGGGATCCCAGGGGTAGTCCAGTCTTGGGATGATCTTGGGATCCCGGGGGTAGTCCAGTCTTGGGATGATCTTGGGATCCCGGGGGTAGTCCAGTCTTGGGATGATCTTGGGATCCCGGGGGTAGTCCAGTCTTGGGATGATCTTGGGATCCCGGGGGTAGTCCAGTCTTGGGGTGATCTTGGGATCCCCGGTGGGTAGTCCAGTCTTGGGATGATCTTGGGATCCCGGGGGTAGTCCAGTCTTGGGGTGATCTTGGGATCCCCGGTGGGTAGTCCAGTCTTGGGGTGATCTTGGGATCCCCGGTGGGTAGTCCAGTCTGGGGGTGATCTTGGGATCCCCGGTGGGTAGTCCAGTCTGGGGGTGATCTTGGGATCCCCGGTGGGTAGTCCAGTCTGGGGGTGATCTTGGGATCCCCGGTGGGTAGTCCAGTCTGGGGGTGATCTTGGGATCCCCGGTGGGTAGTCCAGTCTGGGGGTGATCTTGGGATCCCCGGGGGTAGTCCAGTCTGGGGGTGATCTTGGGATCCCGGGGGTAGTCCAGTCTTGGGATGATCTTGGGATCCTGGGGGTAGTCCAGTCTGGGGGTGATCTTGGGATCCCCGGTGGGTAGTCCAGTCTGGGGGTGATCTTGGGATCCCCGGGGGTAGTCCAGTCTGGGGGTGATCTTGGGAGTCTGAGGGTATTCCAGCCTGGGGGGGCGGTCTTGAAATCCCAGGGGTAGTCCAGTCTGGGTGTCATCATCTTTGCTTTGCTGACCTTGTTTGATGGGCGGGTATATATGGATGGGGGATCCAATCATGCTTGGCTTTGGCGGAGGCAGGGATTGGTTGGAATGGATCAGCGTTTGGTCTGTACTCGCTGTATTGGGAGAGTGCCGGCCGGTCACTGTTACATTTAGGAGGAAGTGTTTCATTACCCCCCACCTACAAGCTGTGGTCTCTGGTCCCTGCAGGACACAATACTGAGGCAGAGGTTGTTGGGAGGAACCATTGTGGCCAGCGGGGGGGGGGGGGATAAGCTATTGTAGCGCCGGAGCCAAAGTGGAACTAAATGCATCAATTCAACAGCTTCCCAAAAACGGTTACATTGAAGCCACGCTGTGAACAATGGACAGTTGCGTCTGCTCTCAGCTGAACCGCCCACATGTGCAGCACCATGGCAACTGAGGCTAAGATGGTGGCTTCCGGGGCTGTAAAGGAGAGGAGGGTTTGGTTCCACTTTAAGTTTGATCTCCAGCTTTAGGAGGCGGCTCTCTGTCATACAGGAGGAGGGGAAGGGGGTCCCTGATGTGTAACATGATGAGAGGGCCACAGGCTTGTAACGAGTATAAAGTTTTATTGTTTTGGATAAGAGATCAAATAAATAACTCCAACGCGTTTCAGCGGATCAGGACTTCATCAGGGCTGGTGGTAACGGTCAGTGGTCTGACAGTCATTGTGGGACCTGATGAAGTCCCTGAAACGCGTTGGAGTTTTTTTTCTTTATCTCGTACCCAAAACAAGAAAACTTTATACTTGTCACAGACCTGTGTCTCCCTTGGGCACACCTGGAGGTGTCAGTGCGGGGGTGGGCAGGTTCAGCCCATCCCCCCCCCCCCTGCTGGATGAGTGAGTAGAATGCTGTGACTCAACCCCCCCCCCCCCTTCGAGAATGGACGCCGTTGTGTGGGCTCCTCCCCCTCCATGAATGATGCCGTATTCCGCCTCCCGATATCCCAGAATGCTTTTCTTCCTTTTGGCCGGCTTCCCTTCACCTGGTGCTTAGCCGGCGCGCTTCTACAACCAGCAGAACGGGTGATGTGACCGCGCTGTCCGCTTCTCCCCCCTCCCCCGCTCCAGACAAAGTGCCTGAGAACTCTGTGTATGTCAGCGACTTTTTATAGCCGAATAAATTCCGCAGATGTAAAATTTTATGTATTTTATGAAAAAAAAACAAACTCTGTATTCTGTAAATTCCTTTATTGTGTGATAACGGTAACTATGGTAATAACGGTAACTATGGTACTGGCCGACCCGCCTCTGTCCTCTCTTACCAAAGACCAAGCTGGGGAGCTGCCAGCAGAGGGTGGGACTACAGCGACCAGCATGCCCTGACTGAGATCTATGTCAGGGGGGGGGGCACACGGGGGGCTGTTAGTCAGGTGACATTCAGTGGGTGGGACTACAGAGACCAGCATGCCCTGACTGAGATCTATGTTGGCGGGGGGCTGTTAGTCGGGGGATGGATAATATGGGGGGCTGATCACAGGTTCAGTGTCTCCTCGAATATCTTCCCCCTTTGAACACAACTCTCTGTACAGTTATCATGTGGCCTTAAAGAGAACCCGCCTCTAAAACTGCAGCCAAAGGCCCAGAAAGCCCAGGATTGGTCGCTTGTAATGTGCCTCTGAACTGACTACCCCGGGAGGAGTCCATTTCCTGTCATAGCCCCTCCTCTTCTGGGAGTGTCTTATTACTATCTGTGCTGGCAAAGTTCCTTCCCACCGTACATATCATGGCTCCTCCTTCCCACCGTACATATCATGGCCCCTCCTTCCCACCGTACATATCATGGCCCCTCCTTCCCACCGTACATATCATGGCCCCTCCTCTTCTGGGAGTGTCTTACTGCTATCTGTGCTGGCCAAGCTCCTTCCCACCGTACATATCATGGCCCCTCCTCTTCTGGGAGTGTCTTATTACTATCTGTGCTGGCCACGCTGCTTCCCACCATACATATCATAGCCCCTCCTCTTCTGGGAGTGTCTATTTCCCCCCTCGGTGCTGTCCCAGCTCCTCTGTCCCTCCCCTCTATATGGCTGGCAGCGGAGAAGCAAAGGGGAATACTATAGAACCCTGTGGCCCTCTTGTTACTGGCTGTGCATCCTTTTACAGGCCATAATAATCAGTAGCTGTAATGTCAGTGACCTCTAGCAGTCTCGTGTTGCATGACCCCAGTCTCTGAGCCCCCCAAATACCTCATAAACTGACTGCTATAGAGTGTCAGCTCTGGGGCTGCTGACATCACATCCAAGATGGCGGCACCCAGCAGCATTCTCAGGGCTTCTCCAGGTAGATGCAATACGTTTGATGTGCCTGAATGTCAGAGAGGAGATTGTTGGTGGTGATTAAGGAGCTTCCTGACATGCTCTGTATCTTCAGGTATATCGTCCACCTTTCCCTGACATTCTGGGGCTGTGCTGTGATTGGTGGGCACTGCACCACTTATTGGAAGGGACTTTAGGTCAGGGGGGAACTAGTGGTGATTGGTGGGGACTACACCATTTCTTAGAGGGGACTGTGGTTCATATGGGACTATGGTGGTGACTGGTGGGCACGATGGGTGAGCACTATGGTGGCATCTGGTGGGCATGATGGTGGAAACTGGTGGGCACGATGGTGGTGACCGGTGGACACTATGCTGGCGACTGGTGAGCACTATGCTGGCGACTGGGGAGCACTATAGGTGGGCATTATGATGGCGACCGGTGGGTACTATGGGTGAGCACTATGGTGGTGATCGGTGGGTACTATGGGTGAGCACTATGGTGGTGATCGGTGGGTACTATGGGTGAGCACTATGGTGGTGATCGGTGGGTAGTATGGGTGAGCACTATGGTGGTGATCGGTGGGTACTATGGGTGAGCACTATGGTGGTGATCGGTGGGTACTATGGTGGTGATCGTGGGGACTGCACCACTTATTGGAAGGGTCGGTGGAGGTCTGACATTCCTGCACCGGTTTTGGATGAACTGAAGATTTCCTGTAGACACACTGACTGTCCCTGAGTCATAGTCCCAATATATGGCAGGTCTCTGGATTGGCATACCACGCTCCAGCTACGGGAGGAGACATTCGGTGTGCTCTCACCCAGGCCTGGTCATACAACAGAAAGGTCTATTTTTGTGCTAGAACTAAATCTCTAATTCCATGGCATATCTGTTAGTTACATTCAATTAACATTTTATATTTATTTAAAGGAATCCTAATAAATGGTACTTTGGATACTGGACCGTCCTTCGTGTGTCTCCATCATTTCATGGTGTAAATGGGGCGATGTGCTGGGCTGGGATTGAGGCGGTTCCATCATTTCATGGTGTGAATGGGGCGGTGTGCTGGGATTGAGGTAGCTCCATCATTTCATGGTGTGAATGGGGCGGTGTGCTGGGATTGAGGTGGCTCCATCATGTCATGGTGTGAATGGGGCGGTGTGCTGGGATTGAGGTGCCTCCATCATTTCATGGTGTGAATGGGGCGGTGGGCTGGGATTGAGGTGGCTCCATCATTTCATGGTGTGAATGGGGCGATGTGCTGGGATTGAGGTGGCTCCATCATTTCATGGTGTGAATGAGGTGGTGTGCTGGGATTGAGGCGGCTCCATCATTTCATGGTGTGAATGGGGCGTGGGCTGGGATTGAGGTGCCTCCATCATTTCATGGTGTGAATGGGGCAGTGGGCTAGGATTGAGGTTCCTCCATCATTTCATGGTGTGAATGGGGCGGTGTGCTGGGATTGAGGTGGCTCCATCATGTCATGGTGTGAATGGGGCGGTGTGCTGGGATTGAGGTGGCTCCATCATGTCATGGTGTGAATGGGGCGGTGTGCTGGGATTGAGGTGGCTCCATCATTTCATGGTGTGAATGGGGCGGTGTGCTGGGATTGAGGTGGCTCCATCATGTCATGGTGTGAATGGGGCGATGTGCTGGGATTGAGGTGGCTCCATCATTTCATGATGTGAATGGGGCAGTGTGCTGGGATTGAGGTGGCTCCATCATTTCATGGTGTGAATGGGGCAATGTGCTGGGATTGAGGCGGTTCCATCATTTCATGGTGTGAATGGGGCGGTGGGCTGGGATTGAGGTGGCTCCATCATGTCATGGTGTGAATGGGGCGGTGTGCTGGGATTGAGGTGCCTCCATCATTTCATGGTGTGAATGGGGCGGTGTGCTGGGATTGAGGTGCCTCCATCATTTCATGGTATGAATGGGGCGGTGGGCTGGGATTGAGGTGGCTCCATCATTTCATGGTGTGAATGGGGCGGTGTGCTGGGATTGAGGCGCCTCCATCATTTCATGGTGTGAATGAGGCGGTGTGCTGGGATTGAGGCGGCTCCATCATTTCATGGTGTGAATGGGGCATGGGCTGGGATTGAGGTGCCTCCATCATTTCATGGTGCGTGGGCTGGGATTGAGGTGCCTCCATCATTTCATGGTGTGAATGGGGCAGTGGGCTAGGATTGAGGTTCCTCCATCATTTCATGGTGTGAATGGGGCGGTGTGCTGGGATTGAGGTGGCTCCATCATGTCATGGTGTGAATGGGGCGGTGTGCTGGGATTGAGGTGGCTCCATCATGTCATGGTGTGAATGGGGCGGTGTGCTGGGATTGAGGTGGCTCCATCATTTCATGGTGTGAATGGGGCGGTGTGCTGGGATTGAGGTGGCTCCATCATGTCATGGTGTGAATGGGGCGATGTGCTGGGATTGAGGTGGCTCCATCATTTCATGATGTGAATGGGGCAGTGTGCTGGGATTGAGGTGGCTCCATCATTTCATGGTGTGAATGGGGCAATGTGCTGGGATTGAGGCGGTTCCATCATTTCATGGTGTGAATGGGGCGGTGTGCTGGGATTGAGGTGCCTCCATCATTTCATGGTGTGAATGGGGCGGTGTGCTGGGATTGAGGTGGCTCCATCATTTCATAGTGTGAATGGGGCGGTGTGCTGGGATTGAGGTGCCTCCATCATTTCATGGTATGAATGGGGCGGTGGGCTGGGATTGAGGTGGCTCCATCATTTCATGGTGTGAATGGGGCGGTGTGCTGGGATTGAGGCGCCTCCATCATTTCATGGTGTGAATGAGGCGGTGTGCTGGGATTGAGGCGGCTCCATCATTTCATGGTGTGAATGGGGCATGGGCTGGGATTGAGGTGCCTCCATCATTTCATGGTGTGAATGGGGCGGTGGGCTGGGATTGAGGTTCCTCCATCATTTCATGGTGTGAATGGGGCCGTTAGCTGGGATTGAGGTGGCTCCATCATTTCATGATATGAATGGGGCTGTGTGCTGGGATTGAGGCGCCTCCATCATTTCATGGTGTGCTGGGATTGAGGCGGTTCCATCATTTCATGGTGTGAATGGGGCGATGTGCTGGGATTGAGGCGCCGCCATCATTTCATGGTGTGAATGGGGCGATGTGCTGGGATTGAGGCGCCTCCATCATTTCATGGTGTGAATGGGGCGGTGTGCTGGGATTGAGGCGCCTCCATCATTTCATGGTGTGCTGGGATTGAGGTGCCTCCATCATTTCATGGTGTGAATGGGGCGGTGGGCTGGGATTGAGGAGGTTCCACCATTTCATGGTGTGAATGGGGCGGTGGGCTGGGATTGAGGTGCCTCCATCATTTCATGGTGTGAATGGGGCGGTGTGCTGGGATTGAGGTGGTTCCATCATTTCATGGTGTGGATGGGCTGGGATTGAGGTGGCTCCACCATTTCATGGTGTGAATGGGGTGGTGTGCTGGGACTGAGATGCCTACATCGTTTCATGGTGTGAATGGGGCGGTGGGCTGGGATTGAGGCGCCTCCATCATTTCATGGTGTGAAAGGGGCGGTGGGCTGGGATTGAGGCGCCTCCATCATTTCATGGTGTGAATGGGGCGATGGGCTGGGATTAAGGCGCCTCCATCATTTCATGGTGTGTATGGGGCCATTAGCTGGGATTGAGGTGGCTCCATCATTTCATGATGTGAAAGGGGCGGTGTGCTGGGATTGAGGCGCCTCCATCATTTCATGGTGTGAATGGGGTGGTGGGCTTGGTTTGAGGCGCCTTCGTCATTTCATGGTGTGAATGGGGCAATGGGCTGGGATTGAGGTGGCTCCATCATTTCATGGTGTGGATGGGCTGGGATTGAGGTGGTTCCATCATTTCATGGTGTGAATGGGGCGGTGTGCTGGGATTGAGGTGCCTCCATCATTTCATGGTGTAAATGGGGCGATGTGCTGGGATTGAGGCGCCTCCATCATTTCATGGTATGAATGGGGCGGTGGGCTGGGATTGAGGCGCCTCCATCATTTCATGGTATGAATGGGGCGGTGTGCTGGGATTGAGGCGCCTCCATCATTTCATGGTGTGAATGGGGCGGTGGGCTGGGATTGAGGTGCCTCCATCATTTCATGGTGTGAATGGGGCGGTGGGCTGGGATTGAGGAGGTTCCACCATTTCATGGTGTGAATGGGGCGGTGGGCTGGGATTGAGGTGCCTCCATCATTTCATGGTGTGAATGGGGCGGTGTGCTGGGATTGAGGTGGTTCCATCATTTCATGGTGTGGATGGGCTGTGATTGAGGTGCCTCCATCATTTCATGGTGTGAATGGGGTGGTGTGCTGGGACTGAGGTGCCTACATCGTTTCATGGTGTGAATGGGGCGGTGGGCTGGGATTGAGGCGCCTCCATCATTTCATGGTGTGAATGGGTCGGTGGGCTGGGATTAAGGCGCCTCCATCATTTCATGGTGTGTATGGGGCCATTAGCTGGGATTGAGGTGGCTCCATCATTTCATGCTGGTGTGAATGGGGCGGTGTGCTGGGATTGAGGCGCCTCCATCATTTCATGGTGTGAATGGGGTGGTGGGCTTGGTTTGAGGCGCCTTTGTCATTTCATGGTGTGAATGTGGCAATGGGCTGGGATTGAGGTGGCTCCATCATTTCATGGTGTGGATGGGCTGGGATTGAGGTGGTTCCATCATTTCATGGTGTGAATGGGGCGGTGTGCTGGGATTGAGGTGGCTCCACCATTTCATGGTGTGAATGGGGTGGTGGGCTGGGATTGAGGCGGTTCCATCATTTCATGGGGTGGTGGGCTGGGATTAAGGCGCCTCCATCATTTCATGGTGTGAATGGGGCGGTGTGCTGGGATTGAGGCGCCTCCATCATTTCATGGTGTGAATGGGGCGGTGGGCTGGGATTGAGGCGCCGCCATCATTTCATGGTGTGAATGGGGCGATGTGCTGGGATTGAGGCGCCGCCATCATTTCATGGTGTGAATGGGGCGGTGTGCTGGGATTGAGGTGGCTCGATCATTTCATGGTGTGAATGGGGCGGTGTGCTGGGATTGAGGTGCCTCCATCATTTCATGGTGTGAATGGGGCGATGTGCTGGGATTGAGGCGGTTCCATAATTTCATGGTGTGAATGGGGCGGTGTGCTGGGATTGAGGTGGCTCGATCATTTCATGGTGTGAATGGGGCGGTGTGCTGGGATTGAGGTGCCTCCATCATTTCATGGTGTGAATGGGGCGATGTGCTGGGATTGAGGCGGTTCCATAATTTCATGGTGTGAATGGGGCGGTGTGCTGGGATTGAGGTGGCTCGATCATTTCATGGTGTGAATGGGGCGGTGTGCTGGGATTGAGGTGCCTCCATCATTTCATGGTGTGAATGGGGCGGTGTGCTGGGATTGAGGCGCCTCCATCATTTCATGGTGTGGATGGGGTGGTGGGCTGGGATTGAGGTGGCTCCATCATTTCATGGTGTGAATGGGGTGGTGGGCTGGGATTGAGGTGGTTCCATCATGTCATGGTGTGAATGAGGCGGTGTGCTGGGATTGAGGTGGTTCCATCATTTCATGGTGTGGATGGGGTGGTGGGCTGGGATTGAGGTGGCTCCATCATTTCATGGTGTGAATGGGGCGGTGTGCTGGGATTGAGGCGCTGCCATCATTTCATGGTGTGGATGGGCTGGGATTGAGGCGGTTCCATCATTTCATGGTGTGAATGGGGCGATGTGCTGGGATTGAGGCACCGCCATCATTTCATAGTGTGGATGGGCTGGGATTGAGGCGGTTCCATCATTTCATGGTGTGAATGGGGCGATGTGCTGGGATTGAGGCGCTGCCATCATTTCATGGTGTGGATGGGCTGGGATTGAGGCGGTTCCATCATTTCATGGTGTGAATGGGGCGGTGTGCTGGGATTGAGGTGCCTCCATCATTTCATGGTGTGAATGGGGCGATGTGCTGGGATTGAGGCGGTTCCATAATTTCATGGTGTGAATGGGGCGGTGTGCTGGGATTGAGGTGGCTCGATCATTTCATGGTGTGAATGGGGCGGTGTGCTGGGATTGAGGTGTCTCCATCATTTCATGGTGTGAATGGGGCGGTGTGCTGGGATTGAGGCGCCTCCATCATTTCATGGTGTGGATGGGGTGGTGGGCTGGGATTGAGGTGGCTCCATCATTTCATGGTGTGAATGGGGTGGTGGGCTGGGATTGAGGTGGTTCCATCATTTCATGGTGTGGATGGGGTGGTGGGCTGGGATTGAGGTGGCTCCATCATTTCATGGTGTGAATGGGGTGGTGGGCTGGGATTGAGGCGGTTCCATCATTTCATGGTGTGAATGGGGTGATGTGCTGGGATTGAGGCGCCTCCATCATTTCATGGTGTGGATGGGCTGGGATTGAGGCGCCGCCATCATTACATAGTGTGAATGGGGCGGTGTGCTGGGATTGAGGTGGCTCCATCATTTCATGTTGTGAATGGGGCGGTGGGCTGGGATTGAGGTGGCTCCATCATTTCATGGTGTGTATGAGGTGGTGGGCTGGGATTGAGGTGGCTCCATCATTTCATGGTGTAAATGGGGCGATGTGCTGGGATTGAGGTGGTTCCATCATTTTATGGTGTGAATGGGGCGATGTGCTGGGATTGAGGCTCCTCCATCATTTCATGGTGTGAATGGGGCGGTGTGCTGGGATTGAGGCGCCTCCATCATTTCATGGTGTGGATGGGCTGGGATTGAGGCGCCGCCATCATTTCATAGTGTGAATGGGGTGGTGTGCTGGGATTGAGGTGGCTCCATCATTTCATGGTGTGAATGGGGCG
Source organism: Aquarana catesbeiana (assembly GCA_037953035.1). Taxonomy (NCBI): domain Eukaryota; kingdom Metazoa; phylum Chordata; class Amphibia; order Anura; family Ranidae; genus Aquarana; species Aquarana catesbeiana. The sequence continues at coordinate 183,425 of JBBHAA010003158.1, forward strand.
GTGTGCTGGGATTGAGGTGGCTCCATCATTTCATGGTGTGAATGAGGCGGTGTGCTGGGCTGGGATTGAGGTGGCTCCATCATTTCATGGTGGGAATGGGGTGGTGTGCTGGGATTGAGGTGGTTCCATCATTTCATGGTGTGAATGGGGCGATGTGCTGGGATTGAGGCGCCGCCATCATTTCATGGTGTGAATGGGGCGATGTGCTGGGATTAAGGTGGCTCCATCATTTCATGATGTGAATGGGGCGGTGGGCTGGGATTGAGGTGGCTCCATCATTTCATGGTGTGAATGGGGTGATGTGCTGGGATTGAGGCGCCTCCATCATTTCATGGTGTGGATGGGCTGGGATTGAGGCGCCGCCATCATTTCATAGTGTGAATGGGGCGGTGTGCTGGGATTGAGGTGGCTCCATCATTTCATGGTGTGAATGGGGTGGTGTGCTGGGATTGAGGTGGCTCCATCATTTCATGGTGTGAATGGGGCGGTGGGCTGGGATTGAGGTGGCTCCATCATTTCATAGTGTTAATGGGGCGGTGTGCTGGGATTGAGGTGGCTCCATCATTTCATGGTGTGAATGGGGTGGTGTGCTGGGATTGAGGTGGTTCCATCATTTCATGGTGTGAATGGGGCGATGTGCTGGGATTGAGGCTCCTCCATTATTTCATGGTGTGAATGGGGCGGTGTGCTGAGATTGAGGCGCCTCCATCATTTCATAGTGTGAATGGGGCGGTGTGCTGGGATTGAGGTGGCTCCATCATTTCATGGTGTGAATGGGGCGATGTGCTGGGATTGAGGTGGCTCCATCATTTCATGGTGTGAATGGGGTGATGTGCTGGGATTGAGGTGCCTCCATCATTTCATGGTGTGAATGGGGCGGTGTGCTGGGATTGAGGTGGCTCCATCATTTCATGGTGTGGATGGGCTGGGATTGAGGTGCCGCCATCATTTCATAGTGTGAATGGGGCGGTGTGCTGGGATTGAGGTGGCTCCATCATTTCATGGTGTGAATGAGGTGGTGGGCTGGGATTGAGGTGGCTCCATCATTTCATGGTGTGAATGAGGCGGTGTGCTGGGCTGGGATTGAGGTGGCTCCATCATTTCATGGTGTGAATGGGGCGGTGTGCTGGGATTGAGGCGCCTCCATCATTTCATGGTGTGGATGGGCTGGGATTGAGGCGCCTCCATCATTTCATGGTGTGGATGGGCTGGGATTGAGGCGCCTCCATCATTTCATGGTGTGAATGGGGTGGTGTGCTGGGATTGAGGCGGTTCCATCATTTCATGGTGTGAATGGGGCAGTGGGCTGGGATTGAGGTGGTTCCATCATTTCATGGTGTGAATGGGGCGATGTGCTGGGCTGGGATTGAGGTGGCTCCATCATTTCATGGTGTGAATGGGGTGATGTGCTGGGATTGAGGTGCCTCCATCATTTCATGGTGTGAATGGGGCGGTGTGCTGGGATTGAGGTGGCTCCATCATTTCATGGTGTGGATGGGCTGGGATTGAGGCGCCGCCATCATTTCATAGTGTGAATGGGGCGGTGTGCTGGGATTGAGGTGGCTCCATCATTTCATGGTGTGAATGAGGTGGTGGGCTGGGATTGAGGTGGCTCCATCATTTCATGGTGTGAATGAGGCCGTGTGCTGGGATTGAGGTGGCTCCATCATTTCATGGTGTGAATGAGGCGGTGTGCTGGGCTGGGATTGAGGTGGCTCCATCATTTCATGGTGTGAATGAGGCGGTGTGCTGGGCTGGGATTGAGGTGGCTCCATCATTTCATGGTGTGAATGGGGCGGTGGGCTGGGATTGAGGTGGCTCCATCATTTTATGGTGTGAATGAGGCGGTGTGCTGGGCTGGGATTGAGGTGGCTCCATCATTTCATGGTGTGAATGGGGCGGTGTGCTGGGATTGAGGTGGCTCCATCATTTCATGGTGTTAATGGGGCGTGGGCTGGGATTGAGGTGGCTCCATCATTTCATGGTGTGAATGGGGCGTGGGCTGGGATTGAGGTGCCTCCATCATTTCATGGTGTGAATGGGGCGGTGGGCTGGGATTGAGGCGGTTCCATCATTTCATGGTGTGAATGGGGCGATGTGCTGGGATTGAGGCTCCTCCATTATTTCATGGTGTGAATGGGGCGGTGTGCTGAGATTGAGGCGCCTCCATCATTTCATAGTGTGAATGGGGCGGTGTGCTGGGATTGAGGTGGCTCCATCATTTCATGGTGTGAATGGGGCGATGTGCTGGGCTGGGATTGAGGTGGCTCCATCATTTCATGGTGTGAATGGGGTGATGTGCTGGGATTGAGGTGCCTCCATCATTTCATGGTGTGAATGGGGCGGTGTGCTGGGATTGAGGTGGCTCCATCATTTCATGGTGTGGATGGGCTGGGATTGAGGCGCCGCCATCATTTCATAGTGTGAATGGGGCGGTGTGCTGGGATTGAGGTGGCTCCATCATTTCATGGTGTGAATGAGGTGGTGGGCTGGGATTGAGGTGGCTCCATCATTTCATGGTGTGAATGAGGCCGTGTGCTGGGATTGAGGTGGCTCCATCATTTCATGGTGTGAATGAGGCGGTGTGCTGGGCTGGGATTGAGGTGGCTCCATCATTTCATGGTGTGAATGAGGCGGTGTGCTGGGCTGGGATTGAGGTGGCTCCATCATTTCATGGTGTGAATGGGGCGGTGGGCTGGGATTGAGGTGGCTCCATCATTTCATGGTGTGAATGAGGCGGTGTGCTGGGCTGGGATTGAGGTGGCTCCATCATTTCATGGTGTGAATGGGGCGGTGTGCTGGGATTGAGGTGGCTCCATCATTTCATGGTGTTAATGGGGCGTGGGCTGGGATTGAGGTGGCTCCATCATTTCATGGTGTGAATGGGGCGTGGGCTGGGATTGAGGTGCCTCCATCATTTCATGGTGTGAATGGGGCGGTGGGCTGGGATTGAGGCGGTTCCATCATTTCATGGTGTGAATGGGGCGATGTGCTGGGATTGAGGCTCCTCCATTATTTCATGGTGTGAATGGGGCGGTGTGCTGAGATTGAGGCGCCTCCATCATTTCATAGTGTGAATGGGGCGGTGTGCTGGGATTGAGGTGGCTCCATCATTTCATGGTGTGAATGGGGCGATGTGCTGGGATTGAGGTGGCTCCATCATTTCATGGTGTGAATGGGGTGATGTGCTGGGATTGAGGTGCCTCCATCATTTCATGGTGTGAATGGGGCGGTGTGCTGGGATTGAGGTGGCTCCATCATTTCATGGTGTGGATGGGCTGGGATTGAGGTGCCGCCATCATTTCATAGTGTGAATGGGGCGGTGTGCTGGGATTGAGGTGGCTCCATCATTTCATGGTGTGAATGAGGTGGTGGGCTGGGATTGAGGTGGCTCCATCATTTCATGGTGTGAATGAGGCGGTGTGCTGGGCTGGGATTGAGGTGGCTCCATCATTTCATGGTGTGAATGGGGCGGTGTGCTGGGATTGAGGCGCCTCCATCATTTCATGGTGTGGATGGGCTGGGATTGAGGCGCCTCCATCATTTCATGGTGTGGATGGGCTGGGATTGAGGCGCCTCCATCATTTCATGGTGTGAATGGGGTGGTGTGCTGGGATTGAGGCGGTTCCATCATTTCATGGTGTGAATGGGGCAGTGGGCTGGGATTGAGGTGGTTCCATCATTTCATGGTGTGAATGGGGCGATGTGCTGGGATTGAGGCTCCTCCATCATTTCATGGTGTGAATGGGGCGGTGTGCTGGGATTGAGGTGGCTCCATCATTTCATGGTGTGAATGGGGCGATGTGCTGGGCTGGGATTGAGGTGGCTCCATCATTTCATGGTGTGAATGGGGTGATGTGCTGGGATTGAGGTGCCTCCATCATTTCATGGTGTGAATGGGGCGGTGTGCTGGGATTGAGGTGGCTCCATCATTTCATGGTGTGGATGGGCTGGGATTGAGGCGCCGCCATCATTTCATAGTGTGAATGGGGCGGTGTGCTGGGATTGAGGTGGCTCCATCATTTCATGGTGTGAATGAGGTGGTGGGCTGGGATTGAGGTGGCTCCATCATTTCATGGTGTGAATGAGGCCGTGTGCTGGGATTGAGGTGGCTCCATCATTTCATGGTGTGAATGAGGCGGTGTGCTGGGCTGGGATTGAGGTGGCTCCATCATTTCATGGTGTGAATGAGGCGGTGTGCTGGGCTGGGATTGAGGTGGCTCCATCATTTCATGGTGTGAATGGGGCGGTGGGCTGGGATTGAGGTGGCTCCATCATTTCATGGTGTGAATGAGGCGGTGTGCTGGGCTGGGATTGAGGTGGCTCCATCATTTCATGGTGTGAATGGGGCGGTGTGCTGGGATTGAGGTGGCTCCATCATTTCATGGTGTTAATGGGGCGTGGGCTGGGATTGAGGTGGCTCCATCATTTCATGGTGTGAATGGGGCGTGGGCTGGGATTGAGGTGCCTCCATCATTTCATGGTGTGAATGGGGCGGTGGGCTGGGATTGAGGCAGTTCCATCATTTCATGGTGTGAATGGGGCGATGTGCTGGGATTGAGGCGCCGCCATCATTTCATAGTGTGAATGGGGCGATGTGCTGGGATTGAGGCGCCTCCATCATTTCATGGTGTGGATGGGCTGGGATTGAGGCGCCGCCATCATTACATAGTGTGAATGGGGCGGTGTGCTGGGATTGAGGTGGCTCCATCATTTCATGTTGTGAATGGGGCGGTGGGCTGGGATTGAGGTGGCTCCATCATTTCATGGTGTGTATGAGGTGGTGGGCTGGGATTGAGGTGGCTCCATCATTTCATGGTGTAAATGGGGCGATGTGCTGGGATTGAGGTGGTTCCATCATTTTATGGTGTGAATGGGGCGATGTGCTGGGATTGAGGCTCCTCCATCATTTCATGGTGTGAATGGGGCGGTGTGCTGGGATTGAGGCGCCTCCATCATTTCATGGTGTGGATGGGCTGGGATTGAGGCGCCGCCATCATTTCATAGTGTGAATGGGGTGGTGTGCTGGGATTGAGGTGGCTCCATCATTTCATGGTGTGAATGGGGCGGTGTGCTGGGATTGAGGTGGCTCCATCATTTCATGGTGTGAATGAGGCGGTGTGTGCTGGGCTGGGATTGAGGTGGCTCCATCATTTCATGGTGTGAATGAGGTGGTGGGCTGGGATTGAGGTGGCTCCATCATTTCATGGTGTGAATGAGGCGGTGTGCTGGGCTGGGATTGAGGTGGCTCCATCATTTCATGGTGTGAATGGGGCGGTGTGCTGGGATTGAGGCGCCTCCATCATTTCATGGTGTGGATGGGCTGGGATTGAGGCGCCTCCATCATTTCATGGTGTGGATGGGCTGGGATTGAGGCGCTTCCATCATTTCATGGTGTGAATGGGGTGGTGTGCTGGGATTGAGGCGGTTCCATCATTTCATGGTGTGAATGGGGCAGTGGGCTGGGATTGAGGTGGTTCCATCATTTCATGGTGTGAATGGGGCGATGTGCTGGGATTGAGGCTCCTCCATCATTTCATGGTGTGAATGGGGCGGTGTGCTGGGATTGAGGTGGCTCCATCATTTCATGGTGTGAATGGGGCGATGTGCTGGACTGGGATTGAGGTGGCTCCATCATTTCATGGTGTGAATGAATGAATGAATGAATGAATGAATAATTTGTAAAGCGCTGCAAATTGCGAACTGAATCGCCTCAAGGCGCTAGATGTATTCTCTGTAGCCAGCTTCTAGAAAAGGAAGGTCTTTAGTTTTTTCCTGAAGGCCTGGTGGTTTTCTTCCATGCGGAGGTTGGTTGGGAGAGCATTCCATAGTCGAGGTCCTTGGACTGCAAATCTACGTTCTCCCTTTGCTTTGTAGCGGTATTTGGGAATGAGGAGGAGGTTTTGGTTAGCTGATCGAAGACTGCGATTCGGTGTGTAGTGTTTTATTTTTTCCCGGAGATATTGCGGAGCGTTTCCTTGTATGCATTTATGGGTGAGGCAGAGGGTCTTGAATGTGATCCGATTCTTCACAGTTAGCCAATGTAGGCTTTTTAGGGATGGGGAGATGGATTCCCAGGGCTTTTTCCCTGTTAACAGCCTTGCCGCCGTGTTCTGCATGAGTTGCAAGCGCGCAAGCTGGTATTGGGGTAGACCTACGTAGAGGGAATTTGCGTAGTCGAGTCGGGAATTGATGATCGTTCCCACAACTGCCGCCTTGTCCTCCTCTGGGATGAAGGGGATGAGTCTGCGAAGCAGGCGGAGGAGGTGGTGAGATCCGCTCACCACCGATCCTATTTGTGCATCCATTGTCATTCCTGAGTCAAAGATGACTCCGAGACTCTTGACTTTGGTGCTGGGGGAGATGGTCTGTCCGAGGATGGAGGGTGGTGTCCACGGAGTCTCAATTTTGGAATTATTGTTGGCTTGCAGGAGAAGAAGTTCTGTTTTTGATTCGTTAAGTTTGAGGGAGCTAGCGGTCATCCAGTCATTGATTAAAGTGAGGCATTTCTGTAGTTGCTGATGATGATCTTTTTGTCCATTAATGCGAAAGTAGAGTTGGGTGTCGTCTGCGTATGAGTGGAAGCAGAGGTCCGTTTTCCTGATGATATTGAGAAGCGGGCGGATGTAGATGTTAAATAGCACTGGTGACAAGGGTGAGCCCTGAGGGACTCCACAGGAGACTGCCCGAGAGTCCGAGGTTAATGTTCCCAGTTTCACTGTCTGAGAGCGATTCTCTAAGAAGGATGTAAACCATTTTAGGGCAGAATCTGTGGCTCCTGCAACTTCTGAGAGGCGGACAAGTAAAGTATTGTGGTCCACTGTGATGTGCTGGGATTGAGGTGCCTCCATCATTTCATGGTGTGAATGGGGCGGTGTGCTGGGATTGAGGTGGCTCCATCATTTCATGGTGTGGATGGGCTGGGATTGAGGCGCCGCCATCATTTCATAGTGTGAATGGGGCGGTGTGCTGGGATTGAGGTGGCTCCATCATTTCATGGTGTGAATGAGGTGGCGGGCTGGGATTGAGGTGGCTCCATCATTTCATGGTGTGAATGGGGCGGTGTGCTGGGATTGAGGCGCCTCCATCATTTCATGGTGTGGATGGGCTGGGATTGAGGCGCCTCCATCATTTCATGGTGTGGATGGGCTGGGATTGAGGCGCTTCCATCATTTTATGGTGTGAATGGGGTGGTGTGCTGGGATTGAGGCGGTTCCATCATTTCATGGTGTGAATGGGGCAGTGGGCTGGGATTGAGGTGGTTCCATCATTTCATGGTGTGAATGGGGCGATGTGCTGGGATTGAGGCTCCTCCATCATTTCATGGTGTGAATGGGGCGGTGTGCTGGGATTGAGGTGGCTCCATCATTTCATGGTGTGAATGGGGCGATGTGCTGGACTGGGATTGAGGTGGCTCCATCATTTCATGGTGTGAATGGGGTGATGTGCTGGGATTGAGGTGCCTCCATCATTTCATGGTGTGAATGGGGCGGTGTGCTGGGATTGAGGTGGCTCCATCATTTCATGGTGTGGATGGGCTGGGATTGAGGCGCCGCCATCATTTCATAGTGTGAATGGGGCGGTGTGCTGGGATTGAGGTGGCTCCATCATTTCATGGTGTGAATGAGGTGGCGGGCTGGGATTGAGGTGGCTCCATCATTTCATGGTGTGAATGAGGCCGTGTGCTGGGATTGAGGTGGCTCCATCATTTCATGGTGTGAATGAGGCGGTGTGCTGGGCTGGGATTGAGGTGGCTCCATCATTTCATGGTGTGAATGAGGCGGTGTGCTGGGCTGGGATTGAGGTGGCTCCATCATTTCATGGTGTGAATGGGGCGGTGGGCTGGGATTGAGGTGGCTCCATCATTTCATGGTGTGAACGAGGCGGTGTGCTGGGCTGGGATTGAGGTGGCTCCATCATTTCATGGTGTGAATGGGGCGGTGTGCTGGGATTGAGGTGACTCCATCATTTCATGGTGTTAATGGGGCGTGGGCTGGGATTGAGGTGGCTCCATCATTTCATGGTGTGAATGGGGCGTGGGCTGGGATTGAGGCGGTTCCATCATTTCATGGTGTGAATGGGGCGATGTGCTGGGATTGAGGCGCCGCCATCATTTCATGGTTTGAATGGGGCGATGTGCTGGGATTGAGGCGCCTCCATCATTTCATGGTGTGGATGGGCTGGGATTGAGGCGCCGCCATCACTACATAGTGTGAATGGGGCGGTGTGCTGGGATTGAGGTGGCTCCATCATTTCATGTTGTGAATGGGGCGGTGGGCTGGGATTGAGGTGGCTCCATCATTTCATGGTGTGTATGAGGTGGTGGGCTGGGATTGAGGTGGCTCCATCATTTCATGGTGTAAATGGGGCGATGTGCTGGGATTGAGGTGGTTCCATCATTTTATGGTGTGAATGGGGCGATGTGCTGGGATTGAGGCTCCTCCATCATTTCATGGTGTGAATGGGGCGGTGTGCTGGGATTGAGGCGCCTCCATCATTTCATGGTGTGGATGGGCTGGGATTGAGGCGCCGCCATCATTTCATAGTGTGAATGGGGTGGTGTGCTGGGATTGAGGTGGCTCCATCATTTCATGGTGTGAATAAGGCGGTGTGCTGGGCTGGGATTGAGGTGGCTCCATCATTTCATGGTGTGAATGGGGTGGTGTGCTGGGATTGAGGTGGTTCCATCATTTCATGGTGTGAATGGGGCGATGTGCTGGGATTGAGGCGCCGCCATCATTTCATGGTGTGAATGGGGCGATGTGCTGGGATTGAGGTGGCTCCATCATTTCATGATGTGAATGGGGCGGTGGGCTGGGATTGAGGTGGCTCCATCATTTCATGGTGTGAATGGGGCGATGTGCTGGGATTGAGGCGCCTCCATCATTTCATGGTGTGGATGGGCTGGGATTAAGGCGCCGCCATCATTTCATAGTGTGAATGGGGCGGTGTGCTGGGATTGAGGTGGCTCCATCATTTCATGGTGTGAATGGGGTGGTGTGCTGGGATTGAGGTGGCTCCATCATTTCATGGTGTGAATGGGGCGGTGGGCTGGGATTGAGGTGGCTCCATCATTTCATAGTGTTAATGGGGCGGTGTGCTGGGATTGAGGTGGCTCCATCATTTCATGGTGTGAATGGGGTGGTGTGCAGGGATTGAGGCGGTTCCATCATTTCATGGTGTGAATGGGGTGGTGGGCTGGGATTGAGGTGGTTCCATCATTTCATGGTGTGAATGGGGCGATGTGCTGGGATTGAGGCTCCTCCATCATTTCATAGTGTGAATGGGGCGGTGTGCTGGGATTGAGGTGGCTCCATCATTTCATGGTGTGAATGGGGCGATGTGCTGGGATTGAGGTGGCTCCATCATTTCATGGTGTGAATGGGGTGATGTGCTGGGATTGAGGTGCCTCCATCATTTCATGGTGTGAATGGGGCGGTGTGCTGGGATTGAGGTGGCTCCATCATTTCATGGTGTGAATGAGGTGGTGGGCTGGGATTGAGGTGGCTCCATCATTTCATGGTGTGAATGAGGCGGTGGGCTGGGATTGAGGTGCCGCCATCATTTCATGGTGTGAATGAGGCCGTGTGCTGGGATTGAGGTGGCTCCATCATTTCATGGTGTGAATGAGGCGGTGTGCTGGGCTGGGATTGAGGTGGCTCCATCATTTCATGGTGTGAATGAGGCGGTGTGCTGGGCTGGGATTGAGGTGGCTCCATCATTTCATGGTGTGAATGGGGCGGTGTGCTGGGATTGAGGTTCCTCCATCATTTCATGGTGTGAATGGGGCGGTGTGCTGGGATTGAGGTGGCTCCATCATTTCATGGTGTGAATGGGGCGGTGGGCTGGAATTGAGGCGCCTCCATCATTTCATGGTGTGGATGGGCTGGGATTGAGGCGCCTCCATCATTTCATGGTGTGAATGGGGCGGTGTGCTGGGATTGAGGCGGTTCCATCATTTCATGGTGTGAATGGGGCGGTGGGCTGGGATTGAGGTGGTTCCATCATTTCATGGTGTGAATGGGGCGATGTGCTGGGATTGAGGCTCCTCCATCATTTCATGGTGTGAATGGGGCGGTGTGCTGGGATTGAGGCGCCTCCATCATTTCATAGTGTGAATGGGGCGGTGTGCTGGGATTGAGGTGGCTCCATCATTTCATGGTGTGAATGGGGCGATGTGCTGGGCTGGGATTGAGGTGGCTCCATCATTTCATGGTGTGAATGGGGTGATGTGCTGGGATTGAGGTGCCTCCATCATTTCATGGTGTGAATGGGGCGGTGTGCTGGGATTGAGGTGGCTCCATCATTTCATGGTGTGAATGAGGTGGTGTGCTGGGATTGAGGTGGCTCCATCATTTCATGGTGTGAATGAGGCCGTGTGCTGGGATTGAGGTGGCTCCATCATTTCATGGTGTGAATGAGGCGGTGTGCTGGGCTGGGATTGAGGTGGCTCCATCATTTCATGGTGTGAATGAGGCGGTGTGCTGGGCTGGGATTGAGGTGGCTCCATCATTTCATGGTGTGAATGGGGCGGTGGGCTGGGATTGAGGTGGCTCCATCATTTCATGGTGTGAATGAGGCGGTGTGCTGGGCTGGGATTGAGGTGGCTCCATCATTTCATGGTGTGAATGGGGCGTGGGCTGGGATTGAGGTGCCTCCATCATTTCATGGTGTGAATGGGGCGGTGGGCTGGGATTGAGGTGGCTCCATCATTTCATGGTGTTAATGGGGCGTGGGCTGGGATTGAGGCGGTTCCATCATTTCATGGTGTGAATGGGGCGGTGGGCTGGGATTGAGGTGGCTCCATCATTTCATGGTGTTAATGGGGCGTGGGCTGGGATTGAGGTGCCTCCATCATTTCATGGTGTGAATGGGGCGGTGGGCTGGGATTGAGGTGGCTCCATCATTTCATGGTGTGAATGGGGCGGTGGGCTGGGATTGAGGCGGTTCCATCATTTCATGGTGTGAACGAGCTGCCAGGCAACCAGCATTTTCAGGTGTGGGTGAGCAGCAGCCGTCTCCAGGCCATTCAGGTTTATAAAGGGTTAGCTCTTGTTATCAGAGAAAATGAAAAGGTAAATACACAGCTGGGTGTGTGGCAGAGCTGTGTGAATCTCAGGCCTGGATGGACAGAAATACAAAATCCTTGGGCAGGTATCTGTGGATTTAGTCGTTTGCTCTTCATTTACGTGAATGTTTTTCTATCTGTGTGTGAGAACCGCCGGAGGAGCGATCTGCTTCTCCCTCCCCCTCCCCCCTCCGGCTATCCCTCTAATGAGAACGTATACGGCTCTCCAGTCACCGCCTGCTTGTACAAGACGAACGTTCCAGAAATCGCTGACTCTACAGAATATTTCCATTACTGTGAATGTGGTCCCCCAATAATCTCAGGAGTGACAGGTTCTCTTTCTACCCCCCGGGACCCCCTCATATACAGGGCTGTGAATAAGTATTTGCCCCCCTCCTGATTTTGTATTTTTTTCACATTTGTCACACTTCAATGATTCCGTTTTTCTTTTACAGTAAATGATCTTTTCATTTATGAAGCCGTCCAATCCTGCCCTGTGTGAGAAAGTAATTGCCCCCTAAACCTAATAACTGGGTGCGCCTCCCTTGGCGGCAACAACTGCAATCCAGAGTGAGCGACAATTGGCACTGCGTCTCTCACATCGCTGGGGAGGAATTTTGGCGCACTCTTCTTTGTAGAATTGGAGAGATTCGTCCACATTGGAGAGTATTCCAGCATAAACGGCCTGTTTAACCCCTTCAATGCCGGGCATTTATACCCCCTTCCTGAGGCTGTGCCAAAGGGGCCGCCCTGATGTGCATCGACGGGGCTCCACTGATGTACACCGACGGGGCCGCGCTAATGCGCACAGACAGGGCTCTGCTAATGCGCACCGACGGGACTCTGCTGATGCGCACAGAAGGGGCCTCGCTGATGCGCACCGACGGGGCCCCCGCTGATGCGCACCGACGGGGAGCGGTAAAGCCCCCCGCCCAGCTGTCAATCAGCTATAGGCCGGGGTAGGAAGGTGTTAAGGTCATGCCACAGAATCTCAATAGGATTCCTTGATTCAACAGGTCTGGCAGTAATCAGGCCTGGGTGGTGTGGCAAGTGAAATTTAGCCAATTTAGCCCAGCTTTCCAACAAATGCGGTTAGTCACGGGTCATTCATGAGTTAGCAAGGGGGGCAATTACTTTTTCACATAGGGCCAGGCAGGTTTGGGCGGCTTCTTATATGATGAAACCATCGTATAAAAACTGCTAGTTTGTATTTCCTCGTATTTTGTGTAATTATTTAGGTGTGAAAAATATGAAAAAAAAAAAATCAGAAGGGGGGCAAATACTTTTTCACAGCACTGTGTGTATACTCAGTATATATATATATACACACAGTATATACAGGTGAGGGGTGCTCCCTCCTCTAGCAGTAGAATGTGACTGGAGATGTTGGCGGTACAAAAGGCGTCTCAGAGACGAGTCTTCCGGGAAGATCATCGAACGATTGCATATTAATGAAGGTGGGACAGTGACGTCCCCCCAAGCCGGAGAATATTCCATTGAAAGTCTTTTCAGAGAAGAATACAAAGAGCCCATTTGCTGCGGTGATCAGCCTGCGATGGCGTCATTCCCGCCGCTTCCACACAGCGACCCCATTATCACCCCTCAGTGTTTATTATAGGGGGACAATGACTGGACTGATAAGGATCTCATTGGCTGCTCCAGTTCACAGAGATGTCAATATGGGGCCCTCAGCTGACATTTCTATCAGCCAATCACTATTCAGTATGAATATAGGAAGTGTGTGACCTCAGCATAGTCTTCTGTGTGCCATTAACTGCATTCTGGGTTCAGGAGGTTCTGTATATTGGGTTCAGGGGGTTCTGTATATTGTGTTCAGGAGGTTCTGTATATTGGGTTCAGGAGGTTCTGTATATTGGGTTCAGGAGGTTCTGTATATTGGGTTCAGGAGGTTCTGTATATTTGGTTCAGGAGGTTCTGTATATTAGGTTCAGGAGACGGGTGCAGGAGGTTCTGTATATTGGGTTCAGGAGGTTCTGTATATTAGGTTCAGGAGACGGGTTCAGGAGGTTCTTATATTGAGTGCAGGAGGTTCTCTATATTAGGTTCAGGAGATGGGTGCAGGAGGTTCTGTATATTGGGTTCTGTATATTGGGTGCAGGAGGTTCTGTATATTGGGTTCAGGAGGTTCTGTATATTGGGTTCAGGAGGTTCTGTATATTGGGTTCAGGATACGGGTGTAGGAGGTTCTGTATATTGGGTTCAGGAGGTTCTGTATATTGGGTTCAGGAGGTTCTGTATATTGGGTTCAGGAGGTCCTGTATATTGGGTGCAGGAGGTTCTGTATATTGGGTTCTGTATATTGGGTTCAGGAGGTTCTGTGGGTTCAGGAGGTTCTGTATATTGGGTGCAGGAGGTTCTCTATATTGGGTTCAGGAGGTTCTGTATATTGGGTGCAGGAGGTCCTGTATATTGGGTGCAGGAGGTCCTGTATATTGGGTTCAGGAGGTTCTGTATATTGGGTTCAGGAGGTTCTGTATATTGGGTTCAGGAGGTTCTGTATATTGGGTTCTGTATATTGGGTTCAGGAGGTTCTGTATATAGGGTTCAGGAGGTTCTGTATATTGGGTGCAGGAGGTTCTCTATATTGGGTTCAGGAGGTTCTGTATATTGGGTTCAGGAGGTCCTGTATATTGGGTGCAGGAGGTCCTGTATATTGGGTTCAGGAGGTTCTGTATATTGGGCTCAGGAGGTTCTGTATATTGGGTTCAGGAGGTTCTGTATATTGGGTTCAGGAGGTTCTGTATATTGGGTTCTGTATATTGGGTTCAGGAGGTTCTGTATATAGGGTTCAGGAGGTTCTGTATATTGGGTTCAGGAGGTTCTGTATATTGGGTTCAGGAGGTCCTGTATATTGGGTTCAGGAGGTTCTGTATATTGGGTGCAGGATACGGGTGTAGGAGGTTCTGTATATTGGGTTCAGGAGGTTCTGTATATTGGGTTCAGGAGGTCCTGTATATTGGGTGCAGGAGGTTCTGTATATTGGGTTCTGTATATTGGGTTCAGGAGGTTCTGTGGGTTCAGGAGGTTCTGTATATTGGGTGCAGGAGGTTCTCTATATTGGGTTCAGGAGGTTCTGTATATTGGGTTCAGGAGGTTCTGTATATTGGGTTCAGGAGGTTCTGTATATTGGGTTCAGGAGGTTCTGTATATTGGGTTCAGGATACGGGTGTAGGAGGTTCTGTATATTGGGTTCAGGAGGTTCTGTATATTGGGTTCAGGAGGTTCTGTATATTGGGTGCAGGAGGTCCTGTATATTGGGTGCAGGAGGTTCTGTATATTGGGTTCTGTATATTGGGTTCAGGAGGTTCTGTGGGTTCAGGAGGTTCTGTATATTGGGTGCAGGAGGTTCTGTATATTGGGTGCAGGAGGTTCTCTATATTGGGTTCAGGAGGTTCTGTATATTGGGTTCAGGAGGTTCTGTATATTGGGTTCAGGAGGTTCTGTATATTGGGTTCAGGAGGTTCTGTATATTGGGTTCAGGAGGTTCTGTATATTGGGTTCAGGAGGTTCTTATATTGGGTTCAGGAGGTTCTGTATATTAGGTTCAGGAGACGGGTTCAGGAGGTTCTTATATTGAGTGCAGGAGGTTCTCTATATTAGGTTCAGGAGATGGGTGCAGGAGGTTCTGTATATTGGGTTCAGGAGGTTCTGTATATTGGGTTCAGGATACGGGTGTAGGAGGTTCTGTATATTGGGTTCAGGAGGTTCTGTATATTGGGTTCAGGAGGTTCTGTATATAGGGTTCAGGAGGTTCTGTATATTGGGTGCAGGAGGTTCTATATATTGGGTTCTGTATATTGGGTTCAGGAGGTTCTGTGGGTTCAGGAGGTTCTGTATATTGGGTGCAGGAGGTTCTCTATATTGGGTTCAGGAGGTTCTGTATATTGGGTTCAGGAGGTTCTGTATATTGGGTGCAGGAGGTCCTGTATATTGGGTTCAGGAGGTTCTGTATATTGGGTTCAGGAGGTTCTGTATATTGGGTTCTGTATATTGGGTTCAGGAGGTTCTGTATATTGGGTTCTGTATATTGGGTTCAGGAGGTTCTGTATATAGGGTTCAGGAGGTTCTGTATATTGGGTTCAGGAGGTTCTGTATATTGGGTTCAGGAGGTTCTGTATATTGGGTTCAGGAGGTTCTGTATATTGGGTGCAGGAGGTTCTGTATATTGGGTTCAGGAGGTTCTTATATTGGGTTCAGGAGACGGGTTCAGGAGGTTCTTATATTGAGTGCAGGAGGTTCTCTATATTAGGTTCAGGAGATGGGTGCAGAAGGTTCTGTATATTGGGTTCAGGAGGTTCTGTATATTGGGTTCAGGAGGTTCTGTATATTGGGTTCAGGATACCGGTGTAGGAGGTTCTGTATATTGGGTTCAGGAGGTTCTGTATATTGGGTTCAGGATACCGGTGTAGGAGGTTCTGTATATTGGGTTCAGGAGGTTCTGTATATTGGGTTCAGGAGGTCCTGTATATTGGGTGCAGGAGGTTCTGTATATTGGGTTCTGTATATTGGGTTCAGGAGGTTCTGTGGGTTCAGGAGGTTCTGTATATTGGGTGCAGGAGGTTCTCTATATTGGGTTCAGGAGGTTCTGTATATTGGGTTCAGGAGGTTCTGTATATTGGGTGCAGGAGGTCCTGTATATTGGGTTCAGGAGGTTCTGTATATTGGGCTCAGGAGGTTCTGCATATTGGGCTCAGGAGGTTCTGTATATTGGGTGCAGGAGGTTCTGTATATTGGGTTCTGTATATTGGGTTCAGGAGGTTCTGTGGGTTCAGGAGGTTCTGTATATTGGGTGCAGGAGGTTCTCTATATTGGGTTCAGGAGGTTCTGTATATTGGGTTCTGTATATTGGGTTCAGGAGGTTCTGTATATAGGGTTCAGGAGGTTCTGTATATTGGGTTCAGGAGGTTCTGTATATTGGGTTCAGGAGGTCCTGTATATTGGGTTCAGGAGGTTCTGTATATTGGGTTCAGGAGGTTCTGTATATTGGGTGCAGGAGGTTCTGTATATTGGGTGCAGGAGGTTCTGTATATTGGGTGCAGGAGGTCCTGTATATTGGGTTCAGAAGGTTCTGTATATTGGGTGCAGGAGGTCCTGTATATTGGGTTCAGAAGGTTTTGTATATTGGGTGCAGGAGATCCTGTATATTGGGTTCAGGAGGTTCTGTATATTGGGTGCAGGAGGTTCTGTATATTGGGTTCTGTATATTGGGTTCAGGAGGTCCTGTATATTGGGTGCAGGAGGTTCTGTATATTGGGTTCTGTATATTGGGTTCAGGAGGTTCTGTATATTGGGTTCAGGAGGTTCTGTATATTGGGTGCAGTAGGTTCTCTATATTGGGTTCAGGAGGTTCTGTATATTGGGTTCAGGAGGTTCTGTATATTGGGTGCAGAAGGTCCTGTATATTGGGTTCAGGAGGTTCTGTATATTGGGTCCAGGAGGTTCTGTATATTGGGTTCAGGAGGTTCTGTATATTGGGTTCAGGAGGTTCTGTATATTGGGTTCAGGAGGTTCTGTATATTGGGTTCAGGAGGTTCTGTATATTGGGTTCAGGAGGTCCTGTATATTGGGTTCAGGAGGTTCTGTATATTGGGTTCAGGAGGTTCTGTATATTGGGTTCAGGAGGTCCTGTATATTGGGTTCAGGAGGTTCTGTATATTGGGTTCAGGAGGTTCTGTATATTGGGTTCAGGAGGTCCTGTATATTGGGTTCAGGAGGTTCTGTATATTGGGTTCAGGAGGTTCTGTATATTGGGTTCAGGAGGTCCTGTATATTGGGTTCAGGAGGTTCTGTATATTGGGTTCTGTATATTGGGTTCAGGAGGTTCTGTATATTGGGTTCAGGAGGTTCTGTATATTGGGTGCAGGAGGTTCTGTATATTGGGTTCAGGAGGTTCTGTATATTGGGTTCAGGAGGTTCTGTATATTGGGTTCTGTATATTGGGTTCAGGAGGTTCTGTATATTGGGTGCAGGAGGTTCTGTATATTGGGTTCAGGAGGTTCTGTATATTGGGTGCAGGAGGTCCTGTATATTGGGTGCAGGAGGTCCTGTATATTGGGTTCAGGAGGTCCTGTATATTGGGTTCAGGAGGTTCTGTATATTGGGTGCAGGAGGTTCTGTATATTGGGTGCAGGAGGTCCTGTATATTGGGTGCAGGAGGTTCTGTATATTGGGTGCAGGAGGTTCTGTATATTGGGTTCTGTATATTGGGTGCAGGAGGTCCTGTATATTGGGTTCTGTATATTGGGTGCAGGAGGTCCTGTATATTGGGTTCAGGAGGTCCTGTATATTGGGTTCAGGAGGTTCTGTATATTGGGTTCAGGAGGTTCTGTATATTGGGTGCAGGAGGTTCTGTATATTGGGTGCAGGATGTTCTGTATATTGGGTGCAGGAGGTCCTGTATATTGGGTGCAGGAGGTCCTGTATATTGGGTGCAGGAGGTCCTGTATATTGGGTTCAGGAGGTCCTGTATATTGGGTTCAGGAGGTTCTGTATATTGGGTGCAGAAGGTTCTGTATATTGGGTGCAGGAGGTTCTGTATATTGGGTGCAGGAGGTCCTGTATATTGGGTGCAGGAGGTTCTGTATATTGGGTGCAGGAGGTTCTGTATATTGGGTTCTGTATATTGGGTTCAGGAGGTTCTGTATATTGGGTTCTGTATATTGGGTTCAGGAGGTTCTGTATATTGGGTGCAGGAGGTCCTGTATATTGGGTTCAGGAGGTCCTGTATATTGGGTTCAGGAGGTTCTGTATATTGGGTTCAGGAGGTTCTGTATATTGGGTTCAGGAGGTCCTGTATATTGGGTTCTGTATATTGGGTGCAGGAGGTTCTGTATATTGGGTTCTGTATATTGGGTTCAGGAGGTTCTGTATATTGGGTGCAGGAGGTTCTGTATATTGGGTGCAGGAGGTTCTGTATATTGGGTTCAGGAGATGGGTGCAGGAGGTTCTGTATATTGGGTGCAGGAGGTCCTGTATATTGGGTTCAGGAGGTTCTGTATATTGGGTTCTGTATATTGGGTGCAGGAGGTTCTGTATATTGGGTTCTGTATATTGGGTTCAGGAGGTTCTGTATATTGGGTTCTGTATATTGGTTTCAGGAGGTTCTGTATGTTGGGTGCAGGAGGTTCTGTATACTGGGTGAAGGAGGTCCTGTATATTGGGTTCAGGAGGTTCTGTATATTGGGTGCAGGAGGTTCTGTATATTGGGTTCTGTATATTGGGTTCAGGAGGTTCTGTATATTGGGTTCAGGAGGTTCTGTATATTGGGTTCAGGAGGTTCTGTATATTGGGTTCAGGAGGTTCTGTATATAGGGTTCAGGAGGTTCTGTATATTGGGTTCAGGAGGTTCTGTATATTGGGTTCAGGAGGTCCTGTATATTGGGTTCAGGAGGTTCTGTATATTGGGTTCAGGAGGTTCTGTATATTGGGTTCAGGAGGTCCTGTATATTGGGTTCAGGAGGTTCTGTATATTGGGTTCTGTATATTGGGTTCAGGAGGTTCTGTATATTGGGTTCAGGAGGTTCTGTATATTGGGTGCAGGAGGTTCTGTATATTGGGTTCAGGAGGTTCTGTATATTGGGTTCAGGAGGTTCTGTATATTGGGTGCAGGAGGTTCTGTATATTGGGTTCAGGAGGTTCTGTATATTGGGTGCAGGAGGTTCTGTATATTGGGTTCAGGAGGTTCTGTATATTGGGTGCAGGAGGTCCTGTATATTGGGTGCAGGAGGTCCTGTATATTGGGTGCAGGAGGTCCTGTATATTGGGTTCAGGAGGTCCTGTATATTGGGTTCAGGAGGTTCTGTATATTGGGTGCAGGAGGTTCTGTATATTGGGTGCAGGAGGTTCTGTATATTGGGTTCTGTATATTGGGTTCTGTATATTGGGTGCAGGAGGTCCTGTATATTGGGTTCTGTATATTGGGTGCAGGAGGTTCTGTATATTGGGTTCAGGAGGTTCTGTATATTGGGTGCAGGATGTTCTGTATATTGGGTGCAGAATGTCCTGTATATTGGGTTCAGGAGGTCCTGTATATTGGGTTCAGGAGGTCCTGTATATTGGGTTCAGGAGGTTCTGTATATTGGGTGCAGGAGGTTCTGTATATTGGGTGCAGAAGGTCCTGTATATTGGGTGCAGAAGGTTCTGTATATTGGGTGCAGAAGGTTCTGTATATTGGGTGCAGGAGGTTCTGTATATTGGGTGCAGGAGGTCCTGTATATTGGGTGCAGGAGGTTCTGTATATTGGGTGCAGGAGGTTCTGTATATTGGGTTCTGTATATTGGGTTCAGGAGGTTCTGTATATTGGGTTCAGGAGGTCCTGTATATTGGGTTCAGGAGGTTCTGTATATTGGGTGCAGGAGGTCCTGTATATTGGGTGCAGAAGGTTCTGTATATTGGGTGCAGAAGGTTCTGTATATTGGGTGCAGGAGGTTCTGTATATTGGGTGCAGGAGGTCCTGTATATTGGGTGCAGGAGGTTCTGTATATTGGGTGCAGGAGGTTCTGTATATTGGGTTCTGTATATTGGGTTCAGGAGGTTCTGTATATTGGGTTCAGGAGGTTCTGTATATTGGGTGCAGGAGGTCCTGTATATTGGTTTCAGGAGGTTCTGTATATTGGGTTCAGGAGGTTCTGTATATTGGGTTCAGGAGGTCCTGTATATTGGGTTCTGTATATTGGGTGCAGGAGGTTCTGTATATTGGGTTCTGTATATTGGGTTCAGGAGGTTCTGTATATTGGGTGCAGGAGGTTCTGTATATTGGGTGCAGGAGGTTCTGTATATTGGGTTCAGGAGATGGGTGCAGGAGGTCCTGTATATTGGGTTCAGGAGGTTCTGTATATTGGGTTCTGTATATTGGGTGCAGGAGGTTCTGTATATTGGGTTCAGGAGGTTCTGTATATTGGGTTCTGTATATTGGGTTCAGGAGGTTCTGTATATTGGGTGCAGGAGCTTCTGTATACTGGGTGCAGGAGGTCCTGTATATTGGGTTCAGGAGGTTCTGTATATTGGGTGCAGGAGGTTCTGTATATTGGGTTCTGTATATTGGGTTCAGGAGGTTCTGTATATTGGGTGCAGGAGCTTCTGTATACTGGGTGCAGGAGGTCCTGTATATTGGGTTCAGGAGGTCCTGTATATTGGGTTCAGGAGGTTCTGTATATTGGGTGCAGGAGGTTCTGTATATTGGGTTCAGGAGGTTCTGTATATTGGGTGCAGGAGGTCCTGTATATTGGGTGCAGGAGGTTCTGTATATTGGGTTCAGGAGGTTCTGTATATTGGGTTCAGGAGGTCCTGTATATTGGGTTCGGGAGGTTCTGTATATTGGGTTCAGGAGGTTCTGTATATTGGGTTCAGGAGGTTCTGTATATTGGGTTCGGGAGGTTCTGTATATTGGGTGCAGGAGGTTCTGTATATTGGGTGCAGGAGGTCCTGTATATTGGGTTCAGGAGGTTCTGTATATTGGGTTCTGTATATTGGGTGCAGGAGGTCCTGTATATTGGGTGCAGGAGGTTCTGTATATTGGGTTCAGGAGGTTCTGTATATTGGGTTCAGGAGGTTCTGTATATTGGGTTCTGTATATTGGGTTCAGGAGGTTCTGTATATTGGGTTCTGTATATTGGGTTCAGGAGGTTGTGTATATTGGGTTCAGGAGGTTCTGTATATTGGGTGCAGGAGATCCTGTATATTGGGTTCAGGAGGTTCTGTATATTGGGTTCAGGAGGTTCTGTATATTGGGTTCAGGAGGTTCTGTATATTGGGTTCAGGAGGTCCTGTATATTGGGTTCTGTATATTGGGTTCAGGAGGTCCTGTATATTGGGTGCAGGAGGTTCTGTATATTGGGTGCAGGAGGTTCTGTATATTGGGTGCAGGAGGTTCTGTATATTGGGTTCAGGAGGTCCTGTATATTGGGTTCAGGAGGTTCTGTATATTGGGTGCAGGAGGTTCTGTATATTGGGTTCTGTATACTGGGTTCAGGAGGTTCTGTATATTGGGTTCAGTAGGTTCTGTATATTGGGTGCAGGAGGTTCTGTATATTGGGTTCAGGAGGTTCTGTATATTGGGTTCTGTATATTGGGTTCAGGAGGTTCTGTATATTGGGTGCAGGAGCTTCTGTATACTGGGTGCAGGAGGTCCTGTATATTGGGTTCAGGAGGTTCTGTATATTGGGTGCAGGAGGTTCTGTATATTGGGTTCTGTATATTGGGTTCAGGAGGTTCTGTATATTGGGTGCAGGAGCTTCTGTATACTGGGTGCAGGAGGTCCTGTATATTGGGTTCAGGAGGTCCTGTATATTGGGTTCAGGAGGTTCTGTATATTGGGTGCAGGAGGTTCTGTATATTGGGTTCAGGAGGTTCTGTATATTGGGTTCAGGAGGTCCTGTATATTGGGTTCGGGAGGTTCTGTATATTGGGTTCAGGAGGTTCTGTATATTGGGTTCAGGAGGTTCTGTATATTGGGTTCGGGAGGTTCTGTATATTGGGTGCAGGAGGTTCTGTATATTGGGTGCAGGAGGTCCTGTATATTGGGTTCAGGAGGTTCTGTATATTGGGTTCTGTATATTGGGTGCAGGAGGTCCTGTATATTGGGTGCAGGAGGTTCTGTATATTGGGTTCAGGAGGTTCTGTATATTGGGTTCAGGAGGTTCTGTATATTGGGTTCTGTATATTGGGTTCAGGAGGTTCTGTATATTGGGTTCTGTATATTGGGTTCAGGAGGTTGTGTATATTGGGTTCAGGAGGTTCTGTATATTGGGTGCAGGAGATCCTGTATATTGGGTTCAGGAGGTTCTGTATATTGGGTTCAGGAGGTTCTGTATATTGGGTTCAGGAGGTTCTGTATATTGGGTTCAGGAGGTCCTGTATATTGGGTTCTGTATATTGGGTGCAGGAGGTTCTGTATATTGGGTTCTGTATATTGGGTTCAGGAGGTCCTGTATATTGGGTGCAGGAGGTTCTGTATATTGGGTGCAGGAGGTTCTGTATATTGGGTGCAGGAGGTTCTGTATATTGGGTTCAGGAGGTCCTGTATATTGGGTTCAGGAGGTTCTGTATATTGGGTGCAGGAGGTTCTGTATATTGGGTTCTGTATACTGGGTTCAGGAGGTTCTGTATATTGGGTTCAGTAGGTTCTGTATATTGGGTGCAGGAGGTTCTGTATATTGGGTTCAGGAGGTTCTGTATATTGGGTTCTGTATATTGGGTTCAGGAGGTTCTGTATATTGGGTTCAGTAGGTTCTGTATATTGGGTGCAGGAGGTTCTGTATATTGGGTTCAGGAGGTTCTGTATATTGGGTTCTGTATATTGGGTTCAGGAGGTTCTGTATATTGGGTGCAGGAGGTCCTGTATATTGGGTTCAGGAGGTTCTGTATATTGGGTTCAGGAGGTTCTGTATATTGGGTGCAGGAGGTCCTGTATATTGGGTGCAGGAGGTCCTGTATATTGGGTTCAGGAGGTCCTGTATATTGGGTTCTGGAGGTTCTGTATATTGGGTTCAGGAGGTTCTGTATATTGGGTTCAGGAGGTTCTGTATATTGGGTGCAGGAGGTTCTGTATATTGGGTTCAGGAGGTTCTGTATATTGGGTTCTGGAGGTTCTGTATATTGGGTTCTGGAGGTTCTGTATATTGGGTTCAGGAGGTTCTGTAGGTTCTGTATATTCCCTGACATCTCCGCTCCCCAAAGTCTCACAGCAGACAGTTCACTGATCCCCTGAAACGCGGCGGCTTCACTCCTCACCACCAGCGGAAATCCAAAAACATTTCTCCAAAATTGGAGAAAAATAAAAAAAAGTTCTATATTAAAGTGCACAAATAAATACAAAAACCCCCAAATCATTTATAAACTCTAATAGAAAAAAATCAAATATATATACATATAAAATAAAGTCTGAATGCAAAGTGAAAGTGAAAGTGAAAGACCAAAAGGAGTGACCCCGGAGGACCATATAGATCCGGACCTTCTTCCAACACGTTTCGTCACATGGATGACGTCACGGGGCAACAGAGAGAATTGGGGTCTACAGTATGAAATCTCTGCACTGTGCCGGAGACCCTCATCCAGGACACAAGTGAAGTTCTCCAGTGAAGACGGAGGAATAAAAACCCCCAAGCTGGGAAATGGGGGTGACAACACATGAACAGAATGTTGTCACCTTATAACAGGAAGTACCTGAACACTGACCTCCATGGCGGGATCACCGGGGATTATCTCAGAACCACAGAGGATCCATTCACAGAGACACATGGCACCACCCCGCTTCCTCCATCTCCCCCCAGGGGCCCCTCTCCATCTCCCCCCCCTCTAGGGGCCCCTCCCTCTCTCCTCTCCCTAGGGGGCCCTCTCCATCTCTCCTCCCCCCTCTCTCTAGGGGCCCCTCTCCATCTCTCCTTCCCCCCTCTCTCTAGGGGCCCCTCTCCATCTCTCCTCCCCCTCTCTCTAGGGGCCCCTCTCCATCTCTCCTTCCCCCTCTCTCTAGGGGCCCCTCTCCATCTCTCCTCCCCCTCTCTCTAGGGGCCCCTCTCCATCCCTCCTCCCCCCTCTCTCTAGGGGCCCCTCTCTATCTCCCCTCCTCCTCTCTCTAGGGGCCCCTCTCTATCTCCCCTCCTCCTCTCTCTAGGGGCCCCTCTCTATCTCCCCTCCCCCTCTCTCTAGGGGCCCCTCTCTATCTCCCCTCCTCCTCTCTCTAGGGGCCCCTCTCTATCTCCCCTCCTCCTCTCTCTAGGGGCCCCTCTCTATCTCCCCTCCTCCTCTCTCTAGGGGCCCCTCTCCATCTCTCCTCCCCCCTCTCTCTAGGGGCCCCTCTCTATCTCTCCTCCCCCTCTCTATCTAGGGGCCCCTCTCTATCTCTCCTCTCTCTAGGGGCCCCTCTCTATCTCTCCTCCCCCTCTCTCTCTAGGGGCCCCTCTCCATCTCTCCTCCCCCTCTCTCTAGGGGCCCCTCTCTATCTCTCCTCCCCCTCTCTCTCTAGGGGCCCCTCTCCATCTCTCCTCCCCCTCTCTCTAGGGGCCCCTCTCTATCTCCCCTCCTCCTCTCTCTAGGGGCCCCTCTCTATCTCTCCTCCCCCTCTCTCTCTAGGGGCCCCTCTCTATCTCTCCTCCCCCTCTCTCTCTAGGGGCCCCTCTCCATCTCTCCTCCCCCCTCTCTCTCTCTAGGGGCCCCTCTCTATCTCCCCTCCTCCTCTCTCTAGGGGCCCCTCTCTATCTCTCCTCCCTCCTCTCTCTAGGGGCCCCTCTCTATCTCCCCTCCCCCTCTCTCTAGGGGCCCCTCTCTATCTCCCCTCCTCCTCTCTCTAGGGGCCCCTCTCCATCTCCCCTCCTCCTCTCTCTAGGGGCCCCTCTCCATCTCTCCTCTCTCTAGGGGCCCCTCTCCATCTCCCCTCCTCCTCTCTCTAGGGGCCCCTCTCCATCTCCCCTCCTCCTCTCTCTAGGGGCCCCTCTCTATCTCTCCTCTCTCTAGGGGCCCCTCTCTATCTCCCCTCCTCCTCTCTCTAGGGGCCCCTCTCTATCTCTCCTCTCTCTAGGGGCCCCTCTCTATCTCTCCTCTCTCTAGGGGCCCCTCTCCATCTCCCCTCCTCCTCTCTCTAGGGGCCCCTCTCTATCTCTCCTCTCTCTAGGGGCCCCTCTCCATCTCCCCTCCCCCTCTCTCTAGGGGCCCCTCTCCATCTCCCCTCCTCCTCTCTCTAGGGGCCCCTCTCTATCTCCCCTCCTCCTCTCTCTAGGGGCCCCTCTCTATCTCTCCTCCCTCCTCTCTCTAGGGGCCCCTCTCTATCTCTCCTCTCTCTAGGGGCCCCTCTCTATCTCTCCTCTCTCTAGGGGCCCCTCTCCATCTCCCCTCCTCCTCTCTCTAGGGGCCCCTCTCTATCTCTCCTCTCTCTAGGGGCCCCTCTCTATCTCTCCTCTCTCTAGGGGCCCCTCTCCATCTCCCCTCCTCCTCTCTCTAGGGGCCCCTCTCTATCTCCCCTCCTCCTCTCTCTAGGGGCCCCTCTCTATCTCCCCTCCCCCTCTCTCTAGGGGCCCCTCTCTATCTCTCCTCCCTCCTCTCTCTAGGGGCCCCTCTCCATCTCTCCTCTCTATATCCCCTCCCCCTCTCTGTAGGATCCTCTCTTCGTTTCTCACTTCCGGTGTATATTGTCGGACGGTCCCTGGTCTCCCGGAAGCGGAAGTGAGTCCGTGCGGCCGAGTTGCGGTTCCCCCGCTCGGTAGTTCCGGTGTGGGAGGTTCCGGTGGTGTGGGTCGGTTGGTCGGTCGGGGATGTCGGACTCGGAGAGCGATGATGAGAGGCCGTTCCCTCTGGCCGGGTTCTTGTTCGGGAATATTAATGAGGACGGACAGCTGGAGGATGACTGTGTGCTGGACAAGGTGAGAGCTTCCGGTACTGGTGACCCCCCCCTCCCCCACATAAACAAACACACAATGCACCCCAGTGTGTCCCCCCCTCCCCCTCCCCTGCACCCCAGTGTGTCCCCCCCTCCCCCTCACTGCACCCCAGTGTGTCCCCCCCTCCCCCTCCCTGCACCCCAGTGTGTCCCCCCCTCCCCCTCACTGCACCCCAGTGTGTCCCCCCCCTCCCCCTCCCTGCACCCCAGTGTGTCCCCCCCTCCCCCTCCCTGCACCCCAGTGTGTCCCCCCCTCCCCCTCCCTGCACCCCAGTGTGTCCCCCCCTCCCCCTCCCTGCACCCCAGTGTGTCCCCCCCCTCCCCCTCCCTGCACCCCAGTGTGTCCCCCCTCCCTGCACCCCAGTGTGTCCCCCCCTCCCCCTCACTGCACCCCAGTGTGTCCCCCCCTCCCCCTCCCTGCACCCCAGTGTGTCCCCCCCTCCCCCTCACTGCACCCCAGTGTGTCCCCCCCCTCCCCCTCACTGCACCCCAGTGTGTCCCCCCCTCCCCCTCCCTGCACCCCAGTGTGTCCCCCCCTCCCCCTCCCTGCACCCCAGTGTGTCCCCCCCTCCCCCTCCCTGCACCCCAGTGTGTCCCCCCCTCCCCCTCCCTGCACCCCAGTGTGTCCCCCCTCCCTGCACCCCAGTGTGTCCCCCCTCCCTGCACCCCAGTGTGTCCCCCCTCCCCCTCACTGCACCCCAGTGTGTCCCCCCCTCCCCCTCCCTGCACCCCAGTGTGTCCCCCCTCCCTGCACCCCAGTGTGTCCCCCCCTCCCCCTCACTGCACCCCAGTGTGTCCCCCCCTCCCCCTCACTGCACCCCAGTGTGTCCCCCCTCCCCCTCACTGCACCCCAGTGTGTCCCCCCTCCCCCTCACTGCACCCCAATGTGTCCCCCCTCCCCCTCACTGCACCCCAGTGTGTCCCCCCTCCCCCTCACTGCACCCCAATGTGTCCCCCCTCCCCCTCACTGCACCCCAGTGTGTCCCCCCCTCCCTGCACCCCAGTGTGTCCCCCCTCCCCCTCACTGCACCCCAGTGTGTCCCCCCTCCCCCTCACTGCACCCCAATGTGTCCCCCCTCCCCCTCACTGCACCCCAGTGTGTCCCCCCCCTCCCTGCACCCCAGTGTGTCCCCCCCTCCCCCTCACTGCACCCCAGTGTGTCCCCCCTCCCCCTCACTGCACCCCAGTGTGTCCCCCCCTCCCCCTCACTGCACCCCAGTGTGTCCCCCCCTCCCCCTCCCTGCACCCCAGTGTGTCCCCCCCTCCCTGCACCCCAGTGTGTCCCCCCCTCCCCCTCACTGCACCCCAGTGTGTCCCCCCCTCCCTGCACCCCAGTGTGTCCCCCCCTCCCTGCACCCCAGTGTGTCCCCCCCTCACTGCACCCCAGTGTGTCCCCCCTCCCCCTCCCTGCACCCCAGTGTGTCCCCCCTCACTGCACCCCAGTGTGTCCCCCCTCCCCCTCACTGCACCCCAGTGTGTCCCCCCCTCCCCCTCACTGCACCCCAGTGTGTCCCCCCTCCCCCTCCCTGCACCCCAGTGTGTCCCCCCCTCCCCCTCACTGCACCCCAGTGTGTCCCCCCCTCCCCCTCACTGCACCCCAGTGTGTCCCCCCTCCCCCTCCCTGCACCCCAGTGTGTCCCCCCCTCCCCCTCACTGCACCCCAGTGTGTCCCCCCTCCCCCTCCCTGCACCCCAGTGTGTCCCCCCCTCCCCCTCCCTGCACCCCAGTGTGTCCCCCCTCCCCCTCACTGCACCCCAGTGTGTCCCCCCCTCCCCCTCCCTGCACCCCAGTGTGTCCCCCCCTCCCCCTCCCTGCACCCCAGTGTGTCCCCCCTCCCCCTCCCTGCACCCCAGTGTGTCCCCCCTCCCCCCTCCCTGCACCCCAGTGTGTCCCCCCCTCCCCCACATAAACACACACAATGCACCCCAGTGTGTCCCCCCTCCCCCTCACTGCACCCCATTGTGTCCCCCCTCCCCCTCACTGCACCCCAGTGTGTCCCCCCTCCCCCACATAAACACACACACAATGCACCCCAGTGTGTCCCCCCTCCCCCTCCCTGCACCCCAGTGTGTCCCCCCTCCCCCTCCCTGCACCCCAGTGTGTCCCCCCCTCCCCCTCACTGCACCCCAGTGTGTCCCCCCCCCTCCCCCTCACTGCACCCCAGTGTGTCCCCCCCTCCCCCTCATTGCACCCCAGTGTGTCCCCCCCTCCCCCTCACTGCACCCCAGTGTGTGTCCCCTCCCCCTCCCTGCACCCCAGTGTGTCCCCCCTCCCTGCACCCCAGTGTGTCCCCCCCTCCCCCTCACTGCACCCCAGTGTGTCCCCCCTCCCCCTCCCTGCACCCCAGTGTGTCCCCCCCTCCCCCTCACTGCACCTCAGTGTGTCCCCCCTCCCCCTCACTGCACCCCAGTGTGTCCCCCCCTCCCCCTCCCTGCACCCCAGTGTGTCCCCCCCTCCCCCTCACTGCACCCCAGTGTGTCCCCCTCCCCCTCACTGCACCCCAGTGTGTCCCCCCTCCCCCACATAAACACACACAATGCACCCCAGTGTGTCCCCCCTCCCCCACATAAACACACACAATGCACCCCAGTGTGTCCCCCCTCCCCCTCACTGCACCCCAGTGTGTCCCCCCTCCCCCACATAAACACACACACAATGCACCCCAGTGTGTCCCCCCTCCCCCTCACTGCACCCCATTGTGTCCCCCCCTCCCCCTCACTGCACCCCAGTGTGTCCCCCCTCCCCCTCACTACACCCCAGTGTCCCCCCTCCCCCTCACTGCACCCCAGTGTGTCCCCCCCTCCCCCCACATAAACACACACACTGCACCCCAGTGTGTCCCCCCTCCCCCTCACTGCACCCCAGTGTCCCCCCTCCCCCTCACTGCACCCCAGTGTGTCCCCCCTCCCCCACATAAACACACAATGCACCCCAGTGTGTCCCCCCTCCCCCTCACTGCACCCCAGTGTGTCCCCCCCTCCCCCTCACTGCACCCCAGTGTGTCCCCCCCTCCCCCTCACTGCACCCCAGTGTGTCCCCCCTCCCCCACATAAACACACACAATGCACCCCAGTGTGTCCCCCCTCCCCCTCACTGCACCCCAGTGTGTCCCCCCTCCCCCTCACTGCACCCCAGTGTGTCCCCCCCTCCCCCTCACTGCACCCCAGTGTGTCCCCCCTCCCCCACATAAACACACACAATGCACCCCAGTGTGTCCCCCCCTCCCCCTCACTGCACCCCAGTGTGTCCCCCCTCCCCCTCACTGCACCCCAGTGTGTCCCCCCCTCCCCCTCACTGCACCCCAGTGTGTCCCCCCTCCCCCTCACTGCACCCCAGTGTGTCCCCCCTCCCCCTCACTGCACCCCAGTGTGTCCCCCCTCCCCCACATAAACACACAATGCACCCAAGTGTGTCCCCCCTCCCCCTCACTGCACCCCAGTGTGTCCCCCCTCCCCCTCACTGCACCCCAGTGTGTCCCCCCCTCCCCCACATAAACACACACACTACACCCCAGTGCCCCCCCTCCCCCAGGACACATATCAGGGGGTCTCTTCATATTTCCCCCCCCCCCCTGGATGTTTTCCTGGATGGGGACACTGGGGGGGAGGGGGGGTCATAGATTGTAAAAGGTGGTCTCACTCCCAGTGCTGCACTCTGTATTGTGATTGGGGGGGGGGATGGGAGTCATACTATGTGATGTATTGGTGACAATGAGATCTGTAGAGAAATCTTCTTCTATCACCATAAAAAATAATAAACAATGTATATAGAGAGGAGATAATAATAAACAATGTATATAGAGATGAGATAATAAACAATATATATAGAGAGGAGATAATAATAAACAATGTATATAGAGATGAGATAATAAACAATGTATATAGAGATGAGATAATAATGTATATAGAGAGGAGATAATAAACAATGTATATAGAGAGGAGATAATAAACAATGTATATAGAGATGAGATAATAATAAACAATGTATATAGAGATGAGATAATAAACAATGTATATAGAGATGAGATAATAAACAAAGTATATAGAGATGAGATAATAAACAATGTATATAGAGAGGAGATAATAAACAATGTATATAGAGATGAGATAATAATAAACAATGTATATAGAGAGGAGATAATAAACAATGTATATAGAGATGAGATAATAATAAACAATGTATATAGAGAGGAGATAATAAACAATGTATATAGAGAGGAGATAATAATAAACAATGTATATAGAGAGGAGATAATAAACAATATATATAGAGATGAGATAATAAACAATGTATATAGAGAGGAGATAATAAACAATGTATATAGAGATGAGATAATAAACAATGTATATAGAGAGGAGATAATAATAAACAATGTATATAGAGATGAGATAATAAACAATATATATAGAGAGGAGATAATAAACAATATATATAGAGATGAGATAATAATAAACAATGTATATAGAGAGGAGATAATAAACAATGTATATAGAGAGGAGATAATAAACAATGTATATAGAGAGGAGATAATAAACAATGTATATAGAGAGGAGATAATAAACAATGTATATAGAGATGAGATAATAAACAATATATATAGAGAGGAGATAATAAACAATGTATATAGAGAGGAGATAATAAACAATGTATATAGAGAGGAGATAATAAACAATGTATATAGAGATGAGATAATAATAAACAATGTATATAGAGAGGAGATAATAAACAATGTATATAGAGAGGAGATAATAAACAATGTATATAGAGATGAGATAATAAACAATGTATATAGAGATGAGATAATAAACAATGTATATAGAGATGAGATAATAATAAACAATGTATATAGAGATGAGATAATAAACAATATATATAGAGAGGAGATAATAAACAATGTATATAGAGATGAGATAATAATAAACAATGTATATAGAGAGGAGATAATAAACAATGTATATAGAGAGGAGATAATAAACAATGTATATAGAGAGGAGATAATAAACAATGTATATAGAGATGAGATAATAAACAATGTATATAGAGATGAGATAATAATAAACAATGTATATAGAGATGAGATAATAAACAATATATATAGAGAGGAGATAATAAACAATATATATAGAGATGAGATAATAATAAACAATGTATATAGAGAGGAGATAATAAACAATGTATATAGAGAGGAGATAATAAACAATGTATATAGAGAGGAGATAATAAACAATGTATATAGAGAGGAGATAATAAACAATGTATATAGAGAGGAGATAATAAACAATGTATATAGAGAGGAGATAATAATAAACAATGTATATAGAGATGGAGGGAAATGTTTTGTATGAAAACCAGGATGACCTCCTCATATCTGTATATAATGTCTCCATCATCTCTATAACCCCCTCCCCCATCATCACATATATTTGGGGGGGATTTACTAACACCGGAGAGTTCAGGATATGGGGGAGCTCTGCATGGGAACCAATCAGCTTCTAGGTTTTTATAATTGACTCCCATTCACAGCTCCCCCAGATCCTGAGCTCTCCAGTGTTAGTAAATCCCCCCCATAGTGTACACTGTATCTACACCCCTAAGTGAAAATGTCCAAATTGGGCCCAAAGTGTCAATATTTTGTGTGGCCTCCATTATTTTCCAGCACTGCCTTAACCCTCTTGGGCATGGAGGTCACCAGAGCTTCACAGGTTGTCACTGGAGTCCTCTTCCCCTCCTCCATGATGACATCACAGAGCTGGTGGATGTTAGAGACCTTGCACTCCTCTACCTTCCGTTTGAGGATGTCCCACAGATGATCAATAGGGTTTAGGTCTGGAGACATGCTTGGCCAGTCCATCACCTTTACCCTCAGCTTCTTTAGCAAGGCAGTGGTGGTCTTGGAGGTGTGTTTGGGGTGGTTATCATGTTGGAATACTGCCCTGCGGTCCAGTCTCTGAAGGGAGGGGATCATGCTCTGCTTCAGTATCACAGTACATGTTGGCATTCATGGTCCCCTCAATGATCTGTAGCCCCCCAGTGCCGGCAGAACTCATGCAGCCCCAGACCATGACACTCCCACCACCATGCTTGACTGTAGACAAGACACACTTGTCTTTGTCCTCCTCACCTGGTTGCCCCCACACACACTTGTCACCATCTGAACCAAATACGTTTATCTTGGTCTCATCAGACCACAGGACATGGTTCCAGTAATCCATGTCCTTAGTCTGCTTGTCTTCAGCAAACTGTTTCCGGACTTTCTTGTACATCATCTTTAGAAGAGGCTTCCTTCTGGGATGACAGCCATGCAGACCAATTTGATGCAGTGTGCGGCGTATGGTCTGAGCACTGACAGGCTGACCCCCCACCCCTACAACCTCTGCAGCAATGCTGGCAGCACTCATACGTCTATTTCCCAAAGACAACCTCTGGATATGATGCTGAGCACTTGACCTCAACTTCTTTGGTGGACCATGGTGAGGCCTGTTCTGAGTGGAACCTGTCCTGTTATACCGCTGTATGGTCTTGGCCACCGTGCTGCAGCTCAGTTTCAGGGTCTTGGCAATCTTCTTATAGCCTAGGCCATCTTTATGTAGAGCAACAATTCTTTATTCTGATCCTCAGAGAGTTCTTTGCCATGAGGTGCCATGTTGTACTTCCAGTGACCAGTATGAGAGAGTGAGAGCGATAACACCAAATTTAACACACCTGCTCCCCATTCACACCTGAGACCTTGTAACACTAACGAGTCACATGACACCGGGGAGGGAAAATGGCTAATTGGGCCCAATTTGGAGATTTTCACTTAGGGGTGTACTGACTTTTGTTCCCAGCGGTTTAGACATTAATGGCTGTGTGTTGAGTTATTTTGAGGGGACAGCAAATTTACACTGTTATACAAGCTGTACACTCACTACTTTACATTGTAGACAAGTGTCATTTCTTCAGTGTTGTCACATGAAAAGATAGAAGAAAAGATTTACACAAATGTCACTGAGGGGTGTACTTACTTTTGTCACATACTGTGTGTGTAATAATAGAATGTAAAGTCTGATCCTAGATCAGTACACCCCATTCATTATAATACCCCTCCCCCCCAGTACTGACACTGATCACCTGTGGGATCTCTCGGAGTCGGTGACACAACTGGAAATATCTCCTGTCATGATGTGAGCCCTGCCTGTCTACTGGCCGCCTCTTTCCACAACTTCCTGCATTCCCAGCATGCTTTGCAGCTTCTCCTCCATTTCTAAGCACTACATACCATGCTGATTCCTGTACTGACTCCGCCTCCTGAAACCCCTCCCCTCAGTGGGCGGGCTCTGTGAAAGGTGTGACACAACAGTGACTCCGTGTCTCAGAATTCCAGGAAGGAGATGTTTGGGGTCATCACAGAGTAATAGGAGGAGTCTGGAGATGATTGGAGGATATTCCTACAAATATTCCCCCCTCCCCCTACCTACCCCGTATAACGAAAAGATCTGTGTCCTTCTCTATTCCATTCTCTCTGGTCTGGTCATGTGATCAGAGGAGCCTGCAGGGGAGAGGAGGAAAGGCCATCAATGACTGGACCATAGGAGCCTATGTGTGACATCACCCCCCCCCCCCCCCCCCGGGTGCCCTGACACAGAGCTGCAGGATCACATGACCAGACCGGACTAACAAGGTAAGTACACAGATCTCTTCTTATACAGGGTAGGTGGGAGCGGGGGAGGGGGGGGGGGTCTTTCCTACCACTGAAAGGTGATTCTAAATGTATTCATTTTATGTTCTTCTTAAAAATGAACATGTTTTACTTACCTGCTTTGTGTAATGGTTCCACACGGAGCGGCCTCCGATCCTCCTCTTCTGAGGTCCCCCAATAACAACCCTCTTCCTCTGGGGGCACTCGAGCAGGCTCACTCCCAAACCTCACTCCTGTGAATGGACATCGTCTATTCATACATACATGGCTGCTGTGTGAGCCAATGAGGAGACAGAGACCCGGGAGAGCTGCTGCTCTTAAGCACATCACTGGATGGAGATGGGGCCCAGGTAAGTACGGGGGGGGAGGGGCTACTACACACAGAAAGTTTTTTACCTTCCTGCATAGAATACGCCTTCTGCCTCTATCCCCGAGGTCACTCTAGGATGTATATGTGTGCTATGGATGTACGTACTCTGTACACAGTAGGTAGGTATGTAAACAGTAGGCATGTACACAGTAGGTAGGTATGTACACAGTAGGTAGGTATGTACACAGTAGGTAGGTATGTACACAGTAGGTAGGTATGTACACAGTAGGTAGGTATGTAAACAGTAGGCATGTACACAGGTAGGTATGTACACAGTAGGTAGGCATGTACACAGGTAGGTATGTACACAGTGGGTAGGCATGTACACAGGTAGGTATGTACACAATAGGTAGGTATGTACACAGTAGGTAGGTATGTACACAGTAGGTAGGTATGTACACGGTAGGTAGGTATGTACACGGTAGGTAGGTATGTACACGGTAGGCAGGTATGTACACGGTAGGCAGGTATGTACACGGTAGGCAGGTATGTACACGGTAGGCAGGTATGTACACGGTAGGTAGGTATGTACACAGGTAGGGTATGTACACAGTAGGTAGGTATGTACACAGTAGGTAGGTATGTACACAGTAGGTAGGTATGTACACGGTAGGTAGGTATGTACACGGTAGGTAGGTATGTACACGGTAGGTAGGTATGTACACAGTAGGTAGGTATGTACACAGGTAGGTATGTACAAGGTAGGTATGTACTATGTATCTCCCTTGTACTCACCTCCATGTTCTTTCCTCTCTCAGGAGTCGAAGAAGCACCTGGCGGGGTTGGGGGCGCTGGGTCTGGGCAGTCTAATTACAGAGATCACCTCCAGTGTAGATGACACTGCGGAGACAGACGGGGTCAGCCTAGACGATGATGGTAAGAAAGACTCCTCCCCCTCTGTACTGACCCCTCCCCCTCTGTATGTATGTATGACGGGTAGGTGGGTGGAAATGGTTGTGAGATGTATGACAGGTAGATGGGAGGAGATAGATGTGAGATGTATGACGGGTAGGTGGGTGGAGATAGATGTGGGGTGTATGACGGGTAGGTGGGTGGAGATAGATGTGGGATGTATGATGGGTAGGTGGGTGGAGATAGATGTGGGGTGTATGACGGGTAGGTGGGTGGAGATAGATGTGGGATGTATGATGGGTAGGTGGGTGGAGATAGATGTGGGAGGTATGACGGGTAGGTGGGAGGAGATAGATGTGGGATGTATGACGGGTAGGTGGGAGGAGATAGATGTGGGATGTATGACGGGTAGGTGGGAGGAGATAGATGTGGGATGTATGACGGGTAGGTGGGTGGAGATAGATGTGGGATGTATGACGGGTAGGTGGGAGGAGATAGATGTGGGATGTATGACGGGTAGGTGGGAGGAGATAGATGTGGGGTGTATGACGGGTAGGTGGGAGGAGATAGATGTGGGATGTATGACGGGTAGGTGGGAGGAGATAGATGTGGGGTGTATGACGGGTAGGTGGGTGGAGATAGATGTGGGATGTATGATGGGTAGGTGGGTGGAGATAGATGTGGGGTGTATGACGGGTAGGTGGGTGGAGATAGATGTGGGATGTATGATGGGTAGGTGGGAGGAGATAGATGTGGGAGGTATGACGGGTAGGTGGGAGGAGATAGATGTGGGATGTATGACGGGTAGGTGGGAGGAGATAGATGTGGGATGTATGACGGGTAGGTGGGTGGAGATAGATGTGGGATGTATGACGGGTAGGTGGGTGGAGATTGATATGGGATGTATGACGGGTAGGTGGGAGGAGATAGATGTGGGATGTATGACGGGTAGGTGGGTGGAGATAGATGTGGGAGGTATGACGGGTAGGTGGGAGGAGATAGATGTGGGATGTATGACGGGTAGGTGGGAGGAGATAGATGTGGGATGTATGATTGGTAGGTGGGTGGAGATAGATGTGGGATGTATGACGGGTAGGTGGGAGGAGATAGATGTGGGATGTATGACGGGTAGGTGGGTGGAGATAGATGTGGGAGGTATGACGGGTAGGTGGGAGGAGATAGATGTGGGATGTATGACGGGTAGGTGGGTGGAGATTGATATGGGATGTATGACGGGTAGGTGGGAGGAGATAGATGTGGGATGTATGACGGGTAGGTGGG
>JBBHAA010003159.1:0-200593 GCA_037953035.1 Aquarana catesbeiana
CTCTCCATACACATTAACCTCTCCTCTCCTCTGCAGATCATCTCCTCTCCATACACATTAACCCTCTCCTCTCCTCTGCAGATCATCTCCTCTCCATACACATTAATCCTCTCCTCTCCTCTGCAGATCATCTCCTCTCCATACACATTAATCCTCTCCTCCTCTCTGCAGATCATCTCCTCTCCATACACATTAATCCCTCTCCTTCTCTGCAGATCATCTCCTCTCCATACACATTAATCCCTCCCTCTGCAGATCATCTCCTCTCCATACACATTAATCCTCTCCTCTCCTCCTCTGCAGATCATCTCCTCTCCATACACATTAATCCTCTCCTCTCCCTCTGCAGAACATCTTCCTCTCCATACACATTAACCTCTCCTCTCCTCTCTGCAGATCATCTCCTCTCCATACACATTAACCACCTCTCCTCTCCTCTCTGCAGATCATCTCCTCTCCATACACATTAACCCTCCTCCTCTCCTCTGCAGATCATCTCCTCTCCTCTCTGCAGATCATCTCCTTCCTCCATAACATTAACCCTCTCCTTCCTTCTGCAGATCATCTCCTCTCCATACACATTAATCCTCTCCTCTCCTCTGCAGATCATCTCCTCTCCATACACATTAATCCTCTCCTCTCCTCTCTGCAGATCATCTCCTCTCCATACACATTAATCCTCTCCTCTCCTCTGCAGATCATCTCCTCTCCATACACATTAATCCTCTCCTCTCCTCTCTCTGCAGATCTCCTCTCCATACACATTAACCCTCTCCTCTCCTCTCTGCAGATCATCTCCTCTCCATACACATTAACCCTCTCCTCTCCTCTCTGCAGATCATCTCCTCTCCATACACATTAACCCTCTCCTCTCCTCCTCTGCAGATCATCTCCTCTCCATACACATTAACCCTCTCCTCTCCTCTGCAGATCATCTCCTCTCCATACACATTAACCCTCTCCTCTCCTCTGCAGATCATCTCCTCTCCATACACATTAACCCTCTCCTCTCCTCTGCAGATCATCTCCTCTCCATACACATTAACCCTCTCCTCTCCTCTGCAGATCATCTCCTCTCCATACACATTAATCCTCTCCTCTCCTCTGCAGATCATCTCCTCTCCATACACATTAATCCTCTCCTCTCCTCTGCAGATCATCTCCTCTCCATACACATTAATCCTCTCCTCTCCTCTGCAGATCATCTCCTCTCCATACACATTAACCCTCTCCTCTCCTCTGCAGATCATCTCCTCTCCATACACATTAATCCTCTCCTCTCCTCTGCAGATCATCTCCTCTCCATACACATTAATCCTCTCCTCTCCTCTCTGCAGATCATCTCCTCTCCATACACATTAATCCTCTCCTCTCCTCTCTGCAGATCATCTCCTCTCCATACACATTAATCCTCTCCTCTCCTCTCTGCAGATCATCTCCTCTCCATACACATTAACCCTCTCCTCTCCTCTGCAGATCATCTCCTCTCCATACACATTAATCCTCTCCTCTCCTCTCTGCAGATCATCTCCTCTCCATACACATTAATCCTCTCCTCTCCTCTCTGCAGATCATCTCCTCTCCATACACATTAATCCTCTCCTCTCCTCTGCAGATCATCTCCTCTCCATACACATTAACCCTCTCCTCTCCTCTGCAGATCATCTCCTCTCCATACACATTAATCCTCTCCTCTCCTCTGCAGATCATCTCCTCTCCATACACATTAATCCTCTCCTCTCCTCTGCAGATCATCTCCTCTCCATACACATTAATCCTCTCCTCTCCTCTGCAGATCATCTCCTCTCCATACACATTAATCCTCTCCTCTCCTCTCCTCTGCAGATCATCTCCTCTCCATACACATTAATCCTCTCCTCTCCTCTCCTCTGCAGATCCTCTCCTCTCCATACACATTAATCCTCTCCTCTCCTCTCTGCAGATCATCTCCTCTCCATACACATTAACCCTCTCCTCTCCTCTCTGCAGATCATCTCCTCTCCATACACATTAACCCTCTCCTCTCCTCTCTGCAGATCATCTCCTCTCCATACACATTAATCCTCTCCTCTCCTCTGCAGATCATCTCCTCTCCATACACATTAACCCTCTCCTCTGCAGATCATCTCCTCTCCATACACATTAACCCTCTCCTCTCCTCTCTACAGATCATCTCCTCTCCATACACATTAATCCTCTCCTCTCCTCTGCAGATCCTCTCCTCTCCATACACATTAATCCTCTCCTCTCCTCTGCAGATCATCTCCTCTCCATACACATTAACCCTCTCCTCTCCTCTGCAGATCCTCTCCTCTCCATACACATTAACCCTCTCCTCTCCTCTGCAGATCATCTCCTCTCCATACACATTAACCCTCTCCTCTCCTCTCTGCAGATCATCTCCTCTCCATACACATTAATCCTCTCCTCTCCTCTGCAGATCATCTCCTCTCCATACACATTAATCCTCTCCTCTCCTCTCTGCAGATCCTCTCCTCTCCATACACATTAATCCTCTCCTCTCCTCTGCAGATCATCTCCTCTCCATACACATTAATCCTCTCCTCTCCTCTGCAGATCATCTCCTCTCCATACACATTAATCCTCTCCTCTCCTCTCTGCAGATCATCTCCTCTCCATACACATTAACCCTCTCCTCTCCTCTGCAGATCATCTCCTCTCCATACACATTAATCCTCTCCTCTCCTCTGCAGATCATCTCCTCTCCATACACATTAATCCTCTCCTCTCCTCTCTGCAGAACATCTCCTCTCCATACACATTAACCCTCTCCTCTCCTCTCTGCAGATCATCTCCTCTCCATACACATTAACCCTCTCCTCTCCTCTCTGCAGATCATCTCCTCTCCATACACATTAACCCTCTCCTCTCCTCTGCAGATCATCTCCTCTCCATACACATTAATCCTCTCCTCTCCTCTCTGCAGATCATCTCCTCTCCATACACATTAACCCTCTCCTCTCCTCTGCAGATCATCTCCTCTCCATACACATTAATCCTCTCCTCTCCTCTCCTCTGCAGATCCTCTCCTCTCCATACACATTAATCCTCTCCTCTCCTCTCCTCTCTGCAGATCATCTCCTCTCCATACACATTAACCCTCTCCTCTCCTCTCTGCAGATCATCTCCTCTCCATACACATTAATCCTCTCCTCTCCTCTCTGCAGATCATCTCCTCTCCATACACATTAACCCTCTCCTCTCCTCTCCTCTCCTCTCCTCTCTGCAGATCATCTCCTCTCCATACACATTAACCCTCTCCTCTCCTCTCTGCAGATCCTCTCCTCTCCATACACATTAATCCTCTCCTCTCCTCTGCAGATCATCTCCTCTCCATACACATTAATCCTCTCCTCTCCTCTGCAGATCATCTCCTCTCCATACACATTAATCCTCTCCTCTCCTCTCTGCAGATCCTCTCCTCTCCATACACATTAATCCTCTCCTCTCCTCTGCAGATCATCTCCTCTCCATACACATTAATCCTCTCCTCTCCTCTGCAGATCATCTCCTCTCCATACACATTAATCCTCTCCTCTCCTCTGCAGATCATCTCCTCTCCATACACATTAATCCTCTCCTCTCCTCTCTGCAGAACATCTCCTCTCCATACACATTAACCCTCTCCTCTCCTCTCTGCAGATCATCTCCTCTCCATACACATTAACCCTCTCCTCTCCTCTCTGCAGATCATCTCCTCTCCATACACATTAACCCTCTCCTCTCCTCTGCAGATCATCTCCTCTCCATACACATTAATCCTCTCCTCTCCTCTCTGCAGATCATCTCCTCTCCATACACATTAACCCTCTCCTCTCCTCTGCAGATCATCTCCTCTCCATACACATTAATCCTCTCCTCTCCTCTCCTCTGCAGATCCTCTCCTCTCCATACACATTAATCCTCTCCTCTCTGCAGATCATCTCCTCTCCATACACATTAATCCTCTCCTCTCCTCTGCAGATCATCTCCTCTCCATACACATTAACCCTCTCCTCTCCTCTCTGCAGATCATCTCCTCTCCATACACATTAACCCTCTCCTCTCCTCTCTGCAGATCATCTCCTCTCCATACACATTAACCCTCTCCTCTCCTCTGCAGATCATCTCCTCTCCATACACATTAATCCTCTCCTCTCCTCTCTGCAGATCATCTCCTCTCCATACACATTAACCCTCTCCTCTCCTCTGCAGATCATCTCCTCTCCATACACATTAATCCTCTCCTCTCCTCTGCAGATCATCTCCTCTCCATACACATTAACCCTCTCCTCTCCTCTGCAGATCATCTCCTCTCCATACACATTAACCCTCTCCTCTCTCCTCTGCAGATCATCTCCTCTCCATACACATTAACCCTCTCCTCTCCTCTGCAGATCATCTCCTCTCCATACACATTAACCCTCTCCTCTCCTCTCTGCAGATCATCTCCTCTCCATACACATTAATCCTCTCCTCTCCTCTATGCAGAACATCTCCTCTCCATACACATTAATCCTCTCCTCTCCTCTGCAGATCATCTCCTCTCCATACACATTAACCCTCTCCTCTCCTCTCTGCAGATCATCTCCTCTCCATACACATTAACCCTCTCCTCTCCTCTCTGCAGATCATCTCCTCTCCATACACATTAATCCTCTCCTCTCCTCTCTGCAGATCATCTCCTCTCCATACACATTAATCCTCTCCTCTCCTCTGCAGATCATCTCCTCTCCATACACATTAATCCTCTCCTCTCCTCTGCAGATCATCTCCTCTCCATACACATTAACCCTCTCCTCTCCTCTCCTCTCCTCTCTGCAGATCATCTCCTCTCCATACACATTAACCCTCTCCTCTCCTCTGCAGATCATCTCCTCTCCATACACATTAATCCTCTCCTCTCCTCTCTGCAGATCATCTCCTCTCCATACACATTAATCCTCTCCTCTCCTCTGCAGATCATCTCCTCTCCATACACATTAATCCTCTCCTCTCCTCTCTGCAGAACATCTCCTCTCCATACACATTAATCCTCTCCTCTCCTCTCTGCAGATCATCTCCTCTCCATACACATTAATCCTCTCCTCTCCTCTCTGCAGATCATCTCCTCTCCATACACATTAATCCTCTCCTCTCCTCTGCAGATCATCTCCTCTCCATACACATTAATCCTCTCCTCTCCTCTGCAGATCATCTCCTCTCCATACACATTAATCCTCTCCTCTCCTCTCCTCTGCAGATCATCTCCTCTCCATACACATTAATCCTCTCCTCTCCTCTCCTCTGCAGATCATCTCCTCTCCATACACATTAATCCTCTCCTCTCCTCTCTGCAGATCATCTCCTCTCCATACACATTAATCCTCTCCTCTCCTCTGCAGATCATCTCCTCTCCATACACATTAATCCTCTCCTCTCCTCTCTGCAGATCATCTCCTCTCCATACACATTAATCCTCTCCTCTCCTCTGCAGATCATCTCCTCTCCATACACATTAATCCTCTCCTCTCCTCTCTGCAGATCATCTCCTCTCCATACACATTAATCCTCTCCTCTCCTCTCTGCAGATCATCTCCTCTCCATACACATTAACCCTCTCCTCTCCTCTCTGCAGATCATCTCCTCTCCATACACATTAATCCTCTCCTCTCCTCTCTGCAGATCATCTCCTCTCCATACACATTAATCCTCTCCTCTCCTCTCTGCAGATCATCTCCTCTCCATACACATTAATCCTCTCCTCTCCTCTCCTCTCCTCTCCTCTCTGCAGATCATCTCCTCTCCATACACATTAATCCTCTCCTCTCCTCTCCTCTCCTCTGCAGATCATCTCCTCTCCATACACATTAATCCTCTCCTCTCCTCTGCAGATCATCTCCTCTCCTCTGCAGATCATCTCCTCTCTCCTCTCCTCTCCTCTCCTCTCCTCTGCAGATCATCTCTCCTCCTGCGGAGTTCACCGCTCCATCCAACACTGAAGATGAAGCTCCACCCCCTGCTGCTGCCACCAATCAGACTCAGTCTTGTCTTGGAGGTCAGAGTGTGATTGGTGATACAGAGAGTGACTCATCATAGATTCAGTGACCCTGTGAGGTGGTGTGTGAATTCTGCCTGCAGGGGAGAAGAGAGAACTCTATCGCTGACTCCAAATATTGTAGGATTTGGACTCATAATGAATTCTTCTCACTGCATGGAGTTTGCATGTTCTTCCTGCCCCTGTGTTGGGTCTCCTCCGGGGAGTCCGGGTTCCTCCCGCACTCCAAAGACACACAGGGAGGTTAATTGTCTGCGGTGTAAATTGTCCCCGGTATGTGAGTCCGGGACCTTAGATTGTGAGCTCCTGGGGGCAGGGACTGATGGGAATGTACAATATGTCATAAATAGATATGTGTTTCCAGGGGGAGGAGTTTCCTGGGTCTCCTCCCACGTTCAGCTCTCCGGGGTCGGCGGTGGTTTGGAGAACGAACAATGAGCCGATCTCCTGTCATTCAATCCGATGGTCATGTGACCCTCCGCCCAGCCATTGTCCTGCCGGGGGGATTCGGGGGGGAGATTCCGGGGGGGGGGGATTCCGGGGGGATTCCGGGGGGGGGGATTCTGCTGACTCTATAGCCGGGTGACATCTGCCACCTCTAATTATTCCAAGACACCCCCCCTCCCCCAGAGAGAAGGATATCTGTGACCCCCAATTCTCCAACAGACCCCGCCCCCTCCCCCATCACACATCCCGGAAATAAAGGATGGTGGGTGGAGCCAAGAAGATCCTTACATTTGGCCACTGGGCTGACTCTCTATCTAGTTCATAGCTCTACGACTATGTAGTCTCATATTTGATCAATGTTTATAAACAATGTTACTTTGTATCTCTCTATCTCATGTCTAATCAATGTTTATAAACAATGTTACTTTGTATCTCTCTATCTCCCGTCTGATCAATGTTTATAAACAATGTTACTTTGTATCTCTCTATCTCCTGTCTGATCAATGTTTATAAACAATGTTACTTTGTATCTCTCTATCTCCTGTCTGATCAATGTTTATAAACAATGTTACTTTGTATCTCTCTATCTCCCGTCTGATCAATGTTTATAAACAATGTTACTTTGTATCTCTCTATCTCCTGTCTGATCAATGTTTATAAACAATGTTACTTTGTATCTCTCTATCTCCTGTCTGATCAATGTTTATAAACAATGTTACTTTGTATCTCTCTATCTCCTGTCTGATCAATGTTTATAAACAATGTTACTTTGTATCTCTCTATCTCCTGTCTGATCAATGTTTATAAACAATGTTACTTTGTATCTCTCTATCTCCCGTCTGATCAATGTTTATAAACAATGTTACTTTGTATCTCTCTATCTCCCGTCTGATCAATGTTTATAAACAATGTTACTTTGTATCTCTCCATCTCCTGTCTGATCAATGTTTATAAACAATGTTACTTTGTATCTCTCTATCTCCCGTCTGATCAATATTTATAAACAATGTTACTTTGTATCTCTCTATCTCCTGTCTGATCAATGTTTATAAACAATGTTACTTTGTATCTCTCTATCAATGTTTATAAACAATGTTACTTTGTATCTCTCTATCTCCTGTCTGATCAATGTTTATAAACAATGTTACTTTGTATCTCTATCTGCTGTCTGATCATTGTTTATAAACAATGTTACTTTGTATCTCTCTATCAATGTTTATAAACAATGTTACTTTGTATCTCTCTATCTCCTGTCTGATCAATGTTTATAAACAATGTTACTTTGTATCTCTCTATTTCCTGTCTGATCAATGTTTATAAACAATGTTACTTTGTATCTCTCTATCTCCTGTCTGATCAATGTTTATAAACAATGTTACTTTGTATCTCTCTATCTCCTGTCTGATCAATGTTTATAAACAATGTTACTTTGTATCTCTATCTGCTGTCTGATCATTGTTTATAAACAATGTTACTTTGTATCTCTCTATCTCCTGTCTGATCAATGTTTATAAACAATGTTACTTTGTATCTCTCTATCTCCTGTCTGATCAATGTTTATAAACAATGTTACTTTGTATCTCTCTATCTCCTGTCTGATCAATGTTTATAAACAATGTTACTTTGTATCTCTCTATCAATGTTTATAAACAATGTTACTTTGTATCTCTCTATCTCTTGTCTGATCAATGTTTATAAACAATGTTACTTTGTATCTCCTGTCTGATCAATGTTTATAAACAATGTTACTTTGTATCTCCTGTCTGATCAATGTTTATAAACAATGTTACTTTGTATCTCTCTATCTCTTATCTGATCAATGTTTATAAACAATGTTACTTTGTA
Organism: Aquarana catesbeiana; assembly: GCA_037953035.1. Lineage (NCBI taxonomy): Eukaryota > Metazoa > Chordata > Amphibia > Anura > Ranidae > Aquarana > Aquarana catesbeiana. The sequence continues at coordinate 8,330 of JBBHAA010003159.1, forward strand.
TCTCTCTATCTCCCGTCTGATCAATGTTTATAAATAATGTTACTTTGTATCTCTCTATCTCTTGTCTGATCAATGTTAATAAACAATGTTACTTTGTATCTCTCTATCAATGTTTATAAACAATGTTACTTTGTATCTCTCTATCTCCCGTCTGATCAATGTTTATAAACAATGTTACTTTGTATCTCTCTATCTCTTGTCTGATCAATGTTTATAAACAATGTTACTTTGTATCTCTATCTGCTGTCTGATCATTGTTTATAAACAATGTTACTTTGTATCTCTCTATCTCCTGTCTGATCAATGTTTATAAACAATGTTACTTTGTATCTCTCTATCTCCTGTCTGATCAATGTTTATAAACAATGTTACTTTGTATCTCTCTATCTCCTGTCTGATCAATGTTTATAAACAATGTTACTTTGTATCTCTCTATCAATGTTTATAAACAATGTTACTTTGTATCTCTCTATCTCCCGTCTGATCAATGTTTATAAACAATGTTACTTTGTATCTCTCTATCAATGTTTATAAACAATGTTACTTTGTATCTCTCGATCTCTTGTCTGATCAATGTTTATAAACAATGTTACTTTGTATCTCCTGTCTGATCAATGTTTATAAACAATGTTACTTTGTATCTCTCTATCTCCTGTCTGATCAATGTTTATAAACAATGTTACTTTGTATCTCTCTATCTCCTGTCTGATCAATGTTTATAAACAATGTTACTTTGTATCTCTCTATCAATGTTTATAAACAATGTTACTTTGTATCTCTCTATCTCCCGTCTGATCAATGTTTATAAACAATGTTACTTTGTATCTCTCTATCAATGTTTATAAACAATGTTACTTTGTATCTCTCTATCTCTTGTCTGAGCAATGTTTATAAACAATGTTACTTTGTATCTCTCTATCTCCTGTCTGATCAATGTTTATAAACAATGTTACTTTGTATCTCTCTATCTCCCGTCTGAACAATGTTTATAAACAATGTTTCTTTGTATCTCTCGTCTGATCAATGTTTATAAACAATGTTACTTTGTATCTCTCTATCAATGTTTATAAACAATGTTACTTTGTATCTCTCTCCCGTCTGATCAATGTTTATAAACAATGTTACTTTGTATCTCTCTATCCCCGCATCTGAGCAGTGTTTATAAACAATGTTATATTGTATCTTGATATCTCCTGTCTGATCAATGTTTATAAACAATGTTACTTTGTATCTCTCTATCTCCTGTCTGATCAATGTCTATAAACAATCTTACTTTGTATCTCTCTATCCCCACATCTGAGCAGTGTTTATAAACAATGTTACTTTGTATCTCTCTATCTCCTGTCTGATCAATGTTTATAAACAATGTTACTTTGTATCTCTCTATCTCCTGTCTGATCAATGTTTATAAACAATGTTACTTTGTATCTCTCTATCTCCCATCTAATCAATGTTTATAAACAATGTTACTTTGTATCTCTCTATCTCCTGTCTGATCAATGTTTATAAACAATGTTACTTTGTATCTCTCTATTTCCTGTCTGATCAATGTTTATAAACAATGTTACTTTGTATCTCTCTATTTCCTGTCTGATCAATGTTTATAAACAGTGTTAATAATAATGTAATATAAAGTCACCATATTTACAGGGCGCCCCCTGGTGTGTGGAGGGTGGAGTGGCACGGTATATACAGTATATAGGGGGGTTGTATACAGGAGATTGCTGTATATTAGGAGTCTGGATGACACAATAACTCATTTTCTGACATCGATTTGGAATTTTCGGGTGATGATGTCACAGTGCTCATTGTCAGGAATTCTCTGTGATGATGTCATAGTAGAGGTGACATTCACCACCAATATGTGAATGTCCCGAGGGGCGTGCGTTTCGCTCCCATCCCCTGACTGGCGGCAGAAGAGCTGACAATCATCAGAAATGTCCGCCATTCATGTATATTAAACGATCGCTGTGACAGCATTCAGCAGGTTCATGGAAAATCCTGATTTCTCATCGTCTCTCAGGACCAGCAAACATGGCCGCCAGCGACGGAGAGCGAAGGCGGTGGTGATGTCCTGAAATCGGGGGCCACAGCTGTGACACGGAGCCCGGGGTCATGGTGAGACCTTGTTTATATGGTCTGTTCCTCGATATTACGGGGGGGGGGGAGGTCTCAGCTGTGGCGAGGGATGGGGGGGTCGTATTTATCAGCACTGGGGACACTTCTGGAGACATCTCAGCCCCTCACCCGCACGAAAAGTGACAGATGTCATAAGCAGTTAGGATCCCGACTCTCCGTGTCCAATAGAAAATTCCCATTAAAGGGGCATTAAGTGCGCTGCAGCCGCCGCCCTCCCTCCATCATATCCTTCCATTTCATCCCTGAACATCTGAGGTCTGAAGACCCCGGGGACCACGACTCGTCTTCCCTCCCCCCTCCTCCTCTGTCACCAGCTCAGAAGGTCTATCTCCATGCCATCATTCCTCTGGGTACCGCAGCCCCACGCCAGCCCTCCCGTAATTCTGCTGTCTCCAGAAAACAGGTGACATGCCCATCCCTTCTCATTTCTCCGCTGCCTGCTGAAGGCTGGCCAACCGTCCACCCTTTGCCTGGAACTAAACGCTGCCCCACCAAGCAGCTGACATCCATCCGAACGCTGCCCACCCAACAGGCAACATCCAACTAGGCACTGAACTCTGCCCACCCAACAGGCAACATCCAACTAGGCACTGAACTCTGCCCACCCAACAGGCAACATCCAACTAGGCACTGAACTCTGCCCACCCAACAGCCAACATCCATCCAGCACTGAACTCTGCCCACCCAACAGGCAACATCCAACTAGGCACTGAACTCTGCCCACCCAACAGGCAACATCCATCTAGGCTTTGAACTCTGCCCACCCAACAGGCAACATCCATCAGGCACTGAACTCTGCCCACCCAACAGCCAACATCCATCTGGCACTGAACACTGCCCACCCAACAGCCAACATCCATCTAGGCTTTGAACTCTGCCCACCCAACAGCCAACATCCATCTGGCACTGAACGCTGCCCACCCAACAGGCAACATCCAACTAGGCACTGAACTCTGCCCATCCAACAGCCAACATCCATCCGGCACTGAACTCTGCCCACCCAACAGGCAACATCCAACTAGGCACTGAACTCTGCCCACCCAACAGGCAACATCCATCAGGCACTGAACTCTGCCCACCCAACAGCCAACATCCATCTGGCACTGAACGCTGCCCACCCAACAGCCAACATCCATCTAGGCTTTGAACTCTGCCCACCCAACAGGCAACATCCATCAGGCACTGAACTCTGCCCACCCAACAGCCAACATCCATCTGGCACTGAACTCTGCCCACCGAACAGGCAACATCCAACTAGGCACTGAACTCTGCCCACCCAACAGGCAACATCCATCCGGCACTGAACTCTGCCCACCCAACAGGCAACAACCAACTAGGCACTGAACGCTGCCCACCCAACAGCCAACATCCATCTAGGCTTTGAACTCTGCCCACCCAACAGGCAACATCCATCAGGCACTGAACTCTGCCCACCCAACAGCCAACATCCATCTGGCACTGAACACTGCCCACCCAACAGCCAACATCCATCTAGGCTTTGAACTCTGCCCACCCAACAGCCAACATCCATCTGGCACTGAACGCTGCCCACCCAACAGGCAACATCCAACTAGGCACTGAACTCTGCCCATCCAACAGCCAACATCCATCCGGCACTGAACTCTGCCCACCCAACAGGCAACATCCAACTAGGCACTGAACTCTGCCCACCGAACAGGCAACATCCAACTAGGCACTGAACTCTGCCCACCCAACAGGCAACATCCATCCGACACTGAACTCTGCCCACCCAACAGGCAACATCCAACTAGGCACTGAACGCTGCCCACCCAACAGCCAACATCCATCTAGGCTTTGAACTCTGCCCACCCAACAGGCAACATCCATCAGGCACTGAACTCTGCCCACCCAACAGCCAACATCCATCTGGCACTGAACACTGCCCACCCAACAGCCAACATCCATCTAGGCTTTGAACTCTGCCCACCCAACAGCCAACATCCATCTGGCACTGAACGCTGCCCACCCAACAGGCAACATCCAACTAGGCACTGAACTCTGCCCACCCAACAGCCAATATCCCTCTGGTATCGAACTCTGCCACCCAACAGGCAACATCCATCTAGGCATTGAACTCTGCCCACCCAACAGCCAACATCCATCTGGGCATTGAACTCTGCCCACCCAACAACAGACCACCATCCAGCACTGAACTCTGCCCACCTAACAGCTAACTTCCACCTGGGTACTGAGCATTGCCCAACCAACAGCTGATCACTATTTGGGAACTGGGTATCCAATATCCAACATACATCTGGCCTTGAACAAGGCCTTGACCACCGTTCAGGCACTGCCCACCAAACAGCTGACCACCATCCGGCCACTGCCCAACCAACAGCTGCCCACCATTCAGGCACTGCCCACCCAACAGCTGACCACCATTCGGGCACTGCCCACCCAACAGCTGAACACCATCCGGCCACTGCCCACCCAACAGCTGACCACCATTTGGGCACTGCCCACCCAACAGCTGAACACCATCCGACCACTGCCCACCCAACAGCTGACCACCATCCGGCCACTGCCCACCCAACAGCTGACCACCATCCGGCCACTGCCCACCCAACAGCTGACCACCATCTGGGCACTACCCACCCAACAGCTGATCATTGTTTTGCCACCAAACACATTGCCTACCCAACAACTGACATCCATCCAACACCAAGGAATGACCATTTTGCACCTGTTAGAGGGTCACCGACCAGAATATAAGTGGAATCATGGGTAGACAACACAGCTGATCCCAGAAGATTCTCCGTACCTTCTGTACCAACATCGCATCCTCTCCTGATATCTGGTGAGTGAGGGGCAAAATGGGGGGAGGGAGAACTTTCACCTAACATGCTGGGGCCCAACCTGTGGCTCCCGGGCTGTATTGGGCCCTTTAAAACTTACTGAGTGGCCCCTAAAGTCCCCGTAGAGAGCAGTCTGTGTTTTCATTAGCTAGGTGAAGACTCTGAAGGAAAATGCGCTTCGGATCGGATTCCGGGAGGTGATTGGTTCTTATCACAAGGTCTGATTTCGGTGCAGGACGCCCCTTTTCCTTCTCTTTTCTTATAAGGAATCTTACTGAAGAAAATATAGAATGTGAGGTGAGAAAATTCCTCGGGGGTCTGAAGGGGTCTGACGAGGTCTGAAGTCTGGAGGGGTCTGAAGGGGTCTGAAGGGGTCTGAAGTCTGGAGGGGTCTGAAGGGGTCTGAAGTCTGGAGGGGTCTGGAGGAGTCTGAATGGGGTCTGAAGTCTGGAGGGGTCTGAATGGGGTCTGAAGTCTGGAGGGGTCTGAAGGGGTCTGGAGGGGTCTGAAGGGGTCTGAATGGGGTCTGAAGTCTGGAGGGGTCTGAATGGGGTCTGAAGTCTGGAGGGGTCTGAAGGGGTCTGGAGGGGTCTGAAGGGGTCTGAAGTCTGGAGGGGTCTGAAGGGGTCTGAAGGGGCGCACACGTGGGAGCATTCATTGATGGAGGGGCTGTGATAGCAATGTTCTCTAGCAGTCTCATGTCTCCAGAAGTATATCCTCAGTCTCTACCAACTCCTACATGGGGGGGTCTGGTTATAAAACATTCGATTCACGAATGTCAGAAACATTCCAGCAAACTGAGCGAAATGTCACCAAAATGCCACAAAGTGAAATGCCTCATGGAGAAGATTATATTGCATTTTGGCCACTAGATGGCGCTGATGACACACGAATGAATCTCTTAGAAAAATGATGGTGACATTTCACTCAGCTTGAATGAGGATTCTTACATGAAACAAATGTACTATGTCCGCAGTCTCTGATCATCTCCTGTACTATGTCCGCAGTCTCTGATCATCTCCTGTATTATGTCTGCAGTCTCTGATCATCTCCTGTATTATGTCTGCAGTCTCTGATCATCTCCTGTACTATGTCTGCAGTCTCTGATCATCTCCTGTACTATGTCTGCAGTCTCTGATCATCTCCTGTACTATGTCTGCAGTCTCTGACCATCTCCTGTATTATGTCTGCAGTCTCTGATCATCTCCTGTATTATGTCTGCAGTCTCTGATCATCTCCTGTACTATGTCTGCAGTCTCTGATCATCTCCTGTATTATGTCTGCAGTCTCTGATCATCTCCTGTATTATGTCTGCAGTCTCTGATCATCTCCTGTACTATGTCTGCAGTCTCTGATCATCTCCTGTATTATGTCTGCAGTCTCTGATCATCTCCTGTACTATGTCTGCAGTCTCTGATCATCTCCTGTACTATGTCTGCAGTCTCTGATCATCTCCTGTATTATGTCTGCAGTCTCTGATCATCTTCTGTATTATGTCTGCAGTCTCTGATCATCTCCTGTACTATGTCTGCAGTCTCTGATCATCTCCTGTATTATGTCCGCAGTCTCTGATCATCTCCTGTATAATGTCTGCAGTCTCTGATCATCTCCTGTATTATGTCTGCAGTCTCTGATCATCTCCTGTACTATGTCTGCAGTCTCTGATCATCTCCTGTACTATGTCTGCAGTCTCTGATCATCTCCTGTACTATGTCTGCAGTCTCTGACCATCTCCTGTATTATGTCTGCAGTCTCTGACCATCTCTTGTCCTATGTCTGCATTCTCTGATCATCTCCTGTATTATGTCTGCAGTCTCTGATCATCTCCTGTATTATGTCTGCAGTCTCTGATCATCTCTTGTATTATGTCTGCAGTCTCTGATCATCTCCTGTATTATGTCTGCAGTCTCTGATCATCTCCTGTACTATGTCTGCAGTCTCTGATCATCTCCTGTACTTTGTCCGCAGTCTCTGATCATCTCCTGTACTATGTCCGCAGTCTGTGATCATCTCCTGTATTATGTCTGCAGTCTCTGATCATCTCCTGTACTATGTCTGCAGTCTCTGATCATCTCCTGTACTTTGTCCGCAGTCTCTGATCATCTCCTGTACTATGTCCGCAGTCTCTGATCATCTCCTGTATTATGTCTGCAGTCTCTGATCATCTCCTGTATTATGTCTGCAGTCTCTGATCATCTCCTGTATCATGTCTGCAGTCTCTGATCATCTCCTGTATTATGTCTGCAGTCTCTGATCATCTCCTGTACTATGTCTGCAGTCTCTGATCATCTCCTGTATTATGTCTGCAGTCTCTGATCATCTCCTGTACTATGTCTGCAGTCTCTGATCATCTCCTGTACTATGTCTGCAGTCTCTGATCATCTCCTGTATTATGTCTGCAGTCTCTGATCATCTCCTGTACTATGTCTGCAGTCTCTGATCATCTCCTGTACTATGTCTGCAGTCTCTGATCATCTCCTGTACTATGTCTGCAGTCTCTGATCAGCTCCTGTATCATGTCTGCAGTCTCTGATCATCTCCTGTATCATGTCTGCAGTCTCTGATCATCTCCTGTATTATGTCTGCAGTCTCTGATCATCTCCTGTATCATGTCTGCAGTCTCTGATCATCTCCTGTATTATGTCTGCAGTCTCTGATCATCTCCTGTACTATGTCTGCAGTCTCTGATCATCTCCTGTATTATGTCTGCAGTCTCTGATCATCTCCTGTACTATGTCTGCAGTCTCTGATCATCTCCTGTACTATGTCTGCAGTCTCTGATCATCTCCTGTATTATGTCTGCAGTCTCTGATCATCTCCTGTACTATGTCTGCAGTCTCTGATCATCTCCTGTACTATGTCTGCAGTCTCTGATCATCTCCTGTACTATGTCTGCAGTCTCTGATCATCTCCTGTACTATGTCTGCAGTCTCTGATCATCTCCTGTACTATGTCTGCAGTCTCTGATCATCTCCTGTACTATGTCTGCAGTCTCTGATCATCTCCTGTACTATGTCCGCAGTCTGTGATCATCTCCTGTATCATGTCTGCAGTGTCTGATCATCTCCTGTACTATGTCCGCAGTCTCTGATCATCTCCTGTACTATGTCTGCAGTCTCTGATCATCTCCTGTACTATGTCTGCAGTCTCTGATCATCTCCTGTATTATGTCTGCAGTCTCTGATCATCTCCTGTATTATGTCTGCAGTCTCTGATCATCTCCTGTACTATGTCTGCAGTCTCTGACCATCTCCTGTACTATGTCTGCAGTCTCTGATCATCTCCTGTACTATGTCTGCAGTCTCTGACCATCTCCTGTATTATGTCTGCAGTCTCTGATCATCTCCTGTATTATGTCTGCAGTCTCTGATCCTTTCCTGTATTATGTCTGCAGTCTCTGATCATCTCCTGTATTATGTCTGCAGTCTCTGATCATCTCCTGTACTATGTCTGCAGTCTCTGATCATCTCCTGTACTATGTCTGCAGTCTCTGATCATCTCCTGTATTATGTCTGCAGTCTCTGATCATCTCCTGTATTATGTCTGCAGTCTCTGATCATCTCCTGTACTATGTCTGCAGTCTCTGATCATCTCCTGTACTATGTCTGCAGTCTCTGATCATCTCCTGTACTATGTCTGCAGTCTCTGATCATCTCCTGTACTATGTCCGCAGTCTCTGATCATCTCCTGTATTATGTCTGTAGTCTTTGATCATCTCCTGTACTATGTCTGCAGTCTCTGATCATCTCCTGTATTATGTCTGCAGTCTCTGATCATCTCCTGTATTATGTCTGCAGTCTCTGATCATCTCCTGTACTATGTCTGCAGTCTCTGATCATCTCCTGTACTATGTCCGCAGTCTGTGATCATCTCCTGTATTATGTCTGCAGTCTCTGACCATCTCCTGTATCATGTCTGCAGTCTCTGATCATCTCCTGTACTATGTCCGCAGTCTCTGATCATCTCCTGTACTATGTCTGCAGTCTCTGATCATCTCCTGTATTATGTCTGCAGTCTCTGATCATCTCCTGTATCATGTCTGCAGTCTCTGATCATCTCCTGTACTATGTCTGCAGTCTCTGATCATCTCCTGTACTATGTCTGCAGTCTCTGATCATCTCCTGTATTATGTCTGCAGTCTCTGATCATCTCCTGTATCATGTCTGCAGTCTCTGACCATCTCCTGTATTATGTCTGCAGTCTCTGATCATCTCCTGTATTATGTCTGCAGTCTCTGATCATCTCCTGTACTATGTCTGCAGTCTCTGATCATCTCCTGTACTATGTCTGCAGTCTCTGATCATCTCCTGTATTATGTCTGCAGTCTCTGATCATCTCCTGTACTATGTCTGCAGTCTCTGATCATCTCCTGTATTATGTCTGCAGTCTCTGATCATCTCCTGTACTATGTCTGCAGTCTCTGATCATCTCCTGTATTATGTCTGCAGTCTCTGATCATCTCCTGTACTATGTCTGCAGTCTCTGATCATCTCCTGTACTATGTCTGCAGTCTCTGATCATCTCCTGTACTATGTCTGCAGTCTCTGATCATCTCCTGTACTATGTCTGCAGTCTCTGATCATCTCCTGTATTATGTCTGCAGTCTCTGATCATCTCCTGTACTATGTCTGCAGTCTCTGATCATCTCCTGTACTATGTCTGCAGTCTTTGATCATCTCCTGTGTTATGTCTGCAGTCTCTGATCATCTCCTGTATTATGTCTGCAGTCTCTGATCATCTCCTGTACTATGTCTGCAGTCTCTGATCATCTCCTGTACTATGTCTGCAGTCTTTGATCATCTCCTGTACTATGTCTGCAGTCTCTGATCATCTCCTGTATTATGTCTGCAGTCTCTGATCATCTCCTGTATTATGTCTGCAGTCTCTGATCATCTCCTGTATTATGTCTGCAGTCTCTGATCATCTCCTGTATTATGTCTGCAGTCTCTGATCATCTCCTGTATTATGTCTACAGTCTCTGATCATCTCCTGTATTATGTCTGCAGTCTCTGATCATCTCCTGTATTATGTCTGCAGTCTCTGATCATCTCCTGTACTATGTCTGCAGTCTCTGATCATCTCCTGTACTATGTCTGCAGTCTCTGATCATCTCCTGTACTATGTCTGCAGTCTCTGATCATCTCCTGTACTATGTCTGCAGTCTCTGATCATCTCCTGTACTATGTCTGCAGTCTCTGATCATCTCCTGTACTATGTCTGCAGTCTCTGATCATCTCCTGTACTATGTCCGCAGTCTCTGATCATCTCCTGTATTATGTCTGTAGTCTTTGATCATTTCCTGTACTATGTCTGCAGTCTCTGATCATCTCCTGTATTATGTCTGCAGTCTCTGATCATCTCCTGTATTATGTCTGCAGTCTCTGATCATCTCCTGTACTATGTCCGCAGTCTGTGATCATCTCCTGTATTATGTCTGCAGTCTTGAATCTCAGAAGAAGAGAAAACACCAAATTATCCTCCCCACCCCTTCCTTCTAAAAAGCTCCGCCTCCCAGCACAGTGGTGTACCCGAAATGCCCCAAATATGGAACCTCCAGTTCCCACAGTCTGTGTGCTTTGGTGAGACATGGACTTGAATCCAAACAAGACCACTCCAAGGGGACCACTAGGCACAGACCTCCCGAAGAGTCGTGTTTCTTTAAAAGCCAGGGCCCATAGTCAGTAGGTAAGAGGCCACCCTGCAGTCCCCTCCAAAAGCCCCTTTCCTGGTTGGGTCTGTCATATTCCCCTCCATCCAAAGTCGATTAACAAGGTCCCAGACCTCCATCTGGTCACTCTGGACATGTGTTTGGCAGAGTGAAGTCACATAGTCCGTTCACATGACTTCCATTCTTGGCTGCAGGCAATAGTTATCATCAGTAGGTGTGGAACAAAGGTGGTGGAATGTCTGTCCGGCTGCCAGCGCCTCAGCTGGGTGGTCTTTACTGTTCTGGGGTGAAATCTGCTGCTTGGGAGATGAGCCGGCTGCTCCACCTCCCTTACCCTCATCGGGGGGCTGGGGCGACATTTTTCTGGTACTGTCTCCCAGGTGTACGGATCCTTTCTGGGGAAGGGAGACAGTTTTCTCCTCTCCGGCTGACTGTTAGGGAGGGAGGACAGCTTCCTCCATTCCCAGTTGATCTGCTGCTGGAGAGTGACCACCACCTTCTCACCCTGAGCCGCCAGAACTCCCGCAGATGTGGGGCAGAGGTTTTGGACCCTCTGTCCGGTTGTCAGCGCTTCAGCTGGAGAAGTTTGTTGTAACTCCATAGATGGTGCTGGCAGGAAAACCTATGTCCCTGTCCGTGGTGTGGGAGAAAGGCCGACTACCTCTTCTCTCGGGAAGGCTGAAGCTGCTGTTGGTGCTGAGCAGAGCTCAGTGATGTTCTGCCCTGATGCCAGCGGTTCCGCTGGGAAGCAAGATGAAAAGTTGGTGGCCTTGCGCAACTCCTTTTTAGGGCCACCGACTGTTGTATGCAGGGTCAACAGCACCATGTCTTGATGCCAGCTCTTCCGAGTTGTTCCTCCTCAGCAGAAAAGTCTATTAAATCCCCAGTCTCTACAGTCTCTGGGGATTGAGGTTCATCATCTGCTGCTACTGGAGCCCAGAAGATGTTACCGGTGCTGGGCAGAGGTTAGTGGAGCTCTGCCCTGTTGTCATCACTTCATTTGAAATCTCAGTAAATGTTACATCCTTCAATGAAAAGTCAATTAAATCCAAGCTTTGTGTGGCTGGAAAGTGAGGACGGCTTCCTCCTCTCCCCCAAGCCCATTAACTGCAGCTGGGGAGATAAGCTGACTGCTTCATCTCCCATACCTTCCTCTCCCTGCCGGACAGATGCATTCCTCCATCCAAGCTCTTCCTGTGCAGAAACAGGTTCATCAACATTAGTCAGCACTTGCTGCATCCGCCATAAGAGCTCCGCTTCCATAGCTGGAGGTGGAGGTGAGCAAAGTACACTGTTACTCTGTCCCATTGATGATAATTCAGCCGTGATTTCAGGACTGTTGGCTGGTACTTCTGGATAGTCCCAGGCAAAGGGAGCCCCGCCCTGCTGCTGAGCAGAGTCTAGCAGCTGTCTGTGAGCGATTTCCAACTCTATATCATCCAGTGCCCAGTGCACTTCCGAGATGTTCAGCATCTCTTCTCTGTGATCCATGATTTCCTCCAACCACCACTCTGGATCACTCCCAAAGTCAGGGTCCCCTGACAGCTTTCCATACAACAGCCCTAGGCCACCTTAGCCAAAGACTTCTGTTGGGCTGTCACCCGCTGTCCAAGGGCATGCTATACAAGCCACGGCTGGTGATCTCTCCACCCCTATACAAGCCATGGCTGGTGATCTCTCTGCCCCTATACAAGCCATGGCTGGTGATCTCTCTGCCCCTATACAAGCCATGGCTGGTGATCTCTCTGCCCCTATACAAGCCATGGCTGGTGATCTCTCCGCCCCTATACAAGCCATGGCTGGTGATCTCTCTGCCCCTATACAAGCCATGGCTGGTGATCCCTCTGCCCCTATACAAGCCATGGCTGGTGATCTCTCTGCCCCTATACAAGCCATGGCTGGTGATCTCTCTGCCCCTATACAAGCCATGGCTGGTGATCTCTCTGCCCCTATACAAGCCATGGCTGGTGATCTCTCTGCCCCTATACAAGCCATGGCTGGTGATCTCTCTGCCTCTATACAAGCCTTGGCTGGTGATCTCTCTGCCCCTATACAAGCCATGGCTGGTGATCTCTCTGCCCCTATACAAGCTATGGCTGGTGATCTATCTGCCCCTATATAAGCCATGGCTGGTGATCTCTCTGCCCCTATACAAGCCATGGCTGGTGATCTCTCTGCCTCTATACAAGCCTTGGCTGGTGATCTCTCTGCCCCTATACAAGCTATGGCTGGTGATCTATCTGCCCCTATATAAGCTATGGCTGGTGATCTCTCTGCCCCTGGTGAGGGTGAAGGCTCGGAGGCCATTTGGGAGCGAGTGGTGGCCGGGATTAAGGTTCTGAATAGGGAGAGAGACAAGCTCTACAAACTGAGCGGAGCTGAAACGTTTGCGAAGGCAGCGTGAGAGCTTGTAGAGCCGGAACCGCAGATCGATGGCTTCGGAAATCCAACTGGCTAAAGTCCTGGTGGAACACCAGGAGACCATTGTGTCCATGATGGAAGGAAGAGATGGGCACTTCAAAGAGAAGTTTGGCAATGATCAAAGGTTTACAAGGATGGCAAAGGTGGAGGTGGTGGAGGAGACCCCCAGTTCTGACCCCCTGCCCCCTCAGAGAGAGGTAAGCAGCCCCATGCCTTCCCAGGAGTCAGGAGGCATGTTGAGGGCCATCCAGGCAATGGAGTCTCCTATGCGGGGGGATCAGCTGGCGTTTGGTGATGAGAATATAACTGATGATGTGCCTGATAATGTCAAGCCCCAAGCAGGGGATAAAACTGTTTTTGTACCATCTAACACCATGAGCAATGTTGAAAGTGTGTCCAGTGACAATCAAGTTGCTAATCCCATGTGTAGCGATGTTGTACTGATAGGAAATTGAATGTGTGTGTGACTGATAGCAATTGTCCCAGCGCAAGTGTGATGGACACTCGTCCCAGCTCAGTCCAAGCAATTAATAATAATAATAATAATATACAGACTACTGTAACTTCAGTGTGGGGCCTTGGCCCTGATAAGCCTACATTTGCTCAGGTGGTACGCTCTGCTCCTGGTAGCTCCGCCCCTAAGCGGGCTTTCCCCCTGCGACCTACCACTTTGAGCACCCCGGGATCTGGTCTTGGGTCTCTGGCTTCTGCTGGGGGTCCGAGACGAAATGTAGTGATTCTTAAATGGGAAGGTGGTGCAATCCCTCCAGCATGGCGTGCAGTGGTGGAGATGATTTTGGAGATGGGTTTTGGGGCAAATGTCCTGTATGCCCTAATACATGTTGCTGGGAATCGAGAGTATACTATTAGCTTCACCAGGCCAGAGGGTCTTGACCTGTTCTGGGAGCGAAATGAGGCTCGGTGCAGGTCAAAACCCGAATGGGAAGATCTGGCCCCAGTTGCAGTTTCACAAAGGTCAACGGTGAAAAAGATCACAATTATTCTCACCAATGAGAGTGTTCCTGCTCGGGACCTAGAGGTCTGGTTAAGGAACTATGGTGAGGTTTTGACTAAGCCCGATAAAATCCTTGATGAGCGTAACATCTGGACTGGGGGTTGGTCAGTTACAGTCAGGTTGGCCAGGGATGGGAATGTTGTCCGTCACCTGCCCTGCTCAGCTTTTATAGGGAGGGATAGGATGACTATTTTCTACCCTGGTCAGCCGAAGCTGTGTCACCGCTGTGGAGAAAAGGGGCATTTGAGCTCCTCCTGTTCAGCCTTGATATGTTCAGTGTGTCGGGGTCAGGGTCATATGGCCAAGGACTGCACCGAGACGATCAGGTGCAACCTGTGCCTGCGCCTTGGCCACCCCTATAGCAGATGTCCTGAAGCCTGGCACAATATGGAGAAAGAAGTAATAGATGACTTGTCAAGGCTGGACAGGATGGAGGGTGAGGCCCCTGGTGTACCATCCTCCTCTGCGGTGACTGACTCCCCTGGTCCTGTTCAGGATCCCTCCCTCAGTTCCCATGGCCACCCCTCCTGTGTCTGTAAGTATTCCTTCTGTATCTGTCTCTGTGTCCCCCCAGCCTACTGTACCCTCTCCTCTTGTGTCAGAACCTTCCAAGTCTGTGCCCCCCGAGTCAGTTACCCCCCAGGAGTCTACCCCTCCTAAGTCTGACTTAAAGAAAGCCCCCCCCCCAACAGGAGTAGTAGCAAGTACTAAAAAGGTTGCTTTTTCCTCTGTAAAGAAGTCTTCTGTGAAGACTTCTAAGAAAAAGGCAAGAGAGGAGAGCATCTCTGAAGCTGACCTGCAGTACCTGGAGGAGAGAAGGAAGGTTGGGAGGCGGAAGAAGCAGGCGGTGAGGACGGAACGGGGACGGGAAGCTCCAGTGCCTGTCTCCAACCGCCATAGGGCCTCTAAGTTAGATATTTCCTCATCTGGGCAAAGCAAAGTTCAGATTCAGAAATGGAGTTGGAAACGGCCTCAGGAAAGAGAGAGGCTTCTGGTGATGAGCAGCAGAGGGGAGCTAAGAAGCAATCCACCCAATAACCCAAATGGCGGTTCCCCCTCTGTTAAAAGTGGTGACAATAAATGTCGCCAGCATTAAGTCAGTAAGAGCTCGTTCTATGGCCTTCTTTTTGTTCAGCCAATTAGATGCTGAAATTTTTATGGGCCGCACACAAAGTGGGACAGGAAATGCCTTTTTACAAGGATCAAGCCATTTCTTTTTACATCCCGGCAAGTGGTCTTTGGAGGTGACTTTAATACAGTAACTAGGCCCAAGGACAGGAAGGACTTCAAGGACAGGCTGGGATATGATAGCGTTTTTTTAAATAGTATGGTTAGGGATGCTGGTCTTGTGGATGTGCACATTAAGCACCTCCCGGATGACACTGGGTTCACCTTTCATCAAGGTAATAGTCAGAGTAGGATAGATAGGTTTTTTTTAAGGAGACCTCTGCTTTCTCACCCCCAGTGGTGCAGGCAGTAGAGTTCTCTGATCACTGTATGCTATCTGTGGTCCTGAATGCTTCAGACGCCCCTCAGAGGGGTAAGGGCATCTGGAGATTGAATTCGACTCTACTCAAGGAAGAACATGTTAGACAATCCTTTGAGGAATTCTTTCAGGCACAGGTGACCATCCTGGACTTTTGTAGCAGCAAGGCAGAGTGGTGGGAGTTGACCAAAAAGAGAATCGCTGGATTCTTCAGGGGCCTAGCCAATAGAAAACAGTTTAATAAATACATGACCTACCAACGTTTACGGAGGAAGCTGGATATTCTTGTCTCGAGAGGAGGAGATCCTGGGGCAATCTCCGAAGTGAAACTCCTTCTCAGGAAGTGTCAATATGACCGGCATGCCTCTTTGGTTCTGGAGAGGGACTATGGGAAGTACCACTCGCCTGACCCTTACCAGAACTGCAAACAAGGTGTAGCAGTTAAAACGGTCTTTGGCCTTAAGGACAGTACAGGTTCCTTGACAAAGTCCAGGTCAGGGGTTCTGGAGGTCGTGAGGTCCTTTTATGCTGACCTTCTTGGGAGGAAAGAGCTTGACCGTGACAAGATGGAAAGCTTTTTGGACTCTACTCCAGGTCTAAATGATGAAGATTTCCCATTGATGAATTTGACAGAGGAGATCACAGTTGAAGAGGTGATGAGGGCAATTGAACAGCTTGCCATCAAAAAGTCACCTGGACCGGATGGCTTGACGGCTGAGTTTTACAAAGCTTTTAAGCCTATTCTGGCCCCACATTTGGTAGAGGTTTTTAACAGTTGCCTTGCTGAGGGGGTACTTCCCCCTTCCATGAGGCACTCGGCTGTGATTCTTCTTTCAAAGGGTAAAGATCCTTCGATGATTGAGAATTGGCGCCCCATCAGCCTTCTTAATGTCGATAGAAAGATACTGGCAAAGATCATTTTCTGGCGCCTATCGTCAGTAGCAGAGTCTTTGCTTTCTCACCATCAGCACTGTTCGGTCCAGGGTAGGAGCACCTTCACAGCGGTTTTAGCTGTCCGGGAGGCCTTGGAGCGGTGCAGGGCTGCAGGCTGGGGAAAGTATTTGCTGACATTGGATCAGGCAAAGACTTTTGATCGTGTTAACCATGAGTACCTGTGGTTGCTCCTTAGTAAGTACGGTCTGCCGGGTGGTTTTGTCGATTGGTTGAAAGTCTTGTATAAGGGGGCAGAAAGCTTTCCTCTTGTTAATGGTTGGGTTGGGCAGTCCTTTGAGGTTGGCTCTGGAGTGCGTCAAGGTTGTCCCCTGAGTCCCCTGCTCTATGTGTTTGCAATCGACCCTTTCATCAGGAAGCTAGAGAGCGGCATGTTGTGTGGGGTGCCAGTGGGGCTCCCGGGTGAGCCGCCTTTGAGGGTTGTTGCCTATGCGGACGATGTGTCGGTGATTGTCACTGGGGCGGATGAAGCAGAGGAGGTGGTCTCTCTGACATCACGGTATTCTGAAGCATCAGGCTCCAAGATCAATCAGGAAATGACTGAAGTTTTCTGGATGGGAAAGGAAGGTGAGGGGTTTGATCTCCCGGACACCTTTCCAGTGCCCCAGGAAAGAATTAAGATTTTAGGCATTGAATTTGGACCTTACGATTATGGCCTCAAAAACTGGGAAGGCAGACTGGAAATTGCCAATACTAAGGTGGTCAGCTGGAAGAGATGGAAGTTATCTATGAGGGAAAGGGTTGATCTGATTAAGACTTACCTGATTCCGATCTTCTAGTATGTCAGCTTTGTCTGCATCTTGCCAGTGTCTCTCTATGCTAGGGTCAGTAGTGTGTTCTTCCAGATGTTGTGAGGGAACAGACTGAACCCCATCAAGAGGAATGTCACCTATCTATCCAGGAGGGAGGGTGGCTTAGGTATGGTCAACCCAGTTCTTTTCTTTTCACTGCTTTTTCCCAAATTTAACATTAGTAATATGCTTGCAGTGGAACCTCCTGGATGGGTAGGCATATTTAGATCTTGGTTTAGGCCTTTTCTACGACTTTGGGAAGAAGGTGGCCAAGTGAAGAATCTCAGGGGTCATCGTGGTCAGCTACCAGCCTATGTCGCTCCGTGCCTGAAGTTACTGCGGCAGTGGCGATTGTCGGCTGAAGATCTCAGATCGGTTCCGAGGAAAGTCCTTATGAGCCGAGTCTTGAGCGAAGTCTTTCATGACCCATTGGCCTTAAGGGATTGCCCAGGCCCAGTTTTGAGGGCAGGGTTAAGACTTATTAATTTGGACAGAGTACCCCCTAAATTTAGGGATCTGGCCTGGTTGTGCTTCCATGGGAGGCTCTATGTTCGGGGCAATTTGAAATTCCGCAGTGGGATGGATCGTAGCTGTCCTCGGGATGAGTGTGCAGGTGAGGAGGAGACTATGGACCATTTTCTGCTTCATTGCCCTTTTAACATAGAGGTGTACAAACAGGTGGGGCGGGCCCTCGGTGTTCCTTTCCTCTCCAGGCTGGGTTATGCTGAGTGGGTGTATGGAGCATTCAATACTGGTGGGGTTTTTTGTTTAGATACACTTTTTTTAGTTAGCCTAGTAGTCCGCTATTTCACTTGGAACGCACGGTGTCAGGTCAGCATTCGGCATAAAATCCTTCCTGTTGAGGTGGTGGTGTATGACATTTTGCATGAGGTGGAGAAGATTCGGGTACTTGAGAGAGACAAGCGGAGTCAGGGGGCTTGGTTGAAGGCGTGGAGGGGTTTCAAGCCTCCCTGACTGCCAGGAGTCTCTTTCCCGGGTGTGGCTGTCTGTCTCTTATCACCCTAGATTATTATTTTTTTTTGGATTAATTTTTGATAAATGGCTGTGTACATAGGTGATGGGTTGTGCCTCTTAGGCCCTCTCTGCTGCTTTATGTAAATAATTTTGGTAGTGGATTATGTATATATTGTATATATTCTGAACATGGATGTGTATTCCTTGGATTTTTGTTGAAGTTTTGTACTATGGTTTTGTTTTTTACTTTTGTATAAAATTGGTTGCTTGATTCTTTTTAATAAAAGATCAATAGTGTCCCATCATTGGTATCAGTGGGAGGAATAGTGTCCCATCATTGGTATCAGTGGGAGGAATAGTGCCCCATCATTGTTATCAGTGGGAGGAATAGTGCCCCATCATTGGTATCAGTTGGAGGAATAGTGCCCCATCATTGGTATCAGTGGGAGGAATAGTGCCCCAAGGGCCAGACAGAGGCAAAGAGCCACATTTGGCCCCTGGGCCGCAGTTTGGAGACCAATGTTCTATATAATTCTATCATTGTATCTTTCTTCATCATTCTATATATTCTATCATTGTACATGTTATGTATTATTTTGTATGATTGTATCTTTTCTGTCTCCCTCCAGCCACACCCGCAGCGAAGATGATGCTCAGCCCCGAGGCGATCGATTCCGACCAACTGTCAGCGCAGTCCGAATCCGACTCGGCGGTCAGCGAGATGAAGGGGGGAAGCGTGTCGGAAACGGAGGGCGGCGAGCGCCAGACCCCGTGCCTCCCCCCACAGCTCAGCCGCGAAGAGAAGAGACGCAGGAGGCGAGCCACCGCCAAGTACCGCTCGGCCCACGCCACGAGAGAGCGGATCCGCGTGGAGGCCTTCAACGTGGCGTTCGCCGAGCTGAGACACCTGCTGCCCACTCTGCCGCCAGACAAGAAACTCTCCAAGATTGAGATCCTGCGCCTGGCGATCTGCTACATCTCCTACCTCAACCACGTGCTGGACGTCTAGCGGGATACGGCGGTCACGTGACGGACCGCAGCAAGAAAGGACAGACTGTGGCCCAGGCCAGGGGGGCCCCAATTGGTGCAGTCTGCAGGACAGGGCCCGTTTAGCTCTGGGGGGGTCTCTCTGTGGCAGAGGGGTCCCAGAGACGTGTCAGTGAGTAGCTCTAGAGAACCACGTGCATTATTTCTAGATGATATGACCAAAGGTGACTCTCTGTGTGTGGTAGATGTGTAGACGCCCTCGTGGCGGGTGTGCGTATTGTCTGTGTAGAGTAACAGTGACACCCGGTGGGCACTGTGTGTATAACATGACTATATAGAATCCATTATATATGTGTCTTACCGGCTGCGGGGACCCCCTCCACAAGATTGGTCACTGTGGGGACCCCCTCCACATGATTGGTTACTGCGGAGACCTCCCTCCACATGATTGGTCACTGCGGGGACCCCCTCCACATGATTGGTTACTGCGGAGACCTCCCTTCACATGATTGGTCACTACGGGGACCCCCCTTCACATGATTGGTCAGCTGTCCCGAGGCACCAGCAGTTATGGCGGAGTGCGGCCTCAGGTAGATACAGGGCGCTGTGATGCGAATACGAAAATACTGAAATATTAGCTGGGAGTCATTCCTAATTCTGGGGGTTTCGGCCCTGTCTGTGGCGGGGAACGATTATTCTGATATCTATACAGTTCCTCTAGGAGTCTTTTCATTTCCTGCCCCCCGATATCAACCAAAGTCCAGAAGTCTCCTTCCATTTCAATGATTCATAGACGGCCCATTTATTTATAAGTGTGTGTAGAGGGGGACTTCTATTGTAGCATTAGACAGGTGCCAGCATGTGTTTCCTGATTCCCTAACCCAAACCGCTAACCCCCAGCCCTAACCTCCTAATCCTCATCTCTGATCCTAACCCTTACTCCACAACCTTCACTCCTAACCTTTTAATCCTTACCTCCAACCCTAACCTCCTAATCCTCATCTCTGATCCTAACCCTTACCCAACAAACTTTATTCCTAACCTCCCAATCCTAACCACTACCCCCCAAGCCTAACCTTTTAATCCTATCCTCCAACCCTAACCCCCAGCCCTAACCTCCTAATCCTCATCTCTGATCCTAACCCTTACTCCACAACCTTCACTCCTAACCTTTTAATCCTAACCTCCAACCCTAACCTCCTAATCCTCATCTCTGATCCTAACCCTTACCCAACAACCTTTATTCCTAACCTCCCAATCCTAACCACTACCCCCCAAGCCTAACCTTTTAATCCTATCCTCCAACCCTAACCCCCAGCCCTAACCTCCTAATCCTCATCTCTGATCCTAACCCTTACCCCACAACTTTCATTCCTAACCTTCTAATTCTAACCTCCAACCCTAAGCCCCAGCCCTAACCTCCTAATCCTCATCTCTGATCCTAACCTTTACCCCACAACTTTCATTCCTAACCTTCTAATTCTAACCTCCAACCCTAACCCCCAGCCCTAACCTCCTAATCCTCATCTCTGATCCTAATCCTTACCCCACATCTTTCATTCCTAACCTTCTAATTCTAACTTTCAACCCTAACTCCCAGCCCTAACCTCCTAATCTTCATCTCTGATCCTAACCCTTACCCCACAACCTTCACTCCTAACCTCCCAATCCTAACCACTACCCCCCAAGCCTAACCTTTTAATTCTAACCTCCAACCCTAACCACCAGCCCTAACCTTCTAATCCTCATCTCTGATACTAACTCTTACCTCACAAACTTCATTCCTAATCCTCCCAATCCTAACCACTACCCCCCCCCCCAACCCTAACCTTCTAATTCTAACCTCCAACCCTAACCACCAGCCCTAACCTCCTAATCCTCATCTCTGATCCTAACCCTTACCCCACAACCTTCATTCCTAACCTTCTAATTCTAACCTCTAACCCTAACCCCCAGCCCTAACCTCCTAATTCTCATCTCTGATCCTAACCTTTACTCCACAACCTTCATTCCTAACCTGCTAATCCTAACCACTACCCCCCAAGACTAACCTTCTAATTCTAACCTCCAACCCTAACCCCCAGCCCTAACCTCCTAATCCTCAACTCTGATCCTAACCCTTACCCCACAACCTTCATTCTTAACTTCCCAATCCTAACCACCACCCCATCAACCCTAACCTTCTAATTCTAACCTCCAACCCTAACCTCCAGCCCTAACCTCCTTATCCTAAAACCCTAAACTCCTAATCCTAACCCCAAGCCTTATGCCGCGTACACACGGTCGGACTTTTCGTCTACAAAAGTCCAACGGACGCTGACGGACTAAAGCCGGCTGACAATCCGATCGTGTGTGGGCTTCTCCGGACTTTCAGCGGACTTTTCCAGCCGCAAATCTGACGGACTTTAGATTTGAAACATGCTTCAAATCTTTACGTCGTAACTACGCCAGACCCAGAAATCCGCTCGTCTGTATGCTATTCTTCTAACCCTAACTTCCAACCCTTACCTCCTAATTCCTCCCTCCAACCCTAACCTCATAATCCTTACCTCCAACCCTAATCCCTAAGCTTAACCACTAACCCTCAACACTAACCCCCTAACCCTGTCTCCCATACTCCCAACCTTAACCTTGAACCCTAACTCTCAACGCTCACTCCTAACCATCTAATCCTAAATACCACCCCCAACCGTATCCTTCTAATTGTAACCTCTAACCCTAACAATGAACCCTAATCCTCAACACTAACCCCTAACCCTAATTCCCAAACTCCTAACCCTAACCCCCAGCCCTCACTCCTATCCTCCTAATCCTAACCACTACCCGCCAGCCCTAACCTTCCAATTCTAACCTCCAACCCTAACCCTCAAAACTATCCCCTAACTTCCTAATCCTAATTACTAACCTTCTAATCTTAACCTAATCCTAACTCCTACACCTAACCACCAACTCTACCCCCCAACAGTAACCCCCAACCCTAACTCCTAACCTCCTAATCCTAACCACTACCCCTCAGCCCTAACCTTCTAATCCTAACCTCTAACCCTAACCACCAACTCTAACTCCCAACCCTAACCCCCTAATTCCCAACCC
The DNA here is from genome assembly GCA_037953035.1 of Aquarana catesbeiana. Taxonomy (NCBI): domain Eukaryota; kingdom Metazoa; phylum Chordata; class Amphibia; order Anura; family Ranidae; genus Aquarana; species Aquarana catesbeiana. The sequence goes on from JBBHAA010003159.1 coordinate 30,672, forward strand.
TAACCCTCTAATCCTAACTCCTAATCATAACCTCTACCTCCAGCCCTTACCCCCTAGCCCCTAAACCTAACCACCAACCCTAACCCCCAACACTAACCCCTAACCCTAACTCTTAACATCATAATTCCTAACCCCTACCCCCAACCCTAACTTTCTAAACCTAACCTCCAGCCCTAACCCCTAAATGTAACCACCAACCCTAACCTCAACCCTAACCCTATAATCCTATGTACCTAATCCTGGCCCCCTAACCTCCTAACCATAATGACCTAGCCCCCTAACCATAACCTCCCAACTCTTACCCCCTAATAACCAACCCTAACCACCAACCCTAACGTTGGACCCTAACCCCCTAACAACCAACCCTAACCTTTTAACCATAACTCCCTAAGCCTAACCCCCTAACCTGTTGACATTCATAATGTTTATCGGTGCTCTGGTGTGTTTTGGAATTTAGGATTTGGATGGAGTTAACATCCAATGACCATGGCTTGTTATTACCTAGGCCAGTGATGGTGAACCTTGGCACCCCAGATGTTTTGGAACTACATTTCCCATGATGCTCCACTACACTGCAGAGTGCATGAGCGTCATGGGAAATGTAGTTCCAAAACATCCGGGGTGCCAAGGTTCACCATCACTGCCCTTTGCCAATGCATCAAAACACATGTTATATTCATTTTCAAGCATTACTATTGACTTCTATTGGCCTCCCAACTTTAGTGCGCTGGGAGGTCCGTAGACATCAATGGAAAGGATTCAAAACCCGTTACACTATGATACGCATAAAGGAAACGCACGTTGACAACCCAGCTGCCTAAACGCACTTCTACGCACACACAAATAAATGGGCCCCCAAATCTGGGGTATAAGGGGGGCATTTTTTTTTTAATATATATATTTTTCACCAATGAATCCTTTTTGCCATTCTTTTATTCGTAACTTCCCTCCTGCAAATCGGAGCAAAGGTGATTATTTTGGCCTTTTTTTTTATCAATCGCCCCCCCATAAGATGGCGACTTTCCAGCCCATCTATAGAATAAACCGCAGGCCAAGAGAAGGCTCAGCCACCCGCCTAGGTCATTCCGCTTTATGGGGCTCGTCGCTCCCATCCCAAAATCACCCCGATATTTTTGATGGACTCCCCATTGTATACCTGAGGCCCCCTCTCTTCCCTCCCATCATGCACGGGGTGGTTTTGGTGATGCTTACTGGTCCCTTCAGTAAGTGGTTTCCCCAGTCCTCTCCATATCAGAAGAAGCACAATATGAGGCCCCCGTATATGTCAGGTTCAGGGGGCCCCTCCAACACACAATGGAGGTGTCCTACCTGCCCTCTGCTGTAGGTGGAGCTATTTGGAGGTAAAATTCCATAGTGGGAATTTGGGGCCCACTACTTTATAAGTTGGGCCCGGGGGGGGGGGGGTTTATAGTAAAAATGTAAAATAATAATTCTGGAGCCCATAACCCGATACTTTCCCTGCCAGGGTCCAGCTGGTGTTAGGATACAGGGGGGGGTGGGGGGGAGGGGTAATGACCTCCAGCCCTTGCAAAGGACTCCAGTCTGCAGGATTGTGTGGACTGAGGTCTATATCTGTTATAAAAATGTTTCCCTACAAGGACTGTCTGTATTGCCCTTCAGCAGCCAATCACATTGAAGTCTGTGCTAGAAAGTGATGGATGGTGAAAGATTTAATGTGATTGTCTGCGGTGGGGTAAAAAGGCCAGTTTTTACTGAAGGGGCACTCGCATATAATATTTATTTATATTGGGGGCCCCCGATGTCTACCTATAAGGGCCCTTATCTCCAAAAGCACATAGAGCCCCTTCATCCCGCTGCCGCTGACTTTGCTTGGGTCAGGGAAATTTACTGGTTCCTAATCAGGAGCCATTGTAGTCTGTGGCCGCTCTGAAATACCAGACTTCACCAGCAGGTGGCGAGTTCTGTCATTGCAGATCTTGTCTGGAGGTCCAGAACTTCCAGGGGGGAGATCATTCCATTTGAAGCACAAAGACTGCAGCCTGGGTGGGGAGTTGTTTTTTCTTCAGATATTGGGGGGTTCTCTGCCTTGTGGGAGGGGCCAGTCTCTGACAACCATGTGGTATGTACCCGCCTCCCCTCTCTTGTCAGTGAGCTGTGATTGGAGTCCTTCATCCTCATCTCTCCCTAGTTGTAACCAGATCCCTCATCAGGCTTCTGATTGGTTGCTGTGGGCAGCGTTCTGCCCGTGTTTGTAGTGCAGCCTGGCGGTACCTGGTGTGGGGGCGGGGCTCCATAATGAGGTCAGTGATCAGATACATACCTAATACTTCTAATCCAAAGATCTTTGGGTTCAGGGTTTGTGACTTTCTACGTACGATGCAATATTTTGTAGTGAATCTGTCTCCTCGTTTCTACAGAAAGCCTTTTCTTATGACTTGTGTCTGATATCGTCCAATCACTGTAATAAACTCTTCTATGAAAACTACAAAGATTGTGTCCAGTCCTTGTGTTATGAGATCCATACTGTCAGTACCAGGTCCAGTCTTGTGTTATGAGATCCATACTGTCAGTACCAGGTCCAGTCCTTGTGTTATGAGATCCATACTGTCAGTACCAGGTCCAGTCTTGTGTTATGAGATCCATACTGTCAGTACCAGGTCCAGTCCTTGTCTTATGAGATCCATACTGTCAGTACCAGGTCCAGTCCTTGTGTTATGAGATCCATACTGTCAGTACAGGGTCCAGTCTTGTGTTATGAGATCCATACTGTCAGTACCAGGTCCAGTCCTTGTGTTATGAGATCCATACTGTCAGTACCAGGTCCAGTCCTTGTCTTATGAGATCCATACTGTCAGTACCGGGTCCAGTCCTTGTGTTATGAGATCCATACTGTCGGTACAGGGTCCAGTCTTGTGTTATGAGATCCATACTGTCGGTACGGGGTCCAGTCTTGTGTTATGAGATCCATACTGTCGGTACAGGGTCCAGTCTTGTATTATGAGATCCATACTGTCGGTACGGGGTCCAGTCTTGTGTTATGAGATCCATACTGTCGGTACAGGGTCCGGTCCTTGTGTTATGAGAGCCATACTGTCAGTACCGGGTCCGGTCCTTGTGTTATGAGAGCCATACTGTCAGTACAGGGTCCAGTCCTTGTGTCGTGAGAACCATACTGTCGGTACAGGTCCAGTTATGTGTCATGAGAACCATACTGTTGGTATGAGCTCCAGTCCTTGTGTCATGAGAACCATACTGTCAGTACGGGGTCCAGTCCTTGTGTCGTGAGATCCATACTGTCGGTACCAGGTCCAGTCCTTGTGTCATGAGATCCATACTGTCGGTACCAGGTCCAGTCCTTGTGTTATGAGATCCATACTGTCGGTACCGGGTCCAGTCCTTGTGTCGTGAGATCCATACTGTCGGTACCAGGTCCAGTCCTTGTGTTATGAGATCCATACTGTCGGTACCAGGTCCAGTCCTTGTGTTATGAGAACCATACCATCAGTACAGGGTCCAGTCCTTGTGTTATGAGAACCATACCATCAGTACCAGGTCCAGTCCTTGTCTTATGAGATCCATACTGTCAGTACCAGGTCCAGTCCTTGTCTTATGAGATTCATACTGTCAGTACCAGGTCCAGTCTTGTGTTATGAGATCCATACTGTCAGTACCAGGTCCAGTCCTTGTCTTATGAGATCCATACTGTCAGTACAGGGTCCAGTCTTGTGTTATGAGATCCATACTGTCGGTACCGGGTCCAGTCCTTGTGTTATGAGATCCATACTGTCAGTACCAGGTCCAGTCCTTGTGTTATGAGATCCATACTGTCAGTACAGGGTCCAGTCTTGTGTTATGAGATCCATACTGTCGGTACCGGGTCCAGTCCTTGTGTTATGAGATCCATACTGTCAGTACCAGGTCCAGTCCTTGTGTTATGAGATCCATACTGTCAGTACCAGGTCCAGTCCTTGTGTTATGAGATCCATACTGTCGGTACCGGGTCCAGTCCTTGTGTTATGAGATCCATACTGTCAGTACTAGGTCCAGTCCTTGTGTTATGAGATCCATACTGTCAGTACAGGGTCCAGTCTTGTGTTATGAGATCCATACTGTCGGTACCGGGTCCAGTCCTTGTGTTATGAGATCCATACTGTCAGTACAGGGTCCAGTCTTGTGTTATGAGATCCATACTGTCAGTACAGGGTCCAGTCTTGTGTTATGAGATCCATACTGTCGGTACCGGGTCCAGTCCTTGTGTCATGAGAACCATACTGTCAGTACCGGGTCCAGTCCTTGTGTTATGAGATCCATACTGTCAGTACAGGGTCCAGTCTTGTGTTATTAGATCCATACTGTCGGTACCAGGTCCAGTCCTTGTGTTATGAGATCCATACTGTCAGTACAGGGTCCAGTCCTTGTGTTATGAGATCCATACTGTCAGTACCGGGTCCAGTCCTTGTGTTATGAGATCCATACTGTCAGTACAGGGTCCAGTCCTTGTGTTATGAGATCCATACTGTCAGTACCGGGTCCAGTCCTTGTGTTATGAGATCCATACTGTCGGTACGGGTCCAGTCCTTGTGTCATGAGAACCATACTGTCAGTACAGGGTCCAGTCCTTGTGTTATGAGATCCATACTGTCGGTACCAGGTCCAGTCCTTGTGTCAGGAGAACCATACTGTTGGTACAGGGTCCAGTCCTAGTGTCGTGAGAACCATACTGTTAGTATGAGGTCCAGTCCTTGTGTTATGAGATTCATACTGTTGGTACAGGGTCCAGTCCTAGTGTCGTGAAAACCATACTGTTGGTATGAGGTCCAGTCCTTGTGTCATGAGAACCATACTCTTAGTACAGGGTCCAGTTCTTGTGTCATGAGAACCATACTGTTAGTACCAGGTTCAGTCCTTGTGTCGTGAGAACCGTACTGTTGGTATGAGGTCCAGTCCTTGTGTCGTGAGAACCATACTGTTGGTATGAGGTCCAGTCCTTGTGTCGTAAGAACCATACTGTCGGTACGGGGTCCAGTCCTTGTGTCATGAGATCCATACAGCCGATACCAAAACCAGTCCATGTGTCGTGAGATCCATACCGTCTGTACAGGGTCCAGTCCTTGTGTCGTAAGAACCATACCATCGGTACGGGGTCCAGTCCTTGTGTTGTGAGATCCATACCGTCGGTACGGGGTCCAGTCCTTGTGTTGTGAAATCCGTATCGCCAATTCCAGGTCTAGTCCTTGAGTGAGAAGTTCCACGACACCAGTTCAGGGTCCAGTCGATGTGGCAAGAAATCTTCACCACCGGTTCCGGGACCAGTCTATGTATCCACAGACCAGTATTGAGTCCATTCTGTGTATTAGGAGATTAGTACTGGGTCCAGTTCCTGTGTCCAGAGACTAGTATTGGGTACAGTCCATGTGTTCAGAGACCAGAATTGGGTCCAGTCTATGTGTTCAGAGACCAGAATTGGGTCCAGTCTATGTGTTCAGAGACCAGAATTGGGTCCAGTCCATGTGTTCAGAGATCAGAATTGGGTGCAGTCCATGTGTTCAGAGATCAGAATTGGGTCCAGGCCATGTGTCCAGAGATCAGAATTGGGTCCAGGCCATGTGTCCAGAGACCAGTATTGGGTCCAGTTCATGTGTCCAGAGACCAGTATTGGGTCCAGGCCATGTATCCAGAGACAAGTATTGGGTCAAGTTCATATGTTCAGAGACCAGAATTGAGTCCAGTTCATATGTCCAGAGACTAGTATTGGGTACAGTCCATGTGTCCAGAGACCAGTATTGGGTCCAGGCCATGTGTCCAGAGACCAGTATTGGGTCCAGGCCATGTGTCCAGAGACCAGTATTGGGTCCAGGCCATGTGTCCAGAGACCAGTATTGGTTCCAGGCCATGTGTCCAGAGACCAGTATTGGGTCCAGTTCATATGTCCAGAGACTAGTATCGGGTCCAGTCCATATGTCCAGAGACTAGTATTGGGTCCAGTCCATATGTCCAGAGTCTAGTATTGGGTCCAGTCCATGTGTCCAGAGACCAGTATTGGGTCCAGTCCATATGTCCAGAGACTAGTATTGGGTCCAGTCCATGTGTCCGGAGACCAGTATTGGGTCCAGTCCATGTGTCCAGAGACCAGTATTGCGTCCAGTTCATGTATCCAGAGACCAGTATTGGGTCCAGTTCATGTGTTCAGAGACCGGTATTGGGTCCAGTCCATGTGTCCAGAGACCAGTATTGGGTCCAGTCCATGTGTCCAGAGACCAGTATTGGATCCAGTTCATGTGTCCAGAGACCAGTATTGGGTCCAGGCCATGTATCCAGAGACCAGTATTGGGTCCAGTCCATATGTCCAGAGACCAGTATTGGGTCCAGTCCATATGTCCAAGAAACATTATTAGGACCGGTTCACATGTCCACTCCACATCTCAGGAGAAGAGTACTGGTTCCTGTTCATGTGTCCAGAAACCAGTACTGAGACCAGTCCATGTGACTATAGACCAATGTTGGGTCTAGAGACAAGTATACTGTGTATCTGCAGTGTGATATCATCTAAGGCACTGCTGGTATCACCAGATGTGGTGATGTCCTTCCTGTGCTGCTCACGGTTCTCCTTGCTGGAGAGGAAGATGTACCTGAGGAGCTCCAGTGGAAGGATATCCCTGATTCTGCTTCATCCATTCTGTGTATCAGTGCTTCCTCCACCTCTATCATTGACTCCACCAATCATCAGATTACCAGTCATCAGAGGGGGTGGCTATGATATGAGGGAAGCAAAGCCCTGCCTCTACCAAGATGGCCGCCTCCATACAGAGTTACAGTGCAGAACAAAGCCCGGTAAGTCAGTAATGAAGGAAAATATCAGCTGCAGAGAGACGGCAGACAATACCGGTGGCAAGACTGTTGTCCTCGGCTTCCATAGTCCACGTCCTCTTGACAAACACAGCATCACCCCCCACGCCCGCCACTCATTAGGGGCTCAGCGTTAGATTTGTCTGGAGGTGGTGGAACAAAGCGAGGAGAAGTGAGAAAAGGAGAGACTACCTTAAAGCAAGCAGGTGTGAGGAAAGAATGGAGCCGCTGCTGCTAGCTGAATGGATCCCTGCCATAGCTGACCACAATCAGGTGAGAACCCTGAGAAGCAAAGAGAACGTGAACCTTTTCCCCGGGAGGGTGTGATTCGGGAGCCCGGTGAGATCAGACTGTACTGGAGAGCGCTGCTACCACTTGTAAAGAAGGAAAAGAGGGACTGTTTCAGCAGGATTGAAGGAGAGAGATCGCAGCAACATGTGACATCTCCTATCCCTGTCCGAGGACTTGGACTGAACCAGAGCATGTGTCCGGAGAGCCAGAAGAGGGCGCCCTGGCTCTGGTAAAAGACTAACACTGCACAACAGTTCATCTGTTGTCTGCTGGGACCTGTTGTGCTTTCTTCAAGGGCCCCAACTTTGCCAGCCAATGTTTTTTTTTTATCATTTAGTGGCCAGTGTGACAAAACAGGGACTGTTATAGCAAGTTGGGACTGTCTTTATATACTATCACTAGGGGAGTGCAGTTCAGTTCTGGTAATTACTGTTAGGTGTTTATCCATATCTCTCAGAGGGACATTATTGTCCCAAAGATAGTAGAAGACATCTAATCTTCTCTTCTCTTCGGCTTCTGTCAGAAGAGTATGAAGAGGACCCGTCACCTCCTAGATTCCCCTCCCCCCAATCGGCTGCCTATTTATAGCACTGAAACAACTGTGTCCTAAAAATGGAACGAGGGGTGTGAGCGGGGATCTATGTAAGGTGGTCAGCCCGCCGGACCCTCAGTCATTCCCCAGCCGTCCTCCTCCATGCAGACGTCCACGCTCATCGTCCTGGGGGCTCTCCTCGCCCTGTGTGCGGCTGAGGAGGGTCTCCACTTCCCCTCTTATGATGGAAAGGACCGCGTCCTGGAGCTCGGCGAGCGCAATTATCGCCAAGTGATGAAGAAGTACGACATCTTCTGTCTGCTGATCTGGGAGAGTCCGGCAGCCGGAGACCGCACGGCGCAGAGACAGACCCACCTGACCGAGATGGTGCTGGAGGTGAGGGGTCCCGGGGGGCTTCATGTCTGATACTAATGAAACCGCAGAGCCACCGACTATCACTCCACATGAACCTGAGATCTCAGCTACAGGTGGAGGCTGAAATATCCATGATATAGTATGATATAGACCCAGGAACTCAGCACAGGGATTGTGAGAACCCCTCATAATGGGCACAGCGGGTGTACAGACCCGGGAACTCAGCACAGGGATGGTGAGAACCCCTCATAATGGGCACAGCGGGTGTACAGACCCGGGAACTCAGCACAGGGATGGTGGGAACCCCTCATAATGGGCACAGCGGGTGTACAGACCTGGGAACTCAGCACAGGGATGGTGGGAACCCCTCATAATGGGCACAGCGGGTGTACAGACCCGGGAACTCAGCACAGGGATGGTGAGAACCCCTCATAATGGGCACAGCGGGTGTACAGACCCGGGAACTCAGCACAGGGATGGTGGGAACCCCTCATAATGGGCACAGCGGGTGTACAGACCCAGGAACTCAGCACAGGGATGGTGAGAACCCCTCATAATGGGCACAGCGGGTGTACAGACCCGGGAACTCAGCACAGGGATGGTGAGAACCCCTCATAATGGGCACAGCGGGTGTACAGACCCGGGAACTCAGCACAGGGATGGTGGGAACCCCTCATAATGGGCACAGCGGGTGTACAGACCCGGGAACTCAGCACAGGGATGGAGGGAACCCCTCATAATGGGCACAGTGGGTGTACAGACCCGGGAACTCAGCACAGGGATGGTGAGAACCCCTCATAATGGGCACAGCGGGTGTACAGACCCGGGAACTCGGCACAGGGATGGTGGGAACCCCTCATAATGGGCACAGCGGGTGTACAGACCCGGGAACTCGGCACAGGGATGGTGAGAACCCCTCTTAATGGGCACAGCGGATGTAGAGATATCATCCATATAATCTCTGTGGGATAGAAGAGACTGGCAGTCGATATATCATTCCTGAGTGGAGTGACCCTTTAACTTTAGCATGTTGTGCAGAGCATTTCCTCCCCAGCCTGTGTTCTGCAGAGCGTCTCCTCTCAGCTGTCCCTCTCCTCTGTGATCTGACACTGGCAGAGTTTTCCCCGCTGGGAGTTGAAGATGATTCTGCAGACACCAGGCTGTGTTCTGGGATCTGGTGTCAGATAATTGGGGATTTCCATCATCACATGACGAGGAGGAAAGTCCATAAAATGTTCCATCATCGCCCATAGAGGCCGACGGGTCACCTCTTCCCTCTCTGTGTTTAATAACACTGCGCTTCTACCCATGTCGGCGATTTTCATACACCGCGGATGTTATTCTTTTGTAGTTGGGGGACTTTCTTCATGTTGTATAATTCTGCACTGAAAGAATAAATGGCATATTACACCCCACCTTCATCCCTACAGAGGTCCCCCCAACTTCATCCCTACATAGGTCCCCCCACCTTCATCTCTACATAGGTCCCCCCACCTTCATCCCTACATAGGTCCCCCCACCTTCATCCTTACATAGGTTCCCCCACCTTCAACCCTACAGAGATCCCCCACCTTCAGCCCTACAGAGGTCCCCCCACCTTCATCCCTACAGAGGTCCCCCCACCTTCATCTCTACATAGGTCCCCCCACCTTCATCCCTACATAGGTCCCCCCACCTTCATCCTTACATAGGTTCCCCCACCTTCAACCCTACAGAGATCCCCCACCTTCAGCCCTACAGAGGTCCCCCCACCTTCATTCTTACAGAGGTCCCCCCAACTTTATCCCTACATAGGTCCCCCCAACTTCATCCCTACAGAGGTCCCCCCCACCTTCATCCCTACAGAGGTTCCCCCACCTTCATCCCTACAGAGGTCCCCCCACCTTCATCCCTACAAAGGTCCCCCACCTTCATCCCTACATAGGTCCCCCCACCTTCATCCCTACAGAGGTCCCCCCACCTTCATCTCTACATAGGTCCCCCACCTTCATCCCTACATAGGTCCCCCCACCTTCATCCCTACATAGGTCCCCCCACCTTCATCCTTACATAGGTCCCCCCACCTTCAACCCTACAGAGATCCCCCACCTTCAGCCCTACAGAGGTCCCCCCATCTTCATCCCTACAGAGGCCCCCCCCCCACCTTCATCCCTACATAGGTCCCCCCACCTTCATCCCTGCAGAGGCCCCCCCACCTTCATCCTACATAGTTCCCCCCACCTTCATCCCTACAAAAGTCCCCTCACCTTCATTCCTACAGAGGTCCCTCAACTTCATCTCTATATAGGTCCCCCCACCTTCATTCCTACATAGGCCCCCCCACCTTCATTCCTACATAGGTCCCCCCACCTTCATCCCTACAGAGATCCCCCCACCTTCATCCCTACAGAGGTCCCTCAACTTCATCTCTACATAGGTCCCCCCACCTTCATCCCTACATAGGCCCCCCACCTTCATTCCTACATAGGTCCCCCCACCTTCATCCCTACAGAGATCCCCCACCTTCATCCCTACAGAGGTCCCTCAACTTCATCTCTACATAAGTTCCCCACCTTAATCCCTGCATAGATCCCCCCACCTTCATCCCTACAAAGGTCCCCCCACCTACATTCTTCATAAGTAACCCCAACTTCATCCCTAGATATATTGTCCATTTTCATCCCTACATACTTCTCCCAACATTTATTCCTGCATTGATCCCCCCACGGTCATCTCTACATAGGACCCCTCCTTTTTTTTTACCCAAAAAGTTAATTCCCACCTTGAACCTCACATAGACTCCCCACCATAATCCACCTAGACCCCCACCAGAGAGGTGCCTCTCAGCAGTGGGGGTGGGTGTATTGTTGCCATTGCCCGTTTGTTGCCTCATGTATTACCATAATTGCCCGTTTGTTGCCTCATGTATTACCATAATTGCCCGTTTGTTGCCTCATGTATTACCATAATTGCCCGTTTGTTGCCTCATGTATTAACATAATTGCCCGTTTGTTGCCTCATGTATTACCATAATTGCCCGTTGTTGCCTCATGTATTACCATAATTGCCCGTTTGTTGCCACATGTATTACCATAATTGCCCGTTTGTTGCCTCATGTATTACCATAATTGCCAGTTTGTTGCCTAATGTATTACCATAATTGCCAGTTTGTTGCCTCATGTATTACCATAATTGCCAGTTTGTTGCCCGTGCGTTGTCATAATTCTCAGTTTTTTGCCTTGTATTGCTCAGAGATCTCCCCCCACATACAGAAACTCTACCACTCAGTCCATGCAGTGCCCATTCCAGGAAAAGTGACCCCTCACTTACTTATACTTACCTTTGCCGTGCTACCCTGCCACTCCTTGGTGCCCTCTAGGTATGGAGGGGAGGGCATGTCACCTCATCCTAGAATGCAGTGTTTGGGATGGTGCAGCCAATCACCTGGTCAGATCACTGTCACATGAGGGGGAGGGTGAACTCAGCAACCCAGAACCTACACAAGCTCTGGATTCCTGGCCCCAACCATGTGACGGAGAGGTGGGGGAGTAGAGCAAAGGGGGGGGGGGTATCTTGTGTTGGTGGAGAGACTCTGTCACATTGCCCTGAATGGGCATCAACATTTCTATAAGACAATATAAGATGGCCTGAGAGAACATTGATGTCGTCACACCTGATCACCAGTTCTCACACCAGGAATGTCACACCAGACCGGAACATCAGACACAAGAACGTTTTTATTACATTTTATTGAATGATAAATTTAGAAATTATTATAATTCCAAATTAATAGTTATGGGAGAATCTCCATCTGACAAAGTACAATAACCGGTCTGCACAGATATCATTACATGGGCTGTAGTATGTATGGTGGGAGGTCACATCTGAACATTCATAGGTCAGAAGGGTGAGGTCCTCAACCAACAGGAACCTTTGGTGGAGTATTAGACTGACATAGATCGATCACTCCCCCTCCCCCTCCCCCCTCAGATTCAACTCACTGATCTCCATATCCGGAATACCCGGCTTATCCTCCTCATAATGTATCAGACGGATCTCCACCATACATCACCAGTAGGGACAATCCTCCTCCATTCATTAGTGGCACCATTATTGGTGGGAAGTTCAGTGTGGAGGAACTATGACTACAGCCCATGTAGGACATATTCAATAATTCATAACATCACAGCCTGTTCCTGTGGAGTACACAACTGATAGTCACCTCTGGCCAATGCAGTGCTGGCTATAACTATGGGGGTGTAAGAGATGGTCCACCATCCATTCAATAAAAAACAAGTAAATTGTTGGATTGTTGGACCGGAGTCATGGCAGTCCAACTAGTAGAAGGTCCACTATTGTCCCTGGGATCCGGGTGTCATACCTTCCTCCCTCCCTAACTCCGAGGCTGATGGGGTTACAAAAGTTATAAGTCATTGGCTGCCATTACTGTCCATCTGAAAAGGCTGTTTTACTGGTTCATCCCTCAAAAGTTGTACTCTGGGAATGCAGATCAGAACTGTCAGTGTACAGTCAGAGTCCAATTAGTCTTTATCTGCAAACAATCGCTGCAGCCTCCAGGCACAGAGCACCCCTCTACCGGGATCACCCTTCCACTGGATTCAGCCCACTATCAGGATCACCTCTCTACTGGAATCACCCCTGTACTGGGATCACCTCTATAACAGAATCACCTCTCTACTGGAATTACCCCACTCCTTGGATCACCCCTCTAACTGGATCACCCTGCCACTGGAATCACCCCTCTACTAGAATCACCCCTCTACTAGCATTGCCATTCTCCCGGGATCACCCCTCTACTGGGATCACCACCCTACCTGGATCACCTCTCTACTGGAATCACCCCACTCCTGGGATCACCCCTCTAACAGGATCACCCTTCTACTGGAATCACCCCTCTACTAGAATCACCCCTCTACTAGCATTGCCATTCTACTGGGATCACCCCTCTACTGGGATCACCCCTCTAACAGAATCACCCTTATACTGGAATCACCCCATTCCTGGGATCACCCCTCTAACAGGATCACCCTTCTACTGGAATCACCCCTCTGCCTGGATCACCCCTCTCCTGTGATTACATGGTGGGCCTCTCTCATCAAGGGTTTCTGTACCCAGAGAAGGCACATCCCATACATGTATGAAGGTATAGAGTACTTGTGACCCCCCCCCCCCCCCCCCCCAAGAGAGATTGTCTCCAAACCACCATAGCCACATTAGTGGAGACCAACCTTCTAAAATTTACATCTACCATGGGTCCACTATACCTGAGGACTTGTAGAGTCCTCCACATACAATATACGGAGATTAGACAAAGCCATTATTCATAACTATCACAGCGATATCAAAGACTAGAACAGACATATCGTATCACCACACATACATAGAGATCATTGTAAACTGAACCCCTTGATGGATCATAAGAAGACAACGAGGAGGCCAGGGTGGAGCCGTGGTAATGTGGTAAATCACTTGGATGTTTTTTTTTTTTTTTTTTGTGGAAAAATTCCAAGGATGAAGTATATATATATATCCACACTATGAAAACCACATGGGTCATTCCCTAATGCTGGAGGAGGTGTAGGATTGAGGAGGTCATATATGAAGGATGGTTATTGCATTTCTGGTACTTAGCAGAATATGCAGCTTCTTCTGGAGCACTATCTATAGACAAAGGACAGACAATTCAATTGCCAGTGTGGCTTTTAATAGTGTGGCTCTATAGGACTGATCCTCTGTACTTTTCTGTGATCAAAATGGAATACAATACCAACAAAAAAAAACATTGTATCTGTTTTGGATTACCAGCCAAGAGGCTTACAACATTAATAATAGCACCACATGCTTACTTCAAATTGTAATTTCATCATAAGGACTGTAAACTGCTAATCAGATATCATAGTTACATAGTTACATAGAAGGTGAGGTAAAAAAAAGACACAAGTCCATCAAGTCCAACCTATGTGTGTGATTATGTGTCAGTATTACATTATATATCCTGTATGTTGTGGTCATTCAGGTGATTATCTAATAGTTTCTTGAAGCTATCAATGCTCCCCGCTGAGACCACCGCCTGTGGAAGGGAATTCCACATCCTTGCCGCTCTTACAGTAAAGAACCCTCTACGTAGTTTAAGGTTAAACCTCTTTTCTTCTAATTTTAATGAGTGGCCCCGAGTCTTGTTAAACTCTCTTCCGCGAAAAAGTTTTCTCCCTATTGTGGGGTCACCAGTCCGGTATTTGTATATTGTCGGGTCACCAGTCCGGTATTTGTATATTGTGGGGTCACCAGTCCGGTATTTATATATTGTGGGGTCACCAGTCCGGTATTTATACATTGTGGGGTCACCAGTCCGGTATTTGTATATTGTGGGGTCACCAGTCCGGTATTTATACATTGTGGGGTCACCAGTCCGGTATTTATATATTGTGGGGTCACCAGTCCGGTATTTGTATAATGAAATCATATCCCCTCTCAAGCGTCTCTTCTCCAGAGAGAATAAGTTCAGAGCTCACAACCTTTCCTCATAACTAAGATCCTCCAGACCCTTTATTAGCTTTGTTGCCCTTCTTTGTACTCGCTCCATTTCCAGTACATCCTTCCTGAGGACTGGTGCCCAGAACTGGACAGCATACTCCAGGTGCGGCCGGACCAGAGTCTTGTAGAGCGGGAGAATTATCGTTTTATCTCTGGAGTTGATCCCCTTTTTAATGCCAATATTCTGTTTGCTTTGTTAGCAGCAGCTTGGCATTGCATGTCATTGCTGAGCCTATCATCTACTAGGACCCCCAGGTCCTTTTCCATCCTAGATTCCCCCAGAGGTTCTCCCCCCAGTCTATAGATTGCATTCAGATTTTTACCACCCAAATGCATTATTTTACATTTTTCTACATTGAACCTCATTTGCCATGTAGTCGCCCCTCCCCAATTAATTTGTTCAGGTCTTTTTGCAAGGTTTCCACATGCTGCGGAGAAGTTATTGCCCTGCTTAGCTTAGTATCGTCTGCAAATACAGAGATTGAACTGTTTATCCCATCCTCCAGATCATTTATGAACAAATTAAATAGGATTGGTCCCAGCACAGAACCCTGGGGAACCCCACTACCCACCCCTGACCATTCTGAGTACTCCCCATTTATCACCACCCTCTGAACTCGCCCTTGTAGCCAGTTTTCAATCCATGTACTCACCCTATGGTCCATGCCAACGCACCTTATTTTGTACAGTAAACGTTTATGGGGAACTGTGTCAAATGCTTTTGTAAAATCCAGATACACCACGTCTACGGGCCTTCCTTTATCTAGATGGCAACTCACCTCCTCATAGAAGGTTAGTAGATTTAGTAGAAGAACGATTCTTCATGAATCCATGCTGATTACTGCTAATGATATCATTCTTATTACTAAAATCTTGTATATAGTCCCCTTATCATCTCCTCCAAGAGTTTACATACTATTGATGTTAGGCTAACTGGTCTGTAATTCCCAGGGATGTATTTTGGGCCCTTTTTAAATATTGGTGCTACATTGGCTTTTCTCCAATCAGCTGGTGAAAGGCTCCAACCCAGGACTCCTATAGGATATGTTCTCCTAGGGCAGCCTTTCTCAGCTAGGGTTCTATGGTAGTCTAAGGTTCCTCCAGAAGTTCCTAGGGGCTCCTTGAGCAATTTTTACCTGCCAGATAAGTAATCACTGACACCAATCATCTTTTTAGCTATATGTAAAGGGGGGGGGGGGGGGGTTCTTCCTACTGACCTCAAATATAAAGAGCATTCTTCCCACTGACCACTAATGTAAGGGACATTCTTCTCACTGATCACCAATGTAAGGAACATTCTTCTCACTGATCACCAATGTAAGGGACATTCTTCTCACTGATCACCAATGTAAGGAACATTCTTCTCACTGATCACCAATGTAAGGAACATTCTTCCCACTGATCACCAATGTAAGGAACATTCTTCTCACTGATCACCAATGTAAGGAACATTCTTCCCACTGATCACCAATGTAAGGAACATTCTTCTCACTGATCACCAATGTAAGGAACATTCTTCTCACTGATCACCAATGTAAGGAACATTCTTCTCACTGATCACCAATGTAAGGAACATTCTTCTCACTGATCACCAATGTAAGGAACATTCTTCTCACTGATCACCAATGTAAGGAACATTCTTCTCACTGATCACCAATGTAAGGAACATTCTTCCTACTGATCCCCATTGTAAGAGACATTCTTCTCACTGATCACCAATGTAAGGAACATTCTTCTCACTGATCACCATTGTAAGGAACATTCTTCTCACTGATCACCAATGTAAGGAACATTCTTCTCACTGATCACCAATGTAAGGAACATTCTTCCTACTGATCCCCATTGTAAGAGACATTCTTCTCACTGATCACCAATGTAAGGAACATTCTTCTCACTGATCACCATTGTAAGGAACATTCTTCTCACTGATCACCAATGTAAGGAACATTCTTCTCACTGATCACCAATGTAAGGAACATTCTTCCCACTGATCACCAATGTAAGGAACATTCTTCTCACTGATCACCAATGTAAGGAACATTCTTCTCACTGATCACCAATGTAAGGAACATTCTTCTCACTGATCACCAATGTAAGGAACATTCTTCTCACTGATCACCAATGTAAGGGACATTCTTCTCACTGATCACCAATGTAAGGAACATTCTTCCCACAGATCACCAATGTAAGGAACATTCTTCCCACTGATCACCAATGTAAGGGACATTCTTCTCACTGATCACCAATGTGAGGAACATTCTTCTCACTGATCACCAATGTAAGGAACATTCTTCTCACTGATCACCAATGTAAGGGACAATCCTTCCACTGATCACCAATGTAAGGAACATTCTTCCTATTGATCACCAATGTAAGGAACATTCTTCCCACTGATCACCAATGTAAGGAACATTCTTTCTATTGATCACCAATGTAAGGGACATTCATCCCACTGGCCACCAATAGAAGGGGCATTATTTTCACTGACCATCACCTTAATGTACTGTGAACTGTAGATATAGTAATTATTGTTAGTGGATCCATCAGACCTGATATTACTTCAAGGGTTCCTCCATGTTATAAAGGTTGAGAAAAGCTGTTCTAGGAATGTTAGAGTGATATCTATGTGCAGAGGCCATGTAGTGGTACCATAGATCTGTTCTTGTGGTGTGCAGATATTTATGGTGAAAGTCTTTTGTATAATATGCATTGTATGAGATTGTTTGACGATAGAAGCCTTCAGTAAAAGGTTTCTTGGTACATTTTGTACATACACATAATGATTCAGTATAGATCCCTCTATCCAATGAGAGGAATTTATCATCATTGGTGTTTGAGGAACTCCAATACCCCCATATGAGGAAAGGCCAGTTCACCATCATACATTGTTATCATGCTCGTGGGACCAATGATGGCCCTTTAATATCCAAAAGGTAATGAGGTGAAATCGAGCGCTAGCTGCCTCTTCGTGTACACGCACCTCTGTGTCTTGCGCAGCACTCTTGTCTCAATCTGCCAACAGTTCCTATTTCTGACAATACCGGACTGCTCCACACCTATTGATCTCTGCGTCTGAAGATCAGAATTTTGAGGGTAATCCAGCACCAGGTCCTTCAGGCTCTCAAAGTTAATGACTTGCCTGTTGGCGACATTCAAAGTTATACCCTTTACTTTTAGAACTGTCTCCCCAGTGTTCAGTTTGTAGCCATAGGTTTTGGGCCCGGCCGATACAAACTCAGTGATGTGTGTTCCATCCGGAACTTCGCTGGTCAGTTCCCCCAGATAATCCCCCAGTGGGGGGTTCCAGTCCCCCTTCTTACTCACAAAGATGACCGAGTCAGTGTCGTGGAAGAAGCACCTTTCCTGCAGCCCATCCAGCAGTTTGTACAGCTCTAGTCTGGCATAAGCTGTGGTAAAACAGGCTAGGAAGATGTTGGTGTTTTTGTTGGCCTTGTGGTGACCTTTGGCGTGTTTCCAGTTGACAATTGCCGTCTCATCATTTATTACTTTTATCTCAGAAATATCAAAGCGGGGGGGAAAACATGAGCTTGAAAAGTTCTGTAGGGTCTGTGACGATGCTGGTGTGTGGTAAGTTGGATCTCTGCCCAAATTTACCCCACAAGGAGTTGAGGAAGAGTTTGGAAATTTGTCTCTTGGATGGATTCACCTCAATGTCCTTAGCACATAGCAGAACATCCTCTCTTTGGGAGAAGGAGTCAATGTATTGGATCTTCTTGGCATTATCCGTACACCAGCTGGGATATCCCGAAGCCTCCTGTTTGTACTGGAGATGTTGTTTAACGTAAGGTGCAAAGAGATCCTCTGTGGTGTCAGGGAAATGCCAGACTTCGTAGATTTGGACTATCTTGTATCCTTTCTCTACCGCTAACTTCAGCTCCACTGTGCACCAAGTCCCGGTCAGAGAGCGTTCTTCATCGCTGTGGGTGCACGGCTCTGTCTGGGATTTTGAGGCACATGTGTAACAAAGAGGAAACAGCAGTTTGTTGTTCAGTTTAACCGGCAAGACCGGAAAAAACAATTCCCCTGGTGGATAGACTTTCACTTTTGCGATACCAAAATATTGCTCAATGGAGCCAAAATCTTTATAAATGATTTTAGGGTGACCCTTGGGGTAGGTTTTGGTTTTATTGATGAAGGGGTAAAGACTTGTGAAATCGTAGTAATTTATTGTCTCGTCTTCCCCTGCTTTGTGATAGAGCTTGATAGCGTTCGTTCTTCCGCCATAAAGAGCATTGCGGGGCTCCAGGGGCTCCGGGAGCTTCTTTTCTAGAAGAAATTCCCAAAGCGGTTTATCTACTTTTAACATCTCATCCCATTCATGTTCCCACAGTATACGGACCACGTAACCGAGTCCTTCTAGGAATTTTTTCTTATCCTGAACACGCTGGTACCGTTGGTTGTATGTATATTTGGTGCCCTCATTGGGATCATCCCTACTGTAGCAATCAGGACAGCCATGGTAAAAACAACCTAGAAACTCGAATGCTGTGTCCATGCCATCAACAAAAGCATAGCCATCCAAAAAGTACTTCCCAACGTGCTTTTCACCACCCTTTAAAGCGTGCCGTATGTTAATGTTCTCTGTGTGCGCTACGTACATCAGCCATTGGATAGCCGGCGTGGAAAAGCATTTCTGCGCCTTGTGATAATTGTCCGCTGGTAGAATGGCGATGGTGTTTGGTGGGAGAGATGTAAACTGGTACATGGCCATGCAGACCGAGACCAGTGTCAGGCATTGAAAGGGGTCAATAGCACGAGTCTCCAATACCTCTTCACTTTTTTTGCCTTTTCTCCTGCGGTATACTTTGACTTTCTTTTTGGTCATTTCTATGATGCCATCTCTATACAGCTGGCAGGCCTCTGTCAGAATGTTCACATCCTTCTTAGAATAAGCCTTTAGCTCTTCCTGGAAATTAAACGTGTCCTGCTTGTGCTCCTCATACCACGCCAACAGTTCTGCTTTCTCGTCGGGCATCATGTAGTCCACCCCAGGCCTGGCATGGCACCAACATAGTTTTGGTTTTCTTCAGTATTAAAGAGGTGTGGAAAAAAACCTTTGGATCCTGAAAAGCCCATTGCATGGGGTAATTTGCTGAGCTTCATGGGCAGGAAGTTTAGAGAGTCTATAAATCGAATGTTTAAATCGGCTAAGGTCACACCCAGCAGTCGACCCCCTTGGTTCACCACCCGGACCCTCATCTTCTCCTTTATTAGCTGTAGAAGGATAAAATAAGAGTCGTACCTCCCGGCATTATGTGCAATGAATGTATAATCTTTAAATTTACCGTTGATAAAACATATGATGAAGTCTTGCACACAAGTCCTACCCTGAAATTCCCAGTGAGTTTGGCCAGATAAGGTTTGGGCGTAGATGTAATTGGGAATATGCGACCCCGTCTCTTGCATGCATTCGAAGTCGTAAATAATGTATTTGTTAGTTTCTGCTGGTGGTTTGTAATCCTGCATGTAACAAACGTGCTCCCCTGTTTCATCAATGTATGCACCACACACTTCACAACGCAGGCCGCTGCATTCGTGTCCTTTGATATTGGTCACATGACGGTGGCAGGTCTTACAGTAAGATTTCTCTTTGCACAGCGAGCCATCGGCAGTGGCCAGAAGACCGTGCGTTTGTAAGCACTCCTGTGAACGACAGGAGACACAGCACCGCTGGCACCTCAGCGTTGAACCCTCTATCACCGCACAGTCATCTCTCTGACAGGCCCTACAGGAGTACGGGCAGCTATGACCATTCTTGTGGTGGTAGACTGAGTTGCACCTCTCACAAAAGTATGGTGCTCCAAGAAAACTCTTCACATTCTTAATGCCATAATAATGGTTGTCATGGTGTAAAATGTACAAAGTCTTCTTCTGGGAACGCAATTCTGTATTATAAAACTGCCAGCTGCCCTGAATCCAATGTACAACTTTAATGGGAATATTGAGGTACTCTTCAAACTTCTTAATGTTACTGAATGGCACCATCTGATCCTCCAGTATCCCCAAAGCTCTGTGTAATTGTTTAGCTTGTTCTAATATACGGGCGTCATCGGCGGGGCCCATAAGTGCGTACAAACTGGCTGCGAGGCACATCTTCGTGGTTGGGTCCTTATAGTTGTAGAGCCATTTTTTCTTCTGAGTGATTATCTGACTGTAAGGAATTGACTTCAAAGGTATCCTCCCACCACCACGCTTGTTCCTGAACACCAACACCATCAGTTTAAGACTGTTGTTAGAATAACACTCGGCATTACTCTGTAGTGCATTGGCGATGTTGTTTAGAAAGGTTTCAGCTTTGAAGAGCTCCCTGGGCTGCTTTGTTGAGAAGACCGCATCAAATGTGTTCCCACCATCGAGCCTCAGCTGGATAAAGTCCCCTGTCTCAACTTCCACCATGCTTTCATTTAATAGAGTCTGAATAGAGGACTGCACTGTTAATAAAGCTTCTTCAAATGACCATATTCTGTCTAGGTTGACGAAGCGGAAGTGATGGGTGTGCATGACACCATTAAACTTGGCCAGATTTCTCTCATGGTGGAAAACAAGTGGAAGGTAGACTGACCGTCTTCAGATTGAGAGCAGTCATGAGCCGGTCCACTAGGCCCCTGGTTAGTGACCTGGACCGAACTCTCAGTGTCTGGCTTCTGAGCATCTTGTGTCTGTGATGGCCCACAGTCAGATGTATGGGGGGTCTCAGAGGTTCCAGGCTGCTCTGATTGGCTGGATGCAGAGGTCGATGTTGTATCATCTGTCTCTACATTGTCACAAGGTTGGTCAAGATGTCTCCTTTTGCTCAATGGACTTCCATTATGCTGAGACATGATTAGAGCCCAAAATGACAACCGAGGCCTCAGAGGAGCCTTTCAAGAATGAAGCTCAACCTGTCCATAGGTAGATTGTAGGATAGGAGATCCATGGGCTGTAGAGTAGGAGAGCTATAGACTGTAGGGTAGGAGGGCTATAGACTGTAGGGTAGGAGGGCTATAGACTGTGGAGTAGGAATGTTATAGACTGTAGGATAGGAGAGCTATAGACTGTAGGGTAGGAGATCTATATTTTTTTTCCCTTTTTGGCTGAACTGGGTGACTTGTGTCTTTTTGAACTATGTAATAAAGTAATCGTAGGGTAGGAATGTTATAGACTGTATGGTAGGAGAGCTATGGACTGTAGGATAGAAGAGCTATAGACTGTATGGTAGGAGGGTTATATAGACTGTAGGGTAGGAGAGCTATAGACTGTAGGGTAGGAGAGCTATAGACTGTAGGATAGGAGAGCTATAGACTGTAGGGTGGGAGATCTATGAACTGTAGGGTAGGAGAGCTATGGACTGTAGGGTAGGGGTGTTATAGGCTGTAGGGTAGGGGATCTATAAACTGTAGGGTAGGAGAGCTATAGACTGTAGAGTAGGAGTCTTATAAACTGTAGGGTAGGAGAGCTATGGACTGTAGGGTAGGAGTGATATAGACTGTAGGGTAGGAGAGTTATGGACTGTAGGGTAGCTGAGCTATGGATTGTAGGGTAGGAGAGCTATAGACTATAGGGTAGGAGAGCTATAGACTGTAGGGTAGGAGAGCTATGAACTGTAGGGTAAGAGAGCTATGGATGGTAGGGTAGGAGAGCTATAGGCTGTAGGGTAGGAGAGCTATGGATTGTAGGATAGGAGAGCTATGGACTGTAGGGTAGGAAAGCTATAGACCATAGGGTAGGAGAGCTATAGACTGTAGGGTAGGAGAGCTATGGGCTGTAGGATAGGAGAGCTATAGACTATAGGGTAGAAGAGCTATGGACTGTGGGGTGGGAGAGCTATGGATTGTAGGAAAGGAGAGTTATAGACTGTAGGGTAGGAGAGCTTTAGACTGTATGGTAGGAGTGTTATAGACTGTATGGTAGGAGAGCTATGGACTGTAGGGTAGTTTTATAGACTGTAGGGTAGGAAAGCTATTGACTGTAGGGTAGGAGAGCTATGGACTGTAGGGTAGTAGAGCTATGGACTGTAGGGTAGGGGGGCTATAGACTGTAGGGTAGGAGAGCTATGGACTGTAGGGTAGGAGTGTTATAGACTGTATAGTAGGAGAGCTATGGACTGTAGGGTAGTTTTATAAACTGTAGGGTAGGAGAGCTATGGACTGTAGGGTAGGAAAGCTATTGACTGTAGGGTAGGAGAGCTATAGACTGTAGGGTAGGAGAGCTATGGACTGTAGGGTAGGAGTGTTATAGACTGTATAGTAGGAGAGCTATGGACTGTAGGGTAGGAGAGCTATGGACTGTAGGGTAGGAGAGCTATGGACTGTAGGGTAGGAGAGCTTTAGACTATATGGTAGGAGTGTTATAGACTGTATGGTAGGAGAGCTATGGACTGTAGGGTAGGAGTGTTATAGACTGTATAGTAGGAGAGCTATGGACTGTAGGGTAGGAGAGCTATGGACTGTAGGGTAGGAGTGTTATAGACTGTAGGGTAGGGGAGCTATGGACTGTAGGATAGGAGAGTTATAGACTGTATAGTAGGAGAGCTATGGACTGTAGGGTAGGAGGGCTATGGACTGTAGGGTAGGAGAGCTATAGACTGTAGGGTAGGAGTGTTATAGACTGTAGGGTAGGAGAGCTATGGACTGTAGGATAGGAGAGTTATAGACTGTATAGTAGGAGAGCTATGGACTGTAGGGTAGGAGGGCTATGGACTGTAGGGTAGGAGAGCTATAGACTGTAGGGTAGGAGTGTTATAGACTGTAGGGTAGGGGAGCTATGGACTGTAGGATAGGAGAGTTATAGACTGTATAGTAGGAGAGCTATGGACTGTAGGGTAGGAGGGCTATGGACTGTAGGGTAGGAGAGCTATAGACTGTAGGGTAGGAGTGTTATAGACTGTAGGGTAGGAGAGCTATGGACTGTAGGATAGGAGAGTTATAGACTGTAGGGTAGGAGTGTTATAGACTGTATAGTAGGAGAGCTATAGACTGTAGGGTAGGAGGGCTATGGACTGTAGGGTAGGAGAGCTATAGACTGTAGGGTAGGAGTTTTATAGACTGTAGGGTAGGAGAGCTATGGACTGTAGGGTAGGAGAGCTATGGACGGTAGGATAGGAGAGTTATAGACTGTAGGGTAGGAATGCTTTCTTGTATTGTGAAGATGGTTTCCTCTTGAGTATTTATATTGTGTATCTTGCAGTGATCCCGTAAAGACGCGTCGTGAAAGGTTAGTCTATATCCAATGATGACGCTGATCTTATTGGGCCATGAATCCACTGGGGAGCTGTTACTGTATATTTGATTCTGTGGAGCGGTGCTGCATGTGACGCGTCTGGCCGTCTCTTGTTGCGTCACGTTGAAGTCTTCTTCTTGAGGCTGGAAGTAAAAAAAAAAAAAAAAAACTTGAATTTTTTGCAGTACGGATTCTCTCCACTTCACCATTAAATGGCATCATAGTATCGGAGAAGTGACACCCTCACCTAGAGGTGTCACCCGGCTGAGCTATTCTCGGCTCGGATTGGACTGTGCAGAGCGGCTGTCGGCACACCGCATCTTAGATGTCTAATTTAGTGTTTAAAAACTTGAAAAACATTTTTTCCACAATTCTTTAATTCACAAATCATTTTCATCACCTGAACCCATATTTTTAAACATATTACTGCTTTCACAGGGAGGAATTTAGGCTGCTGTACTTGGGATTGCCTTGGTCCAGTTTTCCCAAATTCTCCAGCAGGATTTACCCGGTATCCCTGAATTTATATAAAACCTTTCCATTTTCATGAAATACCTTATTATAGATCCAATGTTGTATGTTACGCACTTCTGAGCCCCTAACTCTGTATGCCACTCACTCCTGACCCCTGTACTCTGTGTGTTACACACTCCTGACCCCTGCACTCTGTGTGTTACACACTCCTGACCCCTGTACTCTCTGTGTTACATACTCCTGACCCCTGCACTCTGTGTGTTACACACTCCTGACCCCTGTACTCTGTGTGTTACACACTCCTGACCCCTGCACTCTGTGTGTTACACACTCCTAACCCCTGCACTCTGTGTGCTACACACTCCTGACCCCTGCACTCCGTGTGCTACACACTCCTGGCCCCTGCAGTCCGTGTGTTACACACTCCTGGCCCCTGCACTCTGTGTGTTACACACTCCTGGCCCCTGCACTCTGTGTGTTACACACTCCTGACCCCTGCACTCTGTGTGTTACACACTCCTGACCCCTGCACTCTGTGTGTTACACACTCCTGACCTCTGCACTCTGTGTGTTACACATTCCTGACCCCTGCACTCTGTGTGTTACACACTCCTGACCCCTGCACTCTGTGTGTTACACACTCCTGAGCCCTGCACTCTGAATGTTACACACTCCTGGCCCCTGCACTCTGTGCGTTACACACTCCTGACCCCTGCACTCTGTTCGTTACACACTCCTAACCCCTGCACTGCACCCCCCGGTTCAGTTCGCAGCAGATAATGCGAACAGACAAAAAATTTGTGTGAACACGCGAACCCTATTAAAGTCTATAAAGGCTTATATACAAGTTATTGACATAAAAAGTGTCCGGGGACCCGGGTCCTGCCCCAGGGGACATGGATCAATGCAAAAAAAAAAACGTTTTTAAAACGGTTGGTTTTTCAGGAGCAGTGATTTTAATAATGCTTAAAGTAAAAAAAATAAAAATGAAATATTTCTTTAAATATCATGCCTGGGGGGCCTGTAAAGTAGCCCATCTTTCTCATGTGTTTTACTATGCCGCAGCAAAATTATATTTCTAAAGGAAAAAATGTCATTTAAAATTGCTTGCAGCTGTAATGTATTGTCGGATCCCGGCAATATAGATAATAATCAATGAAAAAATCGGCGTGGGTCCCCCCCTCCCCCCCAGTCCATACCAGGTCCTTTGGGTCTGGTATGGATATTAACTCCACGACAAAATTAAAAAAAAACAACATGGGGTCCCCCCCAAAATCCATACCAGACCCCTATTCGGGCAAGCAGACTGGCAGGCCATGAACGGGGGGGACAAGCGAGCACCTCCCCTCCTCCTGCACCATACCAGGCCGCTTGCCTCCAACGTGGGGACAAGGGTCTCATCCTCACAACTCTGTTCATTGGTTGTGGGGGTCTGCGAGCGGGGGGGCTTATCGGAATCTGGAAGCTCCCTTTAACAAGGGGGTCCCCAGATCCCGCCCCGCCCCCCCCCTATGTGAATGGGTATGGGGTACACAAAAAGTGTCAAAAATTAAAAACCACAATACACAGTTTTTGACAAGTCCTTTATTAAAAAAATAAAAAAAAAATAAAAGTGTTCTTAATTCTGTCATAGGATTCCCCTTAACCACTTCAATACACTATATTATATACTGTAAATTGCACTATATACCCTGCACTGTATTATATATACTACACTGACTGCACTATATACTCTGAACTGCAGTATATATATACTATACAGACTGCACGATATACTCTGCAGAAAAATTGGGCCTTAGGTGTTGGTGGTGGTAGAACACGGTAAACCCTCACAAATACTCTTGTTGGGTGCAGGAACGAGCCCTGCTGTTAACTATTATTTCAAAAATTGTAATTACATGCCCGTCACAGATCACAGATACTCTTGTTGGGAGCAGGAAGGGGCCCTGCTGTTTAAACAGGGGCAATAAAATGGGGCCTTGGGTGTTGATGGTGCCCTAAACCAAAAATATTGTTGGAAGCTAGCATCATCAAGATTCAGGAGGAAAATGATAGACAGCATAGGCAGTCTTTAAGAGATTCCAGATCCATAGCAAATTCAATCAGTTACATCAGCATCAGGTGTTTGATAGCTGCTGATCCAGGACTGATTCATTTTTATAAATGTGAGCCTATCAACGGAGTCTGTGGACAGGCACACACTTTGATCCGTTACAAACCCTCCAGCGGCACTCAATGTGCATTCAGAAAGCATGCTGGATGCAGGACAGGCCAGTAGCTCGATTGTATATTGAGCAAGTTCTGGCCAGTGGTCCATCCTCAAGACCCAGTAACCCAGTAGATGCTTTGTTGGAAAGGTTGGAAAGGTCTCCAAGTCTGCTCTTGCCCCTAGATATTCCTGCACCATATAATGCAGACGCTGGTGATGGTTGCTGGAACCGATCAGACCTTGGCGCTGAGGACTGAAAAATTGTTTAAAGACATCGGTCAGCCAGCCACCTTCTCCACCGCTCTTTCTCTGACCGAACAATGCTCCAGAAACACATCCAGCACCAGGAAATGGATCACCAGGGGTTTGGAAATGCTTTACTTCAAGGCCTCCTTAAGAAGTTTCATCCTCTGCTCCCGCTGCGAAGGCAGGATGAGTTCTGCAACTTTACCCTTGTAACGTGGATCAAGAAGGGTTGCCAGCCGGTAATGATCCCTCTCCTTGATACCATAAATCCGAGGGTCCTTTCACAGGCTTTGCAGAATCAGGGAGGCCATGCTGCGCTAGCTTGCAGAGGCATTAGATTCATGAGTCCTCTGGATTTAATTATTGTTACTAGACTGAAAACGATAAGGTAATGTACCGCCGTCCTATCAATTTTGAAAAACAAGAGGCAGAGAATTTGAGGCAACTATGGACTCTCAGGGTACGGTAAGGACTCACATACACAATCATATAAAAAATATACATTTATTTAAAACAAGAACATGATTAAAAAGGTTCTATAAAGAGAGGGTATACAATACACATAGATTTGAATCTCTGAAGAGGAACTGAACAATTAGACGTGCTTCCATCCATGAAGGAGGACTCAAAGTCTTGTCCTAGGTCAGTTCAGCCTCAACATGTTTCACGGTAGGATCGCTTCTTCAGGAGTATACTTCAGAAAATGTTATGTGCAGGTATCTCTATAGAGGACAAATAATATATAATCAAGCTTCAAAACAGACAAAAAAACAAAAAACGTATGTACAACAATGATTGCATCAATTTGAACATACAAGGGCCCAACTCAAATCTGCCACGGAGGTGAGCCAGTTCAAAATCTAACAGTCAGTTAAGATAGTATATAACATATAATTCAACCTTGTAAATGCATCCCCGTATAGAATGGACACGTGGAGCTTACCAAGACTGGACCGAACCAGACCATCTATAGGTCTCTAGGGGCAAATTCCTGGGCGAGTGTGGGAGCCAGGTCACAATGTAGAAACTGGACAATAACTGTCAAAGATAAATAGGATGAGGAAAGAGGATGCATGAATGACACAGCAGGAAAGATTTCTGATAAAATATGCCTACAATTGGCATAGTAGCTATGCCAAGTAGGCCATTTTTAGATAAAGTATATATAGTATATACATATATTTCGCAGGTAGTACGCACCTGTTAGATGCCTATCAGAGTATACGGCGATGAGGTTTGGAGGGGCGGAAGTCTCAATGGTGGAGCTAATCAACTTGATAATGAGGAATAGCTACGGGAGAAATATATATATATAATAACTGGTATTCAAAAGTCTATGTATTAAATAAACACTGCTAAAATCCCCATTAAAAAAGCGTCAGCTCAAAAACAGCTAATACATGGTCACTTACCCTATTAAGGTGGTTAGGATGCACTGGATATTTCATCATTTGAGCCAGGGATCAAAAAGGGTACATATAGGATGGATTGGAATAATATGGGCTTAATCATGGCCACAGCATCCTAAAGAGTGGGCAAATGAATAGGGAGTTAAAGGTGGAAGATTCAAAAATGAGGGGCGCGATTTGTGTGAGGTGTGTCGGCGCCATTGCCACACATTACAGATAACCCATACCTCCAAAAGCTCCTACCTGAAAAAAGGGCTCCAGGAGAAAAGACCGCAGCCGTCCGTGCCTGCATACAGCCCCATAATGGGAGAATACTTCCATTAAATAGGCCTGGCTCCTATCCGGGAAACCTCATGGCCCAGCGCAGTGGCGTCACCGGATACGATCTTGGACTGCGCGTAAATCCAGAGAGAGGAAATCTCTCAGGAAAGCCGTTCACCTGTCCCAGGAAGCGGCCGAAATCCAATACCACCATTTGGTGGATGGATAAGGAAAGTCCGGGGACAGAAGATCACACACTCGCCCAGAATAACAAAGACCCCCCCTTTGGCGAAAGGTCGGTATAGCAGGAAACAACACATTCCAAACACAGGGATACAGTGCAGGGGGAATAAAATAAGCAAACAAAGATAATGAATAACTATATAATCACATACAATAGTAATATTTTATATTACATGAAGAATACCCTAGTGCCCATAAAACTTTTTATAGAAATGAGGAAGCATATAGCAATCATCCAATCACGAAACAGGTTACAGGCCACCGATCAACAGCCAGGAGAACTTTAATGGCAATGGCTAGCATAGCTTCAATGGGAGACAGAAGGGAACAAGAGACACACAGAAAAGATTGTACATATGTTTTTTTTGTCTGTTTTGAAACTTGATTATATATTGTTTGTCCTCTATAGAGATATCTACACATAATATTTTCTGAAGTATACTCCTGAAGAAGCGGTCGTACCGCAAAACATGTCAAGGTTAAACTGACCTAGGACGAGACTTTGAGTCCTCTTTCATGGATGGAAGCACGTCTAATTGTTCAGTTCCTCTTCAGAGATTCAAATATATGTGTATTGTATACCCTCTCTTTATAGGACCTTTTTAATCATGTTCTTGTCTTAAATAAATTTATACT
This sequence comes from Aquarana catesbeiana, assembly GCA_037953035.1. Taxonomy (NCBI): domain Eukaryota; kingdom Metazoa; phylum Chordata; class Amphibia; order Anura; family Ranidae; genus Aquarana; species Aquarana catesbeiana. The sequence goes on from JBBHAA010003159.1 coordinate 59,929, forward strand.
TTTTTATATGATTGTGTATGTGAGTCCTTACTGTACCACGAGAGTCCATAGTTGCCTCAAATTCTCTGCCTCTTGTTTTTCTGAGTCCTCTGGGTCACTAAGGATGACATTATCCTGAACTACCTCCTCTCAGCCACATACAACTCCTTGGGTTTCTGGGGACTGAAAAACCATCCCTTGAAGACTGCTGCATATTATCCTCTACATCCATGCTGACACAATATTCCTCCTCCTCTTCTTCCCGTGTGTTTGGTGGCCCCGCAGGAATGCTATCTGGATAAAGGGGGCCTTGAGAGGTAAGGAAGTCCTCCTCTTCCTCCCGCTGTTCTGCCTCAAGTGCCCTGTCCATTATTCCACGAAGCGTGTGCTCCAGCAGAAAGAGAAGAGGGACAGTATCACTGATGCATGCACTGTTGCTGCTCACCATCCTTGTGGCCTTCTCAAATGACAGGACAGTGCATGCATCCTTGATCAGTAGCCATTGGCTTGGCGAAAAGAAGCCAAGCTCCCCTCACCCTGTCCTGGTGCCATACTCACACAGGTACTCATTGATGGCCCTCTGCTGTGTGTGCAGCCGCTGCAGCATTGCCAACGTTGCGTTTCACCTGGTGGGCATGTCACAGATGAGGCGGTTGGTGGGCAGGTTGCATTCCCATTGAAGGTCAGCCAGCCGAGCACTGGCATTGTATGACCGGCAGAAATGACCACAGACTTTTCTGGCCTGCCTCAGGAGATCGTGTAAGCCCGGGTACCTGGTCAAGAAATGCTGCACCACCAAATTCAGGACATGTGCCAAACATGGAACATGGGCCAAGTGTCCCTGTCAGAGGGCGGAGAGAAGTGCCATTGTCGCATACAACCTTTCCTGGTTCAAGCTGCTGTGGCGTCAACCACCTCTGAGCCTGCCACTGCAGAGCTGACAGAATCTCTGCCCCAGTGTAGCTCCTGTCCCCTAGGCAGACCAATTGAAGCACCGCATGGCATCTTTTAGCCTGAGTGCTTGTGTAGCCCCTTGAAGCTAGCAGGTCAGTGCATGCTTTGGCCAATCATCAGATGCTAATGTACTGAGATCTCACAGTGCATTATGGGGCGTTCTGCGGTGCTTGAATTTCCCATGAATGCCCCAAAATGTTCGCTGTTCGGCAAACGGGCGAACACCCGATGTTCAAGTCTGTGACAGACCTAGCCGGGACAGGGGCTTTTGGAGGGACTTTGGATTCAAGTCCATGTCCTCCCAAAACACAAAACTCCGGGAACCCCGTATGTGCCATATTATAGATAGTGACTGCTTCACAATGTTGTGTATATATTGTGTGTTGTCTCATTCTGTTGTGTACTGTTTGCTGTGCTGGTTTGGGGTGGGGCTGTATTCCAATGTTCTAGTGTGTCTGATTTTCTGGGATGTGTATCTCTATGGAGGGAGGGGGGATTCCTCCAGCAGCCCCTCCCTGCTGATAAGACTGTGTACTGATGAGAAGTTTGAACACCCCTGACTGTGTGTCTATTGTCATTGGACAGTTTACCCCGCCCTCTTTTCCAAGGGTGGGGGGGAAGAGTCTCTGAGTTATTTTATCTGTTGTGTCCATGTGTGATAATAAAGGAGTTAATTCCTGGTTGACCCTCAAGACAGAGCTTTGTCTCATATTTGGGGGGATTATTTGTATGGGTTTCTTGTTCGGCTGATCGGAGTGTTTGGTAGCTGCCTTTGTGTTCGGGAATGGAATGTCCTAAACGACTTTAATCCCTTTCGTACTCGGGGTGTCGTTACAAAGTCGAACTTACGTTCGACTTGAACATTGAGCTCATCCCTACTCCTGACCCCTGCACTCTGTATGTTACACACTCCTAACCCCTGCACTCTGTATGTTACACACTCCTAACCCCTGCACTCTGTATGTTATACAATCCTGAGCCCTGCACTCTGTATGTTACACACTCCTAACCCCTGCACTCCGTATGTTACACACTCCTAACCCCTGCACTCTGTATGCAGGGCCGGATTAACATAGGGGCTGATGGAGCTGCAGCTCCAGGCCCCTGCCTTAAAATCGGCCCTCACAGCCAACAATATAAGCCCGACTTTCTCCTGCCCATAAACGTCTATGGGACAGGAGAAGCTGTGTGTAAATGGAGGGGTGTCTGGCTGCATCTGTGTTGGCTCACTGTGTTTATTACAGTGTCACAGTGCACAGTTCCCCCCCTACACAAATGGCTCTGCCTTCCCCCTCCCCTCTCTCTTCTCTCTGTGTGCAGTGAAGGAGCCGTGTGGGCTGGGAAATTATGAACAGAGCAACTGCAGCCGGCAGATAGAAGGTGAACTGAACAGATATCTGAGTGATGAGCTTCCAACCATCCAAGTGTGAGCTCAGTGACTGGACTCTTATCTCCCTTCTCTCCCCCTCTTTTACCTTTATCTTCAGCAATGGCTCTTATAACTGCAGTCAATATGTAGACTTGGCTCCTTGTGCTTTTAGGAAGGGTTCACACTGGTTTGCTGTGTTTTGGCCCATTGCTGGTGTATCCGCAGTTTTCCTGCGTTTTACCCACAGTCCTATTGATTTCTATTAGGTTGCATGTTTGTTCTGAAAGCGCACCAAAATCAATAGGACTGCAAGCTAAAACTGCAGATACACAAGCAGTGCGCCCAAACTGCAGCAAACCAGTGTGAGCCCAAAGGCTGTACACACCCCCCTCTATAGAACTTGGTCTGATCAATACTCCTGGCATTCATTTTACACACAACCATACCATCCCAGATGAGGAGGGGTGGGGGCTTCAGGGATTTGTTTGACTATGCTGGCCCTGTCCCTTCTACCCATCCTGGAAGAGTCCTGGAGGGAGTGGCAGGCTGCTGGTGGCAAGTGACACGCTGTATCTGGTGACAGGCTGCAGGTGACAAGTGGCACACTGTATCTGGTGACAGGCTGCTAGTGGCAAGTGGCACACTGTATCTGGTGGCAGGCTGCCGGTGGCAAGTGGCACACTGTATCTGGTGGTAGGCTGTGGTTGGCAAGTGGCACACTGTATCTGGTGGCAGGCTGCTGGTGGCAAGTGGCACACTGTATCTGGTGGCAAGCTGCTGGTGGCAAGTGGCACACTATCTGGTGAAAGGCTGCTGGTGGTAAGTGACACACTGTATCTGGTGGTAGGCTGTGGTTGGCAAGTGGCACACTGTATCTGGTGGCAGGCTGCTGGTGGCAAGTGGCACACTGTATCTGGTGGTAGGCTGTGGTTGGCAAGTGGCACAATGTATCTGGAGGTAGGCTGTTGGTGGCAAGTGGCACACTGTATCTGGTGGTAGGCTGTGGTTGGCAAGTGGCACAATGTATCTGGAGGTAGGCTGTGGTTGGCAAGTGGCACACTGTATCTGGTGGCAAGCTGCTGGTGGCAAGTGGCACACTATCTGGTGAAAGGCTGCTGGTGGTAAGTGACACACTGTATCTGCTGGTAGGCTGTTGGTGGCAAGTGGCACACTGTATCTGATGGCAGGCTGCTGGTGGCAAGTGGCACACTATCTGGTGGAAGGCTGCTGGTGGTAAGTGACACACTGTATCTGGTGGTAGGCTGTGGTTGGCAAGTGGCACACTGTATCTGATGGAAGGCTGCTGGTGGCAAGTGGCACACTGTATCTGGTGGCAGGGAGCTGGTGGCAAGTGGCACACTGTATCTGGTGGCAAGTGGCACAATGTATCTGGTGGCAGGCTGCTGGTGGCAAGTGGCACAATGTATCTGGTGACAGGCTGCTGGTGGCAAGTGACACACTGTATCTGGTGGCAGGCTGCTGGTGGCAAGTGGCACACTGTATCTGGTGGCAAGTGGCACAATGTATCTGGTGGCAAGTGGCACACTGTATCTGGTGACAGGCTGTCGGTAGCAAGTGGCACACTGTATCTGGTGAAAGGCTGCTGTTGGCAAGTGGCCCACTGTATCTGGTGGCAATTGGCACATTGTATCTGGTGGCAGGCTGTGGGTAACAAGTGGCACACTGTATCTGGTTGCAAGTGGCACACTGTATCCGGTGGCAGGCTGCTGGTGGCAAGTGACATGCTGCATCTAGCGGCAGGTAACTGTGGAAAGTGATACGCTACATTTGGTGGCAGGCTATGGGTGGCAAGTGACAAGCTGCATCTGGTGGCAAGTGACAAGCTCAGGTCCCACTGATTCTGCACGATGGTGAGTTGAACTATTTCACTATATATTACAATGTAGTAACTGAAATAATGGAATTTGATCATCCTGACACCATATCAAGCATGGTGTCAGGATGATTGATTTTAAGTACTAACACCAGCCATTTGCCTGACAAATCACCTCCACCACCGATTTCCCCGCCAACCCCGAGACTACATCCCCCACCCTCATCTTTTTTTGGGAAGAGGGGGTTGTCTCTGAATGACAGTTTGGAAATGTGGTCTCCCTATGTTGCTGCTGGTGAGAGACCGCATAGCAGGTGGTATTGGTGGTGTTGCTGCTGTTCAGAGGCTGCACAGCTGATATTACTGGTGAGAGTTTATTTAATTTGTTTTAGCGAAAAATTGTTTGCATTTTCATTTTGTTTCCATAAAAAGGCCCACCGAAATCCTCAGCACCAGGTCCATGATGCTCTTAATCTGGCCCTGTCTGTATGTTATACAATCCTGAGCCCTGCACTCTGTATGTTACACACTCCTAACCCCTGCACTCCGTATGTTACACACTCCTAACCCCTGCACTCTGTATGTTTTACAATCCTGAGCCCTGCACTCTGTATGTTACACACTCCTAACCCCTGCACTCTGTATGTTACACAATCCTGAGCCCTGCACTCTGTATGTTACACACTCCTAACCCCTGCATTCTGTATGTTTTACAATCCTGAGCCCTGCACTCTGTATGTTACACACTCCTAACCCCTGCACTCTGTATGTTACACCATCCTGAGCCCTGCACTCTGTATGTTACACACTCCTAACCCCTGCACTCTGTATGTTACACAATCCTGAGCCCTGCACTCTGTATGTTACACACTCCTAACCCCTGCATTCTGTATGTTTTACAATCCTGAGCCCTGCACTCTGTATGTTACACACTCCTAACCCCTGCACTCTGTATGTTACACCATCCTGAGCCCTGCACTTTGTATGTTACACACTACTGACCCCTGCGCTCTTTGTTACACACTCCTGAACCCTGCTGTGGACATTCTACAGATGACAATCAGAGACTGCGGACATGCTACAGGAGACAATCGGACTGCGGACATTATACAGGAGACAATCAGAGACTGTGGACATGCTACAGGTGATAATCAGAGACTGCGGACATTATACAGGAGACAATCGGACTGCGGACATTATACAGGAGACAATCAGAGACTGTGGACATGCTACAGGTGATAATCAGAGACTGCGGACATAGTACAGGAGACAATCGGACTGCGGACATGATACAGGAGACAATCAGAGACTGCGGACATTATACAGGAGACAATCAGAGACTGCGGACATTATACAGGAGACAATCAGAGACTGCGGACATTATACAGGAGACAATCAGAGACTGCGGACATTATACAGGAGACAATCAGAGACTGCGGACATTATACAGGAGACAATCGGACTGCGGACATTATACAGGAGACAATCAGAGACTGCGGACATTATACAGGAGACAATCAGAGACTGTGGACATTATACAGGAGAAAATCGGACTGCGGACATTATACAGGAGATAATCAGAGACTGCGGACATTATACAGGAGACAATCAGAGACTGTGGACATTATACAGGAGAAAATCGGACTGCGGACATTATACAGGAGACAATCAGAGACTGCGGACATTATACAGGAGACAATCAGAGACTGCGGACATAGTACAGGAGACAATCGGACTGCGGACATTATACAGGAGACCATCAGAGACTGCGGACATTATACAGGAGACAATCAGAGACTGCGGACATTATACAGGAGACCATCAGAGACTGCGGACATTATACAGGAGACCATCAGAGACTGCGGACATTATACAGGAGACCATCAGAGACTGCGGACATTATACAGGAGACAATCAGAGACTGCGGACATTATACAGAAGACAATCAGAGACTGCGGACATTATACAGGAGACAATCAGAGACTGTGGACATTATACAGGAGAAAATCGGACTGCGCACATTATACAGGAGACAATCAGAGACTGAGGACATTATACAGGAGACAATCAGAGACTGAGGACATTATACAGGAGACAATCAGAGACTGAGGACATTATACAGGAGACAATCAGAGACTGCGGACATTATACAGAAGACAATCAGAGACTGCGGACATTATACAGGAGACAATCAGAGACTGCGGACATTAAACAGGAGACAATCAGAGACTGCGGACATTATACAGAAGACAATCAGAGACTGCGGACATTATACAGGAGACAATCAGAGACTGAGGACATTATACAGAAGACAATCAGAGACTGAGGACATTATACAGGAGATAATCAGAGATTGAGGACATTATACAGGAGACAATCAGAGACTGCGGACATTATACAGGAGACAATCAGAGACTGAGGACATTATACAGGAGACAATCAGAGACTGAGGACATTATACAGGAGATAATCAGAGACTGAGGACATTATACAGGAGACAATCAGAGACTGCGGACATTATACAGAAGACAATCAGAGACTGCGGACATTATACAGGAGACAATCAGAGACTGCAGACATTATACAGGAGACAATCAGAGACTGCGGGCATTATACAGGAGATGGTCAGAGAACTCTCAGCAATGTACAGGTCCGGGGGCGGGGCTTCCACTATCTTTTCTCACTACAACTGCTCTCCCCTGAGCATACAGGCATGGGGCGGGGCTAGAGCATCAGTGGAGCTCCAGACCCCACCCCCGGATCTCTGTATTCCCCAGCCATTATAGAGGGGCCAGGAGCTTCACTGACACTCCCACTCCGTTCACTGGCTCTCACTACAGCCGCTCTGTTGTGAGCATACAGGCTACATGGGGTGGGGTCAGAGTGTCAGTGGAGCTCCCGGCCCCACCCCCTCTGCTGGTTAGCTCGGGAATACAGCCTCCCGTGTCCTCTGTGCGCTCTGCAAAGCCGTCATCAGAGCCTCAATTGGCAGGTAGTGTGGGCTCAATGCTTTGGGCCCCCCAACAAAGATTGGGCCCCGGGCAGGTGCCCCGTTTGCCCTGCATTAAAGATGGCCCTGTCTGTATGTTACACACTCCTGACCCCTGCACTCTGTATCTTACACACTCCTGATGCCTGCACTCTGTATGTTACACACTCCAGAGTTCTGCATTCTGTAGGTTACACACTCCTGAACCCTGAACTCTGTACGTTACACACTCCTGAGCCCTACACTCTTTATGTTACACACTCCTAAGCCCTGCACTCTGTATGTTACACACTCCAGAGCTCTGCACTCTGTATGTTACACACTCCTAAACCCTGCACTCTGTATGTCCCACACTCCTAAACACTGAACTCTGTATGTTACACACTCCTAAACACTGCATTCTGTATGTTACACACACCTTAGCCCTGCATTCTGTATACTATACACTCCTGCCCCCTGCACTCTGTATGTTACACACTCCTGTGTGTTATACATTCCTCAGCCCTGCACTCTGTATGTTACACTCTCCTGAGCCCAGCACTCTGTATGTAACACACTCCTGAAACCTGCACTCTGTATGTTACACACTCCTGACCCCTGCACTCTGTATGTTACACATTCCTGAACCCTGCGCTCCGTATGTTACACACTCCTGACCCCTGCAGTCTGTATGTTACACACTCCTGTGCGTTACACACTCCTGACCCCTGCACTCTATATGTTACACACTCCTGACCCCTGCACTCTGTTTGTTACACACTCCTAAACCCTGCATTCTGTATGTCCCACACTCCTAAACCCTGCACTCTGTATGTTACACACTCCTAAACCCTGCACTCTCTATGTTACACACTCCTGTGTGTTATACACTCCTGAGCCCTGCACTCTGTATGTTACACACTCCTGAACCCTGCACTCTGTATGTTACACACTCCCGACCCCTGCACTCTGTATGTTACACATTCCTGGACCCTGCGCTCTGTATGTTACACACTCCTGACCCCTGCACTCTGTATGTTACACACTCCTGAACCCTGCACTCTGTATGTTACACACTCCCGACCCCTGCACTCTGTATGTTACACATTCCTGAACCCTGCGCTCTGTATGTTACACACTCCTGACCCCTGCACTCTGTATGTTACACACGCCTGTGTGTTATACACTCCTGACCCCTGTTCTATGTGTAGTGCCCTGGGGTTTAGTCAGGGGGCTCCTCACCAAATTCTTTATCAGGAGTAGCTACTGTAGTTGGTTATTAGGGATCCATTGATTTCTTCCTAAGTCTGGCCTGGTTGTACTTTCCTCTTCTACTACCAGGTGGCCGGGCACTTGGAGGTATTAGATTGAGAAGGATAACTCAAGGTCAGGTTATGGGAATATGGGGGTATCTCAGCCAATGGGCAGGGGTTTTGTTGAATCCCTTGGCCTGCTGGGAGAGCCTATATATTCGGAGGAGGTCAGGTGATCTGGGTTCTTGTGTGCCACCCAGACCGCCATCTGGCTGGATGTGTGTTGTTTGCCCCGGGCTGCTAGGCCGGAGATTGGGCCTATCCTGGGGGCATCTGGCTGCCAGGCTGTGTGAGGGCCTATCCAGAAACAAGAGGGCAGCACAGGGTTAGGATTGCGGCTTCTGCCGGCCGGAGAACCTGACGTGGTCGGAGGTAGAGGGGAAGCTGTCATCACAAAGGGGCCAATCGCCTTTACCAGGGACCACAGTGAGTGACTGAAGCAAGTACTGGAATCATATTCTCACCGAACGGGCACAGTTGAAAATCGGGAAACTTTAGGTGGTGATCAAGTCAGGGACCCAACCAACGAGGAGACGTTGCAGAGCAGCCTTGTGTATCAAGCCAGGGACCGAGCCAGTCAGCAGGAGTGTAGCCTGAAGGTATCTGGAGTGCCAAGCTAGGGACCCAGCAGGGAAGCAGGGGTGACACTTGAGGGAGAGACCATCGCAAAAGTCTTGAGGAGTTCAAGGAATTCAGAGGGTCCAGTGAGAGACCGGGAGCTCAAGGGGCTGAAGAACTACAAGGAGAAGTTGTAGTACAGCTGAGGGAACTGTTACTTTGAGTTAGGATCTGTTTAAGTACTGTTGCCATAGGAGACAGCATTCCTGAACGTGCAGAAGTGGCACCTTGCTGGGGCCTTTCCCTGCACGACTGTCCTACTGTTGAGGTTTCGGAGTCTGCCATTTAAAATTACAACTACTTAAGGGTGTCCTGGCCCTAACCCTCTTTCCCCCTGAAAAAATATAAAAAAAGGACTGTCAAAGATATAAAACCTCTTTTACATCCAGGAAGTGTCTGGTGCCCAATGACTTTCACCATCTTTGCACCCACTATGCCTCACAACCCACCACATATTGAAGGATGTCCGTTGTCTTTGGCCTCGAAGGTTCTCATTAGACTGGAAGTGGTCAGAGATTCTGCTACATCTGTATGTTACACATTCCTGGCCCCTGCAGTCTGTATGTTACACACTCCTGACCCCTGCACTTCATATTACACATTCCTGACCCCTGCACTTTATATTACACATTCCTGACCCCTGCACTTTATATTACACATTCCTGACCCCTGCACTTTATATTACACATTCCTGACCCCTGCACTTTATATTACACACTCATGAACCCTTTGAGGTAGGCTATCTGCTGTAATGGAAGTTTGATTTTTTGTTTTGTGTGTGTCTTTTAAGCAGGCCATTCATGGATTGAAATTCAGCAGGGATCAGCAGGAATCAGCAGGAATCAGCAGGAATCAGCTGAATTTCAATCCATGTACGGGCTCTGTAGTTCTATCAATCGACTTGTGCACAGAGGGTGGGGGGCATTCTTCTATTTGACATGGATGGAGAAATTGGGCTGTTTTTTTCGTTCAACCAGCTCACTTGTGGCACAGTCATCAAGAAATGTGTGGGTAGAAGGCCCGTGTGTGTGCCGTGTGTGTCCCGTGTGTGCCGTGTGTGTCCCGTGTGTGCCGTGTGTGTGCCGTGTGTGTACAATGAATAGAAGGCCCGTGTGTGTCCCGTGTGTGTCCCGTGTGTGCCGTGTGTGTCCCGTGTGTGCCGTGTGTGTGCCGTGTGTGTACAATGAATAGAAGGCCCGTGTTTGTCCCGTGTGTGTCCCGTGTGTGCCGTGTGTGTGCCGTGTGTGTACAGTGAATAGAAGGCCCGTGTGTGTCCCGTGTGTGTCCCGTGTGTGCGTGTGTGTGCCGTGTGTGTGCCGTGTGTGTACAGTGAATAGAAGGCCCGTGTGTGTCCCGTGTGTGCCGTGTGTGTGCCGTGTGTGTACAGTGAATAGAAGGCCCGTGTTTGTCCCGTGTGTGTCCCGTGTGTGCCGTGTGTGTGCCGTGTGTGTACAGTGAATAGAAGGCCCGTGTGTGTCCCGTGTGTGTCCCGTGTGTGCGTGTGTGTGCCGTGTGTGCCGTGTGTGTCTCGTGTGTGCCGTGTGTGTGCCGTGTGTGTACAGTGAATAGAAGGCCCGTGTGTGTCCCGTGTGTGTCCCGTGTGTGCGTGTGTGTGCCGTGTGTGTGCCGTGTGTGTACAGTGAATAGAAGGCCCGTGTGTGTCCCGTGTGTGCCGTGTGTGTGCCGTGTGTGTACAGTGAATAGAAGGCCCGTGTTTGTCCCGTGTGTGTCCCGTGTGTGCCGTGTGTGTGCCGTGTGTGTACAGTGAATAGAAGGCCCGTGTGTGTCCCGTGTGTGTCCCGTGTGTGCGTGTGTGTGCCGTGTGTGTGCCGTGTGTGTACAGTGAATAGAAGGCCCGTGTGTGTCCCGTGTGTGTCCCGTGTGTGCCGTGTGTGTGCCGTGTGTGTACAGTGAATAGAAGGCCCGTGTGTGTCCTGTGTGTGTCCCGTGTGTGCCGTGTGTGTGCGCCGTGTGTGTACAGTGAATAGAAGGCCCGTGTGTGTCCCGTGTGTGCCGTGTGTGTGCCGTGTGTGTACAGTGAATAGAAGGCCCGTGTGTGTGCCGTGTGTGTGCCGTGTGTCCCGTGTGTGTGCGCCGTGTGTCCCGTGTGTGCCGTGTGTGTGCCGTGTGTGTCCCGTGTGTGCCATGTGTGTGCCGTGTGTGTGCCGTGTGTGTCCCGTGTGTGCCGTGTGTGTGCTGTGTGTCCCGTGTGTGCCGTGTGTGTGCTGTGTGTCCCGTGTGTGTCCCGTGTGTGTCCCGTGTGTGCCGTGTGTCCTGTGTGTGTGCCGTGTGTCCCGTGTGTGTCCCGTGTGTGTGCCGTGTGTCCCGTGTGTGTCCTGTGTGTGTGCCGTGTCTCTTGTGTGTGCCGTGTGTACAGTGAATAGAAGGTCCGTGTGTGTGCCGCGTGTCCCGTGTGTGCCGTGTGTGTGCCGTGTGTCCCGTGTGTGTGCCGTGTGTCCCGTGTGTGCCGTGTGTACAGTGAATAGAAGGCCCGTGTGTGTGCCGTGTGTGCCGTGTGTGTGCCGTGTGTCCCGTGTGTGTGCCGTGTGTCCCGTGTGTGCCGTGTGTACAGTGAATAGAAGGCCCGTGTGTGTGCCGTGTGTGCCGTGTGTGTCCCGTGTGTGTGCCGTGTGTTCCGTGTGTGCCGTGTGTACAGTGAATAGAAGGCCCGTGTGTGTGCCGTGTGTCCCGTGTGTGCCGTGTGTGTGCCGTGTGTCCCGTGTGTGCCGTGTGTACAGTGAATAGAAGGCCCGTGTGTGTGCCGTGTGTGCCGTGTGTGCCGTGTGTCCCGTGTGTGTGCCGTGTGTCCCGTGTGTGCCGTGTGTACAGTGAATAGAAGGCCCGTGTGTGTGCCGTGTGTCCCGTGTGTGCCGTGTGTGTGCCGTGTGTCCCGTGTGTGTGCCGTGTGTCCCGTGTGTGCCGTGTGTACAATGAATAGAAGGCCCGTGTGTGTGCCGTGTGTGCCGTGTGTGTGCCGTGTGTCCCGTGTGTGTGCCGTGTGTCCCGTGTGTGCCCTGTGTACAGTGAATAGAAGGCCCGTGTGTGTGCCGTGTGTGTGCCGTGTGTCCCGTGTGTGTCCCGTGTGTGTGCCGTGTGTCCCGTGTGTGCTGTGTGTACAGTGAATAGAAGGCCCGTGTGTGCCGTGTGTCCCGTGTGTGTGCCGTGTGTCCCGTGTGTGTGCCGTGTGTCCCGTGTGTGCCGTGTGTACAGTGAATAGAAGGCCCGTGTGTGTGCCGTGTGTGCCGTGTGTCCCATGTGTGCCGTGTGTACAGTGAATAGAAGGCCCGTGTGTGTGCCGTGTGTACCGTGTGTGTGCCGTGTGTCCCGTGTGTGTCCCGTGTGTGTGCCGTGTGTCCCGTGTGTACAGTGAATAGAAGGCCCGTGTGTGTGCCGTGTGTCCCGTGTGTGCCGTGTGTACAGTGAATAGAAGGCCCGTGTGTGTGCCGTGTGTGCCGTGTGTGTGCCGTGTGTCCCGTGTGTGTGCCGTGTGTCCCGTGTGTGCCGTGTGTACAGTGAATAGAAGGCCCGTGTGTGTGCCGTGTGTCCCATGTGTGCCGTGTGTGTGCTGTGTGTCCCGTGTGTGTGCCGTGTGTCCCGTGTGTGCCGTGTGTACAGTGAATAGAAGGCCCATGTGTGTGCCGTGTGTCCCGTGTGTGCCGTGTGTGTGCCGTGTGTCCCGTGTGTGTGCCGTGTGTCCCGTGTGTGCCGTGTGTGCAGTGAATAGAAGGCCCGTGTGTGTGCCGTGTGTCCCGTGTGTGTGCCGTGTGTCCCGTGTGTGCCGTGTGTCCCGTGTGTCCCGTGTGTGTGCCGTGTGTCCCGTGTGTGCCGTGTGTACAGTGAATAGAAGGCCCGTGTGTGTGCCGTGTGTCCCGTGTGTGCCGTGTGTACAGTGAATAGAAGGCCCGTATGTGTCCCGTGTGTGTGCCGTGTGTGCCGAGTGTGTGCCGTGTGTCCCAAGTGTGTCCCGTGTGTGTCCCTTGTGTCCCGTGTGTGCCGTGTGTACAATGAATGGTCCCTTTAAGAAGAGTGTGTGCAAATTTAGCCTCACCGACCATTTAGCGAGAAGCTCTTAGCGCACTGCCTTACTCTTCTCCTCGGGGGGGCACCAGGTGGCTCTGGACTTTCATAACTCCAGAAACTCCCCCGGACTATCCCCGGCCTGTTCCTTCTGATAATAGGTTTGTTTACAAGCAGAGTGAAGCTCCTGAATGAACGTTGGTTTGTTTTTATCTTGGTCGGTGTTTGTAGTAGATTGTATGCATGGTACGGAGGGGCCCCCTCATAGGCCGGGCCAGGGCACCCCCAGACATGCTATTTAAAGGAATTGTACATTTTCATTGTTGCTCTTTAAGCTTTTTTTAAAATAGCTGCTCCCCTCTAAAGCACATTTTTTTATAAATGTATTTTTAATCCATATCCCCCCCGCGCTGCCCCTCCCCCCTTCGTCTTATATGACAATTTCCTGCCTATTAGCCTTGGAAAGGAAGACAATTCATTTACACAATTCGCCTCCCATTGACTTCTATGGATTCTCATCGAAGTTCGCAATTGCACATTTTTTCCCCATGTACAAACACGCCCCCGAATCTGACCCACGCAGACCCCCCCTTTACTACAGACCAATCAGGAAATGAAAAAAGTGGGGATCCTTTTTTTTATTTTTCAAGCAAATTTAATCTGAGAAGCTTAATAACTGAAATTGCGACACTTCCAGGACAGAGCGCAATTCTGAAGCATCCCTCCCGTGATTTCCAATTAGCTCAATTGTTGATTGACTGTGGAGCACGTAATCCTCCCATTGATGGTGGAGCACGTAATCCTCCCATTGATGGTGGAGCACGTAATCCTCCCATTGATGGTGGAGCACGTAATCCTCCCATTGATGGTGGAGCACATAATCCTCCCATTGATGGTGGAGCACATAATCCTCTCATTGATGGTGGAGCACATAATCCTCCCATTGATGGTGGAGCACGTAATCCTCCCATTGATGGTGGAGCACGTAATCCTCCCATTGATGGTGGAACACATAATCCTCCCATTGATGGTGGAGCACATAATCCTCCCATTGATGGTGAAGCACATAATCCTCCCATTGATGGTGGAACACATAATCCTCCCATTGATGGTGGAGCACATAATCCTCCCATTGATGGTGAAGCACATAATCCTCCCATTGATGGTGAAGCACATAATCCTCTCATTGATGGTGGAGCACATAATCCTCCCATTGATGGTGGAGCACATAATCCTCCCATTGATGGTGGAGCACGTAATCCTCCCATTGATGGTGGAGCACATAATCCTCCCATTGATGGTGGAGCACGTAATCCTCCCATTGATGGTGGAGCACGTAATCCTCCCATTGATGGTGGAGCACGTAATCCTCCCATTGATGGTGGAGCACGTAATCCTCCCATTGATGGTGGAGCACGTAATCCTCCCATTGATGGTGGAGCACGTAATCCTCCCATTGATGGTGAAGCACATAATCCTCCCATTGATGGTGGAGCACATAATCCTCCCATTGATGGTGGAGCACATAATCCTTCCATTGATGGTGGAGCACGTAATCCTCCCATTGATGGTGGAGCACGTAATCCTCTCATTGATGGTGGAGCACATAATCCTCTCATTGATGGTGGAGCACATAATCCTCCCATTGATGGTGGAACACATAATCCTCCCATTGATGGTGGAGCACATAATCCTCTCATTGATGGTGGAGCACATAATCCTCCCATTGATGGTGGAACACATAATCCTCCCATTGATGGTGGAACACATAATCCTCCCATTGATGGTGGAACACATAATCCTCCCATTGATGGTGGAACACATAATCCTCCCATTGATGGTGGAACACATAATCCTCCCATTGATGGTGGAACACATAATCCTCCCATTGATGGTGGAACACATAATCCTCCCATTGATGGTGGAACACATAATCCTCCCATTGATGGTGGAGCACATAATCCTCCCATTGATGGTGGAACACATAATCCTCCCATTGATGGTGGAGCACATAATCCTCTCATTGATGGTGGAGCACATAATCCTCCCATTGATGGTGGAACACATAATCCTCCCATTGATGGTGGAACACATAATCCTCCCATTGATGGTGGAACACATAATCCTCCCATTGATGGTGGAACACATAATCCTCCCATTGATGGTGGAACACATAATCCTCCCATTGATGGTGGAACACATAATCCTCCCATTGATGGTGGAGCACATAATCCTCCCATTGATGGTGGAGCACATAATCCTCCCATTGATGGTGGAGCACGTAATCCTCCCATTGATGGTGGAACACATAATCCTCCCATTGATGGTGGAGCACATAATCCTCCCATTGATGGTGGAGCACATAATCCTCCCATTGATGGTGGAGCACGTAATCCTCCCATTGATGGTGGAGCACATAATCCTCCCATTGATGGTGGAGCACGTAATCCTCTCATTGATGGTGGAGCACATAATCCTCTCATTGATGGTGGAGCACATAATCCTCCCATTGATAGTGGAGCGCGTAATCCTCCCATTGATGGTGGAGCACATAATCCTCTCATTGATGGTGGAGCACATAATCCTCCCATTGATGGTGGAGCACATAATCCTCCCATTGATGGTGGAACACATAATCCCCCCATTGATGGTGGAGCACATAATCCTCCCATTGATGGTGGAGCACATAATCCTCTCATTGATGGTGGAGCACGTAATCCTCCCATTGATGGTGGAGCACGTAATCCTCCCATTGATGGTGGAGCACGTAATCCTTCCATTGATGGTGGAGCACATAATCCTTCCATTGATGGTGGAGCACATAATCCTCCCATTGATGGTGGAGCACGTAATCCTTCCATTGATGGTGGAGCACGTAATCCTCTCATTGATGGTGGAACACATAATCCTCCCATTGATGGTGGAGCACATAATCCTCTCATTGATGGTGGAGCACATAATCCTCTCATTGATGGTGGAGCACATAATCCTTCCATTGATGGTGGAGCACATAATCCTCCCATTGATGGTGGAGCACGTAATCCTCTCATTGATGGTGGAACACATAATCCCCCCATTGATGGTGGAGCACATAATCCTCCCATTGATGGTGGAGCACATAATCCTCTCATTGATGGTGGAACACATAATCCCCCCATTGATGGTGGAACACATAATCCCCCCATTGATGGTGGAACACATAATCCTCCCATTGATGGTGGAGCACGTAATCCTCTCATTGATGGTGGAGCACATAATCCTCTCATTGATGGTGGAGCGCCCTCATTCTCAGTTTCTATGATTAGTCTGGGAACATTATCAAATAGCTGTCTGGAAATGTATTAACCCCTCGCCTGCCGAAGTGATGGCACTCAATACGTGTGGCTGGCTATGTCCTAACCCCCGCACTGCTGGAACAAACTTGGCAGATGATTTTTGAACTTTACAGCCATAAAGTGACTTTCATGTTTTAGTTGATGGCCATTTTGATCATAAAACGTGGTTTTAGGAAAAAATGGTTCTGCTCAGCGGTAGGCGTGTCTGATCAGGTATATGTCGCGCCCTCGGCTCGTCAGCCAGGCCCCCATATATAAGGAGCTATCTCCTGCTAGCCATAGTGTATATTAGATATGAGTAGAGCCGGGACATGATCATGACCTGTGACCTGAACCAGCAGCATAGGTTGCAGAATTCCCTCTTTATGCGCCCCTCCTCCTGAAGCGCCCAATGCAGCTGCCTATTTTGCCTAATCCCTTCCCCATCCTGGCCCTGGATATAAGGAAATATTTCCTGGTAGTCATAATGTGTGTTAGATAAGAGCTGATCCGGAACAAGGTCTGTTAACAACCAATATGCCCCCATCATGGGCTACAACCTCCCCCAGCGTTACAGGTTGCAGATTCCAGACTTTATGTGCCCCCTCCTGTTGAATCGCCCAAGGCGGCTGCCTCTTCTGCCTGCCCCTCAGCCCAATCCCTTGATATAAGGAATCTTTCTGGTGTTCCCAACTCCCTGTTCCTGGGAGGACACATTGCTGGTGTCCTCTGTAAGTACAATGAGAATGGAAAAGAGGAAAATTGGGAGGAATAATGAAATGTCACAAACCTTCCCATTCTCTGAGAGTGGAGAGATGTGGTGTCAGTCCTGTGACCATTCGTGAGGACCAATAATGATGGGCGATCGCCAGGTGGGGGAGTCCGGTGAGATCACTCCAGTCAGAGGTAATGATCTGCCTTCCCTCTACACTGAGTGTGATGGACCTGTGACTACCTGGCCTGATACACCTGTGTGATGTCATCCTGCCAGTGGGAGGGGCTTGTTCTGCAGGACAGGTAGTCATCACACAGAGCACAGCCTCTGACATCTGTCTATTATCAGTCCTCAGATCAGGAGAAGGGAACAGCTGCAGGGAGGAGGCACGAGGCACATGACACCCCTGAGTGGGATAATGTCAGATGAGCTGGAAATAGAAGGAAGAATGACATTTAGCTGGAGGAGGTGTAAGAGGAGCCGAGGGATAGAATTCTGTGACATCAGCATGGAGGAGATAGAGGAGGAAGGAAATCCTCACCATATCGGAGGGAGGAGAACCCCCAACAATTGTCTGATTCCCCTATACAATGATCCCCCCCTCCCCCAGACCAGATCCCCCCCACCAGGACCTCGGAGACACCAGCAAACCACTGTCCATTTGTCTGATTCCCCTACACAATGACCCCCCCCCCCCCAGACCAGATCCCCCCCCCCCACCGGGACCTCGGAGACACCAGCAAACCACCGACCATTTGTCTGATTCCCCTACACAATGACCCCCCCAGACCAGATCCCCCCCACCGGGACCTCGGAGACACCAGCAAACCACCGACCATTTGTCTGATTCCCCCACACAATGACCCCCCCCAGACCAGATCCCCCCACCGGGACCTCTGAGACACCAGCAAACCACCGACCATTTGTCTGATTCCCCCACACAATGACCCCCCCAGACCAGATCCCCCCCACCAGGACCTCGGAGACACCAGCAAACCACTAACCATTTGTCTGATTCCTCCACACAATGAACCCCCCCCAGACCAGATCCCCCCACCGGGAACTCGGAGACACCAGCAAACAACCGACCATTTGTCTGATTCCCCCACACAATGACCCCCCCAGACCAGATCCCCCCCACCGGGAACTCGGAGACACCAGCAAACCACTGACCATTTGTCTGATTCACCCACACAATGACCCCCCCCCAGACCAGATCCCCCCCACCAGGACCTCGGAGACACCAGCAAACCACTAACCATTTGTCTGATTCCTCCACACAATGACCCCCCCAGACCAGATCCCCCCCACCGGGAACTCGGAGACACCAGCAAACCACCGACCATTTGTCTGATTCCCCCACACAATGACCCCCCCCCCCCAGACCAGATCCCCCCCACCAGGACCTCGGAGACACCAGCAAACCACCGACCATTTGTCTGATTCCCCCACACAATGACCCCCCCCCAGACCAGATCCCCCCCACCAGGAACTCGGAGACACCAGCAAACCACCGACCATTTGTCTGATTCCCCCACACAATGACCCCCCCCCCAGACCAGATCCCCCCCACCAGGACCTCGGAGACACCAGCAAACCACCGACCATTTGTCTGATTCACCCACACAATGACCCCCCCCAGACCAGATCCCCCCCACCAGGACCTCGGAGACACCAGCAAACCACCGACCATTTGTCTGATTCACCCACACAATGACCCCCCCCCAGACCAGATCCCCCCCACCAGGACCTCGGAGACACCAGCAAACCACTGACCATTTGTCTGATTCCTCCACACAATGACCCCCCCCAGACCAGATCCCCCCCCCTGGGACCTCGAAGACACCAGCAAACCACCGACCATTTGTCTGATTCCCCCACACAATGACCTCCCCCCAGAACGGATCCCTCCCCACCCCCAACACCGAGACCCCAGAGAAACCAACAAACCTCTTACCAATCATCTAATTCCCCCACACAATACCCCCCCAGACCAGATCCCCCCCCCGGATCCTCGGAGACACAAGAAAACCACCGACCATTTGTCTGATTTCCCCACACAATGACCCCCCCAGACTGGATCCCCCCCAACACCAATTCCCAAACAAACCTCTGCCCAATCATTTAATTCGTCCACACAATGACTCCAGAGCAGATATACACCCCCACACCGGGACACCAAAAAAACAGACCAATCATCTGATTCCTCCACACAGTGGCCCCAGAGCAGATCCCCCCCCCCCCCCCCCCCCGACGTTGAAACCACAGAGAAACTAGAAACCAACAAACCTCCAACCAAACATCTAATTCCTTCACACAATGACCCCAGACCAAATCCCCACCACAACTCTGAGACCCCGGAGGAATCAACAAACCTCTGACCAATCATCTAATTCCCCCACACAATGATCCCAGAATGGACCCCCCCTGACACTGAGACCCCATAAAGCCAACAAACCTCCAACCAATCATTTAATCGCCCCACACAATGACCCCAGACCAGAACCCCCCCAAGACCAACACCCTGGAGGAAGGAGTCAACAAACCAAAAATCATTAATCTAATCCCCCCCCCCAATGACCCCAAATCAGATCCCCAACCGCCACCCCCCACACGGAGACCACAGAGAAATCACCAAACCTTAGACCAATCAACCAATTCCCCCACACATTGATCCCGGACCAGACCTCCCCGCCCAACACCACGGCCTCGGAGGAACCAACTAACCTCCAACCAATCATCAAATTCCCCAACGCAATGACCCGACCAGATCCCCCCTGACACCGAGACCCCGGGGGAAACCAACAAACCTACAACTGCCCCCCCCAACACCAGGACCCCAGAGGAAATAAAAAAATCCAATCAATCATCTAACTCCCCCACACAATGACCCCGCGACCAGGACTCTGAAGGAACCAACAAACCTCCGACCAATCATCTAATTCCCACACACAATGACCCTGGACCAAATCCCCCAAACCGAGACTCCGGAAGAACCAACAAACTTTCGAACAATCGTCCAATTCCCCCACACAATGACCCCAGACCAGATCCCCCAACACGAGACCCAGGAGGAACCAACAAACCTTTGACCAATCGTCCAAATCCTTCACACAATGACGCTGGACCAGATCCCCCCGACACAGAAACCCTGGAGGAACCAATAAACCAATTCCCCCCACACAATGATCCGGGACTATTTTGTCATTTTTAGAATAAAATCCAGTTTTCCCCTTTTTTCATCTGCCAATTCATCTCAGTGTTGCTAATCTCCTGCATCCCTTTGGCAGCCACTTCATGTTTATACATACTCAATCAATTGCTGCAGGGTGGGTTTCCTGATGGTGACAACAGTGTTCGATGTCTGTGTAATGTATGCTGAAATGGTCACTTATAGGCTTCAGCCCTTGTGACAGGGTGACAATGCAGGAGAAGTATTAGAGTCCCTCAGACTGGAGGTTGGTCCCTCTCTGGTTGCTGCACAAGACTGGAAGATGGGACCCAGGAGCCAGAAGGGACAAGTAAGATGGGACCCAGGAGATGGGAAGAACCAGAAAGCACTGCAGGGGGAACCAGTAGATGGGAGTAACCAGTAAGCCCTGTAGGGGGACTCAGGTGATGGAAGGAAGCAGTAAGATGGGACCCAGGAGATGGGAAGAACCATTAGGATGGGACCCAGGAGATGGGAAGAACCATTAAGATGGGACCCAGGAGATGGGAGGAACCAGTAAAATAGGACCCAGGAGATGGTAGGAACCAGTAAAATGGGATCCAGGAAATTGGTGGAACCAGTAAGATGGCACCCAAGAGATGGTAAGAACCTATAAAATGGGACCCAGGAGATGAGAGGAACCAATGCGATTGGACCTAGGAGATGGGAAGAACCAGTAAGATGGGACCCAGGAGATGGGAGGAACCAGTAAAATGAGACCCAGGAGATGGGAGGAACCAGTAAGATGGGACCCAGGGGATGGTAGGAACCAGTAAAATGGGACCCAGTAGATGGTAGGAACCAGTAAAATGGGACCCGGAGATGGGAGGAACCAGTAAGATGGGACCCAGGGGATGGTAGGAACCAGTAAAATGGGACCCAGTAGATGGTAGGAACCAGTAAAATGGGACCCGGAGATGGGAGGAACCAGTAAGATGGGACCTAGGAGATGGGAGGAACCAGGAAACACTGCAGGGGGAACCAGTAGATGAGATTAACCAGTAAGCCCTGTAGGAGGACCCAGGAGATAGGAGGAAGTAGTAAGATGGTACCCAGGAGATGGGAGGAACAAGTAAGATGGGACTCAAGGGATGGTAGGAACCAGTAAAATGGGACCCAGGAGAAGGGAGGAACCAATATGATGGGACCTAGGAGACGGGAGGAACCAGTAAAATGGGACCCTATAGATGGTAGGAACCAGTAAAATGGGACCAGGGAGATGGGAGGAACCAGAGAGTGCTGCAGGGGACCCAGGAAATGGGAGCAACCAAAGAGTGCTGCAGGTGGACCCAGGAGATGGGAAGAACCAGAAATGCTGCAGGGGACCCGGGAGATGGGTAGAACCAGTGAGCATTGCAGGAGGACCTAGAAGATTTGAGGAACCAGTAAGCACTGCAGAGGACCCAGGAGATGGGAGGAACCAGTGAGTAATGCAGGGTGACTCAGTAGATGGGAGGAACCAGTGAGCATTAGTGTCTATAGTGACACTGAGCTACTCTGATGACAGAATGTAAAAAAAAAAATGTTAAAAAAGAAAAAAAAAATTTTTTTTAATTATTTCACCAATGTCACTGATCACCGGCACACCTATCATATGATGAAGCTGTACTGTACTGGTGACAGGATGTAAAAAAAAAATTGTGAAAAAATAAAAAAGATTTTATTCAACTTCTTCATTTTCTAAAAAATGTTGGAGTCTCAAAAAACTCGCCACGCCTCTTACTAATTACCTTGGACTGTCTACTTTCCAAAAAGGGGTCATTTGGGGGGTATTTGTACCGTCCTGGTGTTTTCGGGCCTCAAGAAATGAGATCGGCCGTCAGTACATCAGGGTTGATCGATTTTCAGATATATATCCAATAGTTTGTGGATTGTATACATTTTACACAAAACAATTATCATACACTGATTGGGATTTTTTTACCAAAGAAATGGAGCAGAATAAATTTTGGCCTAAATTTATGAAGAAAATTGATTTTATTGGATATGTTTTAACCGGTTCCCGACCAGCTCACGTCTATATACGGGGGGCAGAATGGCTACCCTGCGCAAAACCCCCTACAGATAAGGGGTTCCTTTAAGAGCCACAAGAGGGGCACGCGTGCTGTGCAGCGGGGGACCAGAATGCACGTGGCCGGAGATCGCCGCCGATCGCGTGAACAAGCACCAGCACGGGGATTTGTGTGTGTAAACACATAAATCCCTGTGCTGTCAGAGGAGAGGAGACATGTCGTTTGTTCCTACTATGTAGGAACAGCAAAATATCTCCTCTCCTACTCAAGTCCTATCCCCATACAGTTAGAACACGCTGAGGGAACACACATTTAAACCCTTGATCGCCCCCTAGTGTTAACCCCTTCCCCACCAGAGTCATTTACACAGTATTCAGTGCATTTTTATAGCACTGATCGCTGTATAAATGTCAATGGTCCCAAAAATGTGTCAAAAGTGTCCGCTAAAAATCACAGATCACCGCCATTACTAGTAAAAAAAAAAAAATCATAAAAATGAACTAAAAGTGCCATAAATTTTTCCCATGGTTTGTAGATGCTATAACTTTTGCGCAAACCAATCAATATACGCTTATTGCAATTCTTTTTACCAAAAATTTATAGAAGAATATATATAGGCCTAAACTGATGAAGAAATTTGTTTTTGTTTTTCAAAATTGTCACTCTTTTTTTGTTTATACCACAAAAAAACCCACAGAGGTGATCAAATGCCAACAAAAGAAAGCTCTATTTGTGGGAAAAAAACGGACACAAATTTGTTTGGGTACAGTGTCAAACGACCGTGCAATTGTCAGTTAAAGCGACACAGTGCCAAATTGTAAAAAGTGCTCTGGTAAGGAAGGGGGGTAAAATCTTCCAGGGCTGAAGCGGTTTTAAAAAAAGCAGAAAATATTGGGGGGGGGTTCGAAAATGTTTTCTTTTTTCATTTCGTCTTTTTTTGTTTGTATAATAAAAATTTACAGGAACCTTCAGCCAAGTATGTGAATAGGATGGGGTGATCAGCGAGGACAATCCTGAGGACTTCCAGGTCGTAGCACACCAGGGATCATTAGTGCCATGCCATGTTCTCCAGACTTTCAGGTAGCAGTAATGGGGAAATGGAAGGAAGGTCCCACTAGAAATGTCTGGAACTTCCTGCAGGTCAGAGGTGCTCCATCCTAGGTTGGCAGGATATGGGCTCTTGGCTGGAAGTCCTCCGGATCAGTTTACTGTCACCATGGGCTGCCTCTCGTCCAGCCTGTCCTCCAAGATACACTGAGAGATTGTCACCTCACCCTGGGGAATTCACACATCAGGAGCCAGAGGAGACATTCAATTCTCTCCTGGAGGAACTTCCATCTCCAAGACAGTTTATATTTCATTACAAAGAATAAAATACCGGCCGTATCAGATAATATACAGACCCTAGAAAGATTGTAATAGAGATATAAGATAGAGGATTAGAGGGATGGAAAGACTGAGCATGGAGGGATGGAGGCTAAGAGGATGAAGAGGTGGAGGATGGAAGGGCGGAGGAAGTAAGAATGTGGGGATGGAGGATGGAAGTATGGAGGAATACCGCCTGGTAATATAGCCAAGTCCATGTTTGATCCAAGTCCATGTTTGATCTTCCAGAAGGACATTAAAGATGTTCCATATATTCTCCAACCATCTCCCAGCGGCTTTGCAATTCTACTTCAATTACCATTCCCTCTTTCTGCCGGGCAGTCCCCTTATTTTACACATTGGGCCATACTTCATGTCCCACACTTCCCATATCCCATCCTTCTCATGTGCCAGTCCCACCAGTCATGTCCTGAAAACCACCATGTCCCACTCCTTATGTCTCACCTCCTCCATGTCCCACTCCTCATGTTCACACTCCCCATGTCCTACTCCTCATGTCTCACCTCCACCATGTCCCACTCCCCATGTCCACACTATCCGTGTCCCACTCCTCATGTCCCACCTCCTCGATGTCCCACTCTCCATGTCCCACTCCTCATGTCTTGTCACCCATTATATCCACACTCCCCATGTCCCAGCTCCCCAATGACCTTCTCATCCCCTCATGTCCAGCCAACCACGATGTCTACACTCCCCATTTCCCACTCCTGATGTCTCACTTCCCCCATGCCGCACCCCTCATGTCATGTCAACCATAATGTCCATGTTCCCCATATCCTACTCCTTATGTCTTACCTGCTCCATGTCCCACCCCTCATGTCCTGCCACCCACCAAATCCATGCTCTCCATGTCTCACCCCCCCTCCCCATATCCTAACCAGCATGTCCACACTCCCCACGTCTCACCCCCCCCCCCCCCCACATATCCTAACTACTTTGTTCACACTCCCCATGTTCCACTCCTCATGTCCTACTCCTCATGTCCCACTCCTCCTGTCTCACCTCCTCCATGTCCTATTTCCCATGTACACACTCCAAATGTCTTCCCACTCATTATGTCCACACTCCCCATGTCCCACTCCTCATGTCTCACCTCCTCCATGTCCCATTCCCCATGTCCACACTCCCCATTTCCTACTCCTCTTGTCTTGCCACCAATAATGTCCACACTCCCCATATCTCACCTCCACAATGACCTTCACATCACCTCATGTCCTGCCACCCACCATATACATGCTTGCCATGCCCCACGCTTGGTGTCTCACTTCCCCCATGTCCCACCCCTCATGTCCTGCCAACCACCATATCCATGCTCACCATGCCCACACTCCCCATGTGTCACCTCCCCCATGTCCTAACCACTATGTCCACACTCCCCAGGTCCCATTCCTGATGTCTCACCTTTGCCATGTCCCACTCCTCATGCCCGTCCCCATATCCTACCCTCTCTCTGTGTTTCCACCATGCGCCACACTGCCCTTGCTTCCAAATCACATGTTCTCCATGTCCCACTCCTGATATCTCACCTCCTCCATGTCCCACCCCTCATGTCCTGCCACCCACCATGTCCATGCTCCCCATGTCCCACCCCCTATATACTAACCGGCATGTCCACACCCCCTATGTCTCACCACCCATATCCTAACTATTATGTCCACAATCCCCATGCCCCACACCTAATGTCTCACCTCCCCATGTCCCATCCCTCATGTCCTGCCAACCACCATATCCATGCTCACCATGTCCACCTCCGGCTCCCTCATGTCTTACCTCCCCCATGTCCTAACTACTATGTCCACACTCCCCAGGTCCCATTCCTGATGTCTCACCTTCCCCATGTCCCACTCCTCATGCCCGTCCCCATATCCTACCTTCTCTCTCTGTGTTTCCACTGTGCCCCATGCTCCCCTTGCTCCCAAATCCCATGTTCTCCATGTTCTCCCATTCTCATGCTGTGACCACCCCATGTCCCACGCTTTGCGAGTTCCACCTTCTCTAGTGGTTTGAAGCATTTTTTACTCGTGTTTTGTGGCCTCAGATCAGAGTGAACTCTGTGAAGGCTCAATGGACCTAATGCCGCGTACACACAAGCGGACTTTACGGCAGACTTTGCGGACTTTATGACTTTATGACAGACTTTCTGAATGAACGGACTTGCCTACACACAATCAACCAAAGTCCGTTGAATGCGTACGTGATGACGTACGACCAGACTAAGATAAGGAAGTTAGCCAGTAGCCAATAGCTGCCCTAGCGTGGCTTTTTGTCCATCGGACTAGCATACAGACGAGCGGACTTTTCGACCGAACTCGATTTTGACGGATTGATTTAAAACATGTTTCAAATCTAAGTCCGTCCAACTTTTGAGAAAACAAAGTCCGCTGGAGCCCACACACGATCGAATTGTCCGACGAAATCCCGTCCGCCGGGCAAAGACTGCTGTAAAGTCCGCTCGTGTGTACGCAGCCTAAGTCTCGCCTTCAGGATCTGCAAGAAACTGGATCAGATCCTCGGTGAACTACAAACACTATCTCAGAATCTGTTCAATTTTGTACAGTTTGGGGCAGAAGATGAGCACAGAAAACCGGGAGCTGGGTGCGAGCCCTGAGAGCTCTGGGTACAGAGATCAGGTGCAACCCTCTATTCCTTCCCCTTCATCCTCAGTTACATGTTCTTCTCCCTGGGGGGTAGGTATGTGTGTTTTGTTTCATTTCAACTCATTTTTCAGACAAAAATTTCATTTTCAGATTTTCTGATGTATACAAATCTCCGAATGGACATAGTAACAAATGTCAACAAAAAAGCGAAAAAAGTTATAATGGAATTAAAGAATACAATTGTTACATTCGGATGAGGTCACATGATGCGATAGTAGTTCTGGCCCATGGGGAAGTTCGTAGAA
Organism: Aquarana catesbeiana; assembly: GCA_037953035.1. Taxonomy (NCBI): domain Eukaryota; kingdom Metazoa; phylum Chordata; class Amphibia; order Anura; family Ranidae; genus Aquarana; species Aquarana catesbeiana. Next base: position 86,521 of record JBBHAA010003159.1, read on the forward strand.
TTTTCGAATTTGTTAGATAATTCAGATTTGGATTATGAAGTGACCTGAATTTCGTTCCATTCGTTAATTTGGATCTCCAGTTGATATTGTCCAATCAGCTCGTGCCATTTCTCTTGGCCGGTTGGACCGGCATCCGAACTGCAAAATTTTCCAAATCCACCGGGACCAACGAATATACAAAACAAACGCCGAAGATACTAAGCGAATTCCGAAACTGAATCGGGGCAACATAATGAATACGATGAAACGAAATTCTTTAATAAACGGATGCATCATCTGGAACGATATGAAAATTCCCGACGTGCGCGTGTCTATTGGGGGGGTCACTGAGGGCTCTGAATTACCAGTGTAACCGCCTATCCCCCCCCCTCCTGTCCTCAGTCACATGTTGTTCTCCCTGGGGGGTCACTGAGGGCTCTGAATTACCAGTGTAACCGCCTATCCCCCCCCCTCCTGTCCTCAGTCACATGTTGTTCTCCCTGGGGGGTCCCTGAGGGCTCTTTGGCTATTTTTGGCCCCCATAACTCATCAGTGACACCAGCGAGGTCCCACCTGTCTCCCCGAATCCTCCCTAGAGAGAAGTTAAACACATTGGGGGTTGATTTACTAAAACTGGAGAGTACAGAGTCTGATGCAGCTGTGCATGGCGGCCAATCAGCTTCCAGGTTTTATTGTCAAAGCTTCATTGAACAACCTGAAGGTAGAAGCTGATTGGCTGCCATGCACAGCTGCATCAGATTCTGTACTCTCCAGTTTTAGTAAATCTCCCTCCAATATACGGTCAGGAAATATCACTGCTGTAAATATCACATGAGGAGATAGATGTGTTACTGAGCGGCAGAGAGTCTTGGGACTTCTCTCGGTGGCTCTGTACCCCTTCCCCCATCAGTTCTGCTGCTGGATTCCCCCAGTTCGCCCAGAGGGGGCCCAACAGAGCTACTAACCTAAAGAGTAATCTGTGGCCCCTCTCGCGGGCAGCCCCTAAGCAGGGGCCCACTTATATGGCAGTGGGAATGATGTGTGTCCGGATGTGTTCTGAGATCTGTGAGGACTCCTCTCACACATCTGCTCACATCGGGAAAACCAATCAGCCGTGTGTGGAGGGCACCAACCTCCAACAACCAATCAGCATTCACCGAGGTGCGGTCACCTGGGTGTGGTTGCTATGGGTTACTGCGGTCCGTTGCTCTCTCTGAATAAGTAAGAAGATTTCAGACACAGAGACTGTCCCTCTGACAGAGGAGATGAGAGCGGACAGCTGACATCCCCCAATGGTAACCCAACTCCAGTCGACAGATTTTCCTGCCAGGGATGACAAAGCCCAGAGAGCCGAAAAGTCATCCAGGGAGAGCAGCCAGACCAACAACCAATCACAGCTCAGCATCTGACTGCAGGGACCCCCATAAAGCAATCAGGAATCACAATGTGACTGCAACCATGCTTAGCAACCAATCAGAGCTCAGTGTTTAAGTACATTAACCCCTAGCAACCAATCAGATCTTAGTGTTTGACTGCAGTAACTCCTAGCAACCAATCAGATCTCAGTAACTGCAGTAACTGCAATGGTCCCTAGCAACCAATCAGATCTCAGTGTGTATCTGCAGGGGTCCCCAGCAACCAATCAGATCTCAGTGTGTATCTGCATGGGTCCCCAGCAACCAATCAAATTGCAGTCTTTAACTGCAGTTACCCGTAGCAACCAATTAGATTTCAGCTTGTGATTCTCAGTAACCAATCATATCCCAGGATGGGTTGTGGCTTGTATGAGCAGGGACAGGTGGGAAGTTATGGGTGTGGCTTGTATGAGCAGGGACAGGTGGGAAGGTATGGGTGTGGCTTGTATGAGCAGGGACAGGTGGGAAGGTATGGGTGTGGCTTGTATGGTCAGGGGACAGGTGGGAAGGTATGGGTGTGGCTTGTATGGTCAGGGGACAGGTGGGAAGGTATGGGTGTGGCTTGTATGGTCAGGGGACAGGTGGGAAGGTATGGGTGTGGCTTGTATGAGCAGGGACAGGTGGGAAGGTATGGGTGTGGCTTGTATGGGCAGGGGGCAGATGGGAAGGTATGGGTGTGGCTTGTATGGTCAGAGGACAGGTGAGAAGTTATGGGTGTGGCTTGTATGGTCAGGGGACAGGTGGGAAGGTATGGGTGTGGCTTGTATGAGCAGGGACAGGTGGGAAGGTATGGGTGTGGCTTGTATGAGCAGGGACAGGTGGGAAGGTATGGGTGTGGCTTGTATGGGCAGGGGGCAGATGGGAAGGTATGGGTGTGGCTTGTATGGTCAGGGGACAGGTGGGAAGGTATGGGTGTGGCTTGTATGGGCAGGGGACAGGTGGGAAGGTATGGGTGTGGCTTGTATGGGCAGGGGGCAGATGGGAAGGTATGGGTGTGGCTTGTATGGTCAGAGGACAGGTGAGAAGTTATGGGTGTGACTTGTATGGGCAGGGGACAGATGGGAAGGTATGGGTGTGGCTTGTATGGGCAGGGGGCAGGTGGGAAGTAATGGGTGTGGCTTGTATAGGCAGGGGGCAGATGGGAAGTAATGGGTGTGGCTTGTATGTGCAGGGGGCAGGTGGGAAGTAATGGGTCTGGCTTGTATAGGCAGGGGGCAGATGGGAAGGTATGGGTGTGGCTTGTATGAGCAGGGACAGGTGGGAAGTTATGGGTGTGGCTTGTATGAGCAGGGACAGGTGGGAAGTTATGGGTGTGGCTTGTATGAGCAGGGACAGGTGGGAAGGTATGGGTGTGGCTTGTATGGGCAGGGGACAGGTGGGAAGGTATGGGTGTGGCTTCTATAGGTTAGGGGTGGGGTTTGTTTGAAGCTCTTATGTTTCCCTGACCACCCTATGTTGTTTTCTCCAGCTGTCCGCACAGGTTCTGGAGAAGAAGAATATCGGCTTTGGAATCCTCGATCCGAAGAGTAATGCCAAGATTGCCAAGAAGCTGGGTAGGTACCTCCATGGTGGTGGGCCTGGCTGCCAACCCTTCCAGGCCACATCATTGAATATCACTCATCAAGTTTCTATAGCGCTCCATGTATGATGGCCTCTGTCTGTCTTTCCATAGGGACCACCGAGGTGGGCAGCCTCTATGCATTTAAAGAGGACAACGTGATTGAGTTTGATGGTGAGCTGGCGGCTGACGTTCTGGTGGATTTCCTGCTGGATGTGAGTGTACGATATATATATATATATATATATATGTACTCTACATGATACACCTCTATACTTTCCACCCCTAGACTGAACATGATAATTCCTCCATAGGATCCCACACTGGCCAATCCTTGACCATTGACCAATCACTGACCTTCTCCATAGGATCCCACACTGACCATTGACCAATCACTGACCCCCTCTATAGGATCCCGCACTGACCAATCACTGACCCCCTCTATAGGATTCCGCACTGACCAATCACTGCCCCCTCTATAGGATCTCGCACTGACCAATCACTGGCCCCCTCATTAGGATCCCACACTGACCATTCACCAATCACTGACCCCCTCTATATGATCCCGCACTGACCAATCACTGACCCCCTCCATAGGATTCCACACTGACCAATCACTGACCCCCTCTATAGGATCCCACACTGACCATTGACCAATCACTGACCTCCTCTATAGGATCCCGCACTGACCAATCACTGACCCCCTCTATAGGATCTCACACTGACCAATCACTGACCCCCTCTACAGGATCCCACACTGACCAATCACTGACCCCCTCTATAGGATCCCACACTGACCAATCACTGACCCCCTCCATAGGATTCCACACTGACCAATCACTGACCCCCTCCATAGGATTCCACACTGACCAATCACTGACCCCCTCCATAGGATCCCGCACTGACCAATCACTGACCCCCTCTATAGGATCCCACACTGACCATTGACCAATCACTGACCTCCTCTATAGGATCCCGCACTGACCAATCACTGACCCCCTCTATAGGATCTCACACTGACCAATCACTGACCCCCTCTACAGGATCCCACACTGACCAATCACTGACCCCCTCTATAGGATCCCGCACTGACCAATCACTGACCCCCTCCATAGGATTCCACACTGACCAATCACTGACCCCCTCCATAGGATCCCACACTGACCAATCACCGACCCTTCCATAGGACCCCACACTGTCCACTCACTGACCCCCTCTACAGGATCCCGCACTGACCAATCACTGACCCCCTCTACAGGATCCCGCACTGACCAATCACTGACCCCCTCTATAGGATCTCACACTGACCAATCACTGACCCCCTCCATAGGATTCCACACTGACCAATCACTGACCCCCTCCATAGGATCCCGCACTGACCAATCACTGACCCCCTCTATAGGATCCCACACTGACCAATCACTGACCCCTCCATAGGATCTCACACTGACCAATCACTGACCCCTCCATAGGATTCCACACTGACCAATCACTGACCCCTCTATAGGATCCCACACTGACCAATCACTGACCCCTCCATAGGATCCCACACTGACCAATCACTGACCCCTCCATAGGATCCCGCACTGACCAATCACTGACCCCTCCATAGGATTCCACACTGACCAATCACTGACCCCTTCATAGGATTCCACACTGACCAATCACTGACCCCCTCTATAGGATCCCGCACTGACCAATCACTGACCCCCTCCATAGGATTCCACACTGACCAATCACTGACCCCTCCATAGGATTCCACACTGACCAATCACTGACCCCCTCGATAGGATCCCACACTGACCAATCACTGACCCCCTCCATAGGATCCCGCACTGACCAATCACTGACCCCTCCATAGGATTCCACACTGACCAGTCACTGACCCCTCCATAGGATTCCACACTGACCAGTCACTGACCCCTCCATAGGATCTCACACTGACCAATCACTGACCCCCTCCATAGGATCTCACACTGACCAATCACTGACCCCCTCCATAGGATCTCACACTGACCAATCACTGACCCCCTCTACAGGATCCCGCACTGACCAATCACTGACCCCCTCTATAGGATCTCACACTGACCAATCACTGACCCCTCCATAGGATTCCACACTGACCAGTCACTGACCCCTCCATAGGATTCCACACTGACCAATCACTGACCCCCTCTATAGGATCCCACACTGACCAATCACTGACCCCCTCCAAAGGATCCCGCACTGACCAATCACTGACCCCTCCATAGAATTCCACACTGACCAATCACTGACCCCCTCCATAGGATCTCACACTGACCAATCACTGATCCCCTCTACAGGATCTCACACTGACCAATCAGTGACCCCCTCCATAGGATCTCACACTGACCAATCACTGACCCCCTCCATAGGATCTCACACTGACCAATCACTGATCCCCTCTACAGGATCTCACACTGACCAATCAGCGACCCCCTCCATAGGATCCCACACTGACCAATCACTGACCCTCTCCATAGGATCCCACACTGACCAATCACTGACCCTCTCCATAGGATCTCACACTGACCAATCACTGACCCCCTCTATAGGATCTCACACTGACCAATCACTGACCCCTCCATAGGATCTCACACTGACCAATCACTGACCCCTCCATAGGATCCCACACTGACCAATCACTGATCCCCTCTACAGGATCTCACACTGACCAATCACTGACCCCTCCATAGGATCCCACACTGACCAATCACTGATCCCCTCTACAGGATCTCACACTGACCAATCAGCGACCCCCTCCATAGGATCCCACACTGACCAATCACTGACCCTCTCCATAGGATCCCACACTGACCAATCACTGACCCTCTCCATAGGATCCCACACTGACCAATCACTGACCCTCTCCATAGGATCTCACACTGACCAATCACTGACCCCCTCTATAGGATCTCACACTGACCAATCACTGACCCCTCCATAGGATCTCACACTGACCAATCACTGACCCCTCCATAGGATTCCACACTGACCAATCACTGACCCCCTCCATAGGATCTCACACTGACCAATCACTGACCCCCTCCATAGGATCTCACACTGACCAATCACTGACCCCCTCCATAGGATCTCACACTGACCAATCACTGACCCCTCCATAGGATCCCACACTGACCAATCACTGACCCCTCCATAGGATCTCACACTGACCAATCACTGACCCCCTCCATAGGATCTCACACTGACCAATCACTGACCCCTCCATAGGATCTCACACTGACCAATCACTGATCCCCTCTACAGGATCTCACACTGACCAATCACTGACCCCCTCTATAGGATCTCACACTGACCAATCACTGACCCCTCCATAGGATCTCACACTGACCAATCACTGACCCCCTCCATAGGATCTCACACTGACCAATCACTGACCCCCTCTATAGGATCTCACACTGACCAATCACTGACCCCCTCCATAGGATCTCACACTGACCAATCACTGACCCCTCCATAGGATCTCACACTGACCAATCACTGATCCCCTCTACAGGATCTCACACTGACCAATCAGCGACCCCCTCCATAGGATCTCACACTGACCATTCACTGACCTTCTCCATAGGATCCCACACTGACCAATCACTGACCCTCTCCATAGGATCTCACACTGACCAATCACTGACCTTCTCCATAGGATCCCACATTGACCAATCACTGACCCCCTCTATAGGATCTCACACTGACCAATCACTGACCCCCTCCATAGGATCTCACACTGACCAATCACTGACCCCCTCCATAGGATCTCACACTGACCAATCACTGACCCCCTCCATAGGATCTCACACTGACCAATCACTGACCCCTCCATAGGATCCCACACTGACCAATCACTGACCCCCTCCATAGGATCTCACACTGACCAATCACTGACCCCCTCCATAGGATCTCACACTGACCAATCACTGACCCCTCCATAGGATCTCACACTGACCAATCACTGATCCCCTCTACAGGATCTCACACTGACCAATCAGCGACCCCCTCCATAGGATCTCACACTGACCATTCACTGACCTTCTCCATAGGATCCCACACTGACCAATCACTGACCCCCTCCATAGGATCTCACACTGACCAATCACTGACTTCCAGTATAGTACATACTGTGAAATCTCCCCTCTCACTTTACACCTCCAGTTGATTGAGGACCCGGTGGAGAACATTAATAGTCGGGCAGAGCTGAAGGCCTTGGACCGCATGGAGGAGGAGACCCGAGTGATCGGATACTTCAAGAATGAGGACTCCGAGCGTAAGTGTATGGGGTGGTGGGGAAAGGAGAGGGGGGGGGTCTGTGTGATCCAATGAGCCACAGATCACATCAGTCTCTGTACAGAGGAGCTTACACTCTAATGTCCCCTCCCCCACAGTCACATCAGTCTCTGTACAGAGGAGCTTACACTCTAATGTCCCCTCCCCCCACAGTCACATCAGTCTCTGTACAGAGGAGCTTACACTCTAATGTCCCCTCCCCCACAGTCACATCAGTCTCTATACAGAGGAGCTTACACTCTAATGTCCCCTCCCCCCACAGTCACATCAGTCTCTATACAGAGGAGCTTACACTCTAATGTCCCCTCCCCCACAGATCACATCAGTCTCTATACAGAGGAGCTTACACTCTAATGTCCCCTCCCCCACAGTCACATCAGTCTCTATACAGAGGAGCTTACACTCTAATGTCCCCTCCCCCACAGTCACATCAGTCTCTATACAGAGGAGCTTACACTCTAATGTCCCCTCCCCCCACAGTCACATCAGTCTCTATACAGAGGAGCTTACACTCTAATGTCCCCACCCCCCACAGTCACATCAGTCTCTATACAGAGGAGCTTACACTCTAATGTCCCCTCCCCCCACAGTCACATCAGTCTCTATACAGAGGAGCTTACACTCTAATGTCCCCTCCCCCACAGTCACATCAGTCTCTGTACAGAGGAGCTTACACTCTAATGTCCCCTCCCCCACAGTCACATCAGTCTCTGTACAGAGGAGCTTACACTCTAATGTCCCCTCCCCCACAGTCACATCAGTCTCTATACAGAGGAGCTTACACTCTAATGTCCCCTCCCCCACAGTCACATCAGTCTCTGTACAGAGGAGCTTACACTCTAATGTCCCCTCCCCCACAGTCACATCAGTCTCTATACAGAGGAGCTTACACTCTAATGTCCCCTCCCCCCCACAGTCACATCAGTCTCTGTACAGAGGAGCTTACACTCTAATGTCCCCTCCCCCACAGTCACATCAGTCTCTATACAGAGGAGCTTACACTCTAATGTCCCCTCCCCCCACAGTCACATCAGTCTCTATACAGAGGAGCTTACACTCTAATGTCCCCTCCCCCCCACAGTCACATCAGTCTCTGTACAGAGGAGCTTACACTCTAATGTCCCCTCCCCCACAGTCACATCAGTCTCTATACAGAGGAGCTTACACTCTAATGTCCCCTCCCCCCCACAGTCACATCAGTCTCTATACAGAGGAGCTTACACTCTAATGTCCCCTCCCCCCCACAGTCACATCAGTCTCTGTACAGAGGAGCTTACACTCTAATGTCCCCTCCCCCCACAGTCACATCAGTCTCTATACAGAGGAGCTTACACTCTAATGTCCCCTCCCCCCCACAGTCACATCAGTCTCTGTACAGAGGAGCTTACACTCTAATGTCCCCTCCCCCACAGTCACATCAGTCTCTGTACAGAGGAGCTTACACTCTAATGTCCCCTCCCCCCACAGTCACATCAGTCTCTATACAGAGGAGCTTACACTCTAATGTCCCCTCCCCCACAGTCACATCAGTCTCTGTACAGAGGAGCTTACACTCTAATGTCCCCTCCCCCACAGTCACATCAGTCTCTATACAGAGGAGCTTACACTCTAATGTCCCCTCCCCCCACAGTCACATCAGTCTCTGTACAGAGGAGCTTACACTCTAATGTCCCCTCCCCCCACAGTCACATCAGTCTCTATACAGAGGAGCTTACACTCTAATGTCCCCTCCCCCCACAGTCACATCAGTCTCTGTACAGAGGAGCTTACACTCTAATGTCCCCTCCCCCCCACAGTCACATCAGTCTCTATACAGAGGAGCTTACACTCTAATGTCCCCTCCCCCACAGTCACATCAGTCTCTGTACAGAGGAGCTTACACTCTAATGTCCCCTCCCCCCACAGTCACATCAGTCTCTGTACAGAGGAGCTTACACTCTAATGTCCCCTCCCCCCACAGTCACATCAGTCTCTATACAGAGGAGCTTACACTCTAATGTCCCCTCCCCCACAGTCACATCAGTCTCTGTACAGAGGAGCTTACACTCTAATGTCCCCTCCCCCCACAGTCACATCAGTCTCTGTACAGAGGAGCTTACACTCTAATGTCCCCTCCCCCCACAGTCACATCAGTCTCTATACAGAGGAGCTTACACTCTAATGTCCCCACCCCCACAGTCACATCAGTCTCTATACAGAGGAGCTTACACTCTAATGTCCCCTCCCCCCACAGTCACATCAGTCTCTATACAGAGGAGCTTACACTCTAATGTCCCCTCCCCCACAGTCACATCAGTCTCTATACAGAGGAGCTTACACTCTAATGTCCCCTCCCCCACAGTCACATCAGTCTCTATACAGAGGAGCTTACACTCTAATGTCCCCTCCCCCACAGTCACATCAGTCTCTGTACAGAGGAGCTTACACTCTAATGTCCCCTCCCCCACAGTCACATCAGTCTCTGTACAGAGGAGCTTACACTCTAATGTCCCCTCCCCCACAGTCACATCAGTCTCTATACAGAGGAGCTTACACTCTAATGTCCCCTCCCCCCACAGTCACATCAGTCTCTGTACAGAGGAGCTTACACTCTAATGTCCCCTCCCCCACAGTCACATCAGTCTCTATACAGAGGAGCTTACACTCTAATGTCCCCTCCCCCCACAGTCACATCAGTCTCTATACAGAGGAGCTTACACTCTAATGTCCCCTCCTCCCACAGTCACATCAGTCTCTATACAGAGGAGCTTACACTCTAATGTCCCCTCCCCCCCACAGTCACATCAGTCTCTATACAGAGGAGCTTACACTCTAATGTCCCCTCCCCCACAGTCACATCAGTCTCTATACAGAGGAGCTTACACTCTAATGTCCCCTCCCCCCCACAGTCACATCAGTCTCTATACAGAGGAGCTTACACTCTAATGTCCCCTCCCCCCCACAGTCACATCAGTCTCTGTACAGAGGAGCTTACACTCTAATGTCCCCTCCCCCACAGTCACATCAGTCTCTGTACAGAGGAGCTTACACTCTAATGTCCCCTCCCCCCACAGTCACATCAGTCTCTATACAGAGGAGCTTACACTCTAATGTCCCCTCCCCCCCACAGTCACATCAGTCTCTGTACAGAGGAGCTTACACTCTAATGTCCCCTCCCCCACAGTCACATCAGTCTCTGTACAGAGGAGCTTACACTCTAATGTCCCCTCCCCCACAGTCACATCAGTCTCTATACAGAGGAGCTTACACTCTAATGTCCCCTCCCCCCCACAGTCACATCAGTCTCTGTACAGAGGAGCTTACACTCTAATGTCCCCTCCCCCCCACAGTCACATCAGTCTCTATACAGAGGAGCTTACACTCTAATGTCCCCTCCCCCCCACAGTCACATCAGTCTCTGTACAGAGGAGCTTACACTCTAATGTCCCCTCCCCCCCACAGATCACATCAGTCTCTATACAGAGGAGCTTACACTCTAATGTCCCCTCCCCCACAGTCACATCAGTCTCTGTACAGAGGAGCTTACACTCTAATGTCCCCTCCCCCACAGTCACATCAGTCTCTGTACAGAGGAGCTTACACTCTAATGTCCCCTCCCCCCACAGTCACATCAGTCTCTATACAGAGGAGCTTACACTCTAATGTCCCCTCCCCCAGTCACATCAGTCTCTATACAGAGGAGCTTACACTCTAATGTCCCCTCCCCCCACAGTCACATCAGTCTCTGTACAGAGGAGCTTACACTCTAATGTCCCCTCCCCCACAGTCACATCAGTCTCTGTACAGAGGAGCTTACACTCTAATGTCCCCTCCCCCCACAGTCACATCAGTCTCTGTACAGAGGAGCTTACACTCTAATGTCCCCTCCCCCCACAGTCACATCAGTCTCTGTACAGAGGAGCTTACACTCTAATGTCCCCTCCCCCACAGTCACATCAGTCTCTATACAGAGGAGCTTACACTCTAATGTCCCCTCCCCCCCACAGTCACATCAGTCTCTGTACAGAGGAGCTTACACTCTAATGTCCCCTCCCCCCACAGTCACATCAGTCTCTATACAGAGGAGCTTACACTCTAATGTCCCCTCCCCCACAGTCACATCAGTCTCTGTACAGAGGAGCTTACACTCTAATGTCCCCTCCCCCACACATCAGTCTCTATACAGAGGAGCTTACACTCTAATGTCCCCTCCCCCACACATCAGTCTCTATACAGAGGAGCTTACACTCTAATGTCCCCTCCCCCACAGTCACATCAGTCTCTATACAGAGGAGCTTACACTCTAATGTCCCCTCCCCCACAGTCACATCAGTCTCTATACAGAGGAGCTTACACTCTAATGTCCCCTCCCCCACAGATCACATCAGTCTCTATACAGAGGAGCTTACACTCTAATGTCCCCTCCCCCCACAGTCACATCAGTCTCTATACAGAGGAGCTTACACTCTAATGTCCCCTCCCCCCACAGTCACATCAGTCTCTATACAGAGGAGCTTACACTCTAATGTCCCCTCCCCCACAGTCACATCAGTCTCTGTACAGAGGAGCTTACACTCTAATGTCCCCTCCCCCCACAGTCATATCAGTCTCTGTACAGAGGAGCTTACACTCTAATGTCCCCTCCCCCACAGTCACATCAGTCTCTGTACAGAGGAGCTTACACTCTAATGTCCCCTCCCCCACAGTCACATCAGTCTCTATACAGAGGAGCTTACACTCTAATGTCCCCTCCCCCACAGTCACATCAGTCTCTGTACAGAGGAGCTTACACTCTAATGTCCCCTCCCCCACAGTCACATCAGTCTCTATACAGAGGAGCTTACACTCTAATGTCCCCTCCCCCCACAGTCACATCAGTCTCTGTACAGAGGAGCTTACACTCTAATGTCCCCTCCCCCACAGTCACATCAGTCTCTATACAGAGGAGCTTACACTCTAATGTCCCCTCCCCCACAGTCACATCAGTCTCTGTACAGAGGAGCTTACACTCTAATGTCCCCTCCCCCACAGTCACATCAGTCTCTGTACAGAGGAGCTTACACTCTAATGTCCCCTCCCCCACAGTCACATCAGTCTCTATACAGAGGAGCTTACACTCTAATGTCCCCTCCCCCCCACAGTCACATCAGTCTCTATACAGAGGAGCTTACACTCTAATGTCCCCTCCCCCACAGTCACATCAGTCTCTGTACAGAGGAGCTTACACTCTAATGTCCCCTCCCCCCACAGTCACATCAGTCTCTGTACAGAGGAGCTTACACTCTAATGTCCCCTCCCCCCACAGTCACATCAGTCTCTGTACAGAGGAGCTTACACTCTAATGTCCCCTCCCCCACAGTCACATCAGTCTCTGTACAGAGGAGCTTACACTCTAATGTCCCCTCCCCCCACAGTCACATCAGTCTCTATACAGAGGAGCTTACACTCTAATGTCCCCTCCCCCACAGTCACATCAGTCTCTGTACAGAGGAGCTTACACTCTAATGTCCCCTCCCCCCACAGTCACATCAGTCTCTGTACAGAGGAGCTTACACTCTAATGTCCCCTCCCCCACAGTCACATCAGTCTCTATACAGAGGAGCTTACACTCTAATGTCCCCTCCCCCCACAGTCACATCAGTCTCTATACAGAGGAGCTTACACTCTAATGTCCCCTCCCCCCACAGTCACATCAGTCTCTATACAGAGGAGCTTACACTCTAATGTCCCCTCCCCCCACAGTCACATCAGTCTCTGTACAGAGGAGCTTACACTCTAATGTCCCCTCCCCCCACAGTCACATCAGTCTCTATACAGAGGAGCTTACACTCTAATGTCCCCTCCCCCACAGTCACATCAGTCTCTGTACAGAGGAGCTTACACTCTAATGTCCCCTCCCCCACAGTCACATCAGTCTCTATACAGAGGAGCTTACACTCTAATGTCCCCTCCCCCCCACAGTCACATCAGTCTCTATACAGAGGAGCTTACACTCTAATGTCCCCTCCCCCCCACAGTCACATCAGTCTCTGTACAGAGGAGCTTACACTCTAATGTCCCCTCCCCCACACATCAGTCTCTATACAGAGGAGCTTACACTCTAATGTCCCCTCCCCCACAGTCACATCAGTCTCTATACAGAGGAGCTTACACTCTAATGTCCCCTCCCCCCACAGTCACATCAGTCTCTATACAGAGGAGCTTACACTCTAATGTCCCCTCCCCCACAGTCACATCAGTCTCTGTACAGAGGAGCTTACACTCTAATGTCCCCTCCCCCCACAGTCACATCAGTCTCTATACAGAGGAGCTTACACTCTAATGTCCCCTCCCCCACAGTCACATCAGTCTCTGTACAGAGGAGCTTACACTCTAATGTCCCCTCCCCCCCACAGATCACATCAGTCTCTATACAGAGGAGCTTACACTCTAATGTCCCCTCCCCCACAGTCACATCAGTCTCTGTACAGAGGAGCTTACACTCTAATGTCCCCTCCCCCCACAGTCACATCAGTCTCTGTACAGAGGAGCTTACACTCTAATGTCCCCTCCCCCCACAGTCACATCAGTCTCTATACAGAGGAGCTTACACTCTAATGTCCCCTCCCCCCATAGTCACATCAGTCTCTATACAGAGGAGCTTACACTCTAATGTCCCCTCCCCCAGTCACATCAGTCTCTATACAGAGGAGCTTACACTCTAATGTCCCCTCCCCCACAGTCACATCAGTCTCTGTACAGAGGAGCTTACACTCTAATGTCCCCTCCCCCCACAGTCACATCAGTCTCTGTACAGAGGAGCTTACACTCTAATGTCCCCTCCCCCACAGTCACATCAGTCTCTGTACAGAGGAGCTTACACTCTAATGTCCCCTCCCCCCACAGTCACATCAGTCTCTATACAGAGGAGCTTACACTCTAATGTCCCCTCCCCCCACAGTCACATCAGTCTCTATACAGAGGAGCTTACACTCTAATGTCCCCTCCCCCACAGTCACATCAGTCTCTGTACAGAGGAGCTTACACTCTAATGTCCCCTCCCCCACACATCAGTCTATATACAGAGGAGCTTACACTCTAATGTCCCCTCCCCCACAGTCACATCAGTCTCTGTACAGAGGAGCTTACACTCTAATGTCCCCTCCCCCCACAGTCACATCAGTCTCTATACAGAGGAGCTTACACTCTAATGTCCCCTCCCCCACAGTCACATCAGTCTCTATACAGAGGAGCTTACACTCTAATGTCCCCTCCCCCCACAGTCACATCAGTCTCTGTACAGAGGAGCTTACACTCTAATGTCCCCTCCCCCACAGTCACATCAGTCTCTATACAGAGGAGCTTACACTCTAATGTCCCCTCCCCCACAGTCACATCAGTCTCTGTACAGAGGAGCTTACACTCTAATGTCCCCTCCCCCACAGTCACACACTATTATTATTATATACTGTATATTGTGCGGTGGTTGCGTGGTCCTGTTTGTGATTAGCACAGAGTTGGAAGGTAAGAGTGCCCCATGCCCCGTATCCATACTGACCAGTATTGTGTATGTCCTTGGGGTATCCATATGACCTGTACTGAACGGGTTTCTGGGGTTCTCGGTCTGAATTGCAGATTACAAGGAATTTGTAGAAGCTGCGGAAAATTTCCACCCGTACATCAAGTTCTTTGCGACATTTGACAAGTCGGTAAGATGGACGTATCACAACACGGCTTATGTAGAGGGAGAATTCATTGAGGCACATGGCTTGTTAGGTGTGTTCCAGATCTAGAGGAGTACAGGAAGGTGTCTGGACTGATCAGAACAGGTGTAAGAAGTGAGGGTGCAGGTGAAGTGAGTGATGAGGATTGGGGGAAGGGACTGATGGGGACAGATGTAGGGATTGATAAGGACAGGTGTAAAAATGAATAAGGACTGTTGTAGGAACTTATGAGGTCAGGTGCAGGGAGTGATGAGGGCAGGTTTGGGACTGGGGAGGGCAAGTGCAGGGAGTGATGAGAATTGGGGGAAGGGACTGATCGGAGAGTTGTAGGAAATGATGAGGTCAGGTGAAAGGACAAATTATGTCAGGTGTAGGGATTGATGAAGACCGGTGTAGGAACTTATGAGGACAGGTGCAGGAACCGATGAGGATAGGTGTGGGAACTTATGAGGCCAGGTGCAGGAACCGATGAGGATAGGTGTGAGAACTGATGAGGTCAGGGGTAGGGATTCATAAAGTGTACGGGAAGGGGCTCTCAGATATTTTATCTGCTATGTCAGCCAAGGTAAAGGCATTAACATGTTTCTTGATGATGATGATGGTAGGTGGCGAAGACTCTGACATTGAAACTAAATGAAGTGGACTTCTATGAACCTTTTATGGATGAACCAGTCACTGTCCCAGATAAACCATACACTGAGCAGGAGCTGGTAGACTTTATCAACAAACACAAGAGGTGAGTGATTCCTACACTTCCCACATTTCTCCAAGACATAATGACCCTACTAACCAATACTACCCCCAGCCATAATAACCCTACAGACTTATACTACCTACAGACATAATGACCCTACAGACCCATACTACCTACAGACATAATGACCCTAAAAACCCATGCTACCTCCAGACATAATGACCCTACAGACCCATACTACCTCCAGACATAATGACCCTACAGATCCATACTACCTACAGACATAATGACCCTACAGACCCATGCTACCTCCAGACATAATGACCCTACAGACCCATACTACCCCCAGACATAATGACCCTACAGACCCATACTACCTCCAGACATAATGACCCTACAGACCCATACTACCTCCAGACATAATGACCCTATGGACCCATACTACCTACAGACATAATGACCCTACAGACCCATGCTACCTCCAGACATAATGACCCTACAGACCCATGCTACCTCCAGACATAATGACCCTACAGACCCATGCTACCTCCAGACATAATGACCCTACAGACCCATACTACCTCCAGACATAATGACCCTACAGACCCATACTACCTCCAGACATAATGACCCTACAGACCCATACTACCTACAGACATAATGACCCTACAGACCCATACTACCTACAGACATAATGACCCTACAGACCCATACTACCTCCAGACATAATGACCCTATGGACCCATACTACCTACAGACATAATGACCCTACAGACCCATGGTACCTACAGACATAATGACCCTACAGACCCATGCTACCTCCAGACATAATGACCCTACAGACCCATACTACCTCCAGACATAATGACCCTACAGATTCATACTACCTTCAGAAATAATGACACTATGGACCCATACTACCTACAGACATAATGATCCTACAGACCCATACCTCCTCCAGACATAAAGACCCTACAGGCCAGACCCATACTACCCTCGTACATAATGACCCTACAGACCCATACTACCTACAGACATAAAGACCCTACAGACCCATATTACCCTCATACATAATGAACCTACAGACCCATACTACCCCTTGACATAAGGACCCTACTGACCCATATTACTCTCAGACATAATGACCCTGCAGACCCATACTACCCCCAGACATAATGACTCTACTGAACCATATTACACTATACATAAAGATCCTACTGAACCCTATTACTTCTAGACATAATGACCCTAGTACCAACACATCACGGGAGACCCATCTAGGTTCAGCCAACCATTTCTGAGCCCATCTTAAACATATTAACTTTGAAGGACTTTTTGGATCTCCAGGGTTTATTTTAGCTTCAAAAAATAAACCATTTCATCTGTGATTTGTAGTTCTTCCACATACTGCCAACTGCAGCAGTAGAGAAGAAGCTCTGGGCTGGGTGAGGTTGGGTGGAGAAGTCGGGATTTCATTTCCACTCTATTAATCGTACTGTGACAAGTCTTTCCATTATATACAGCCAGTACCTTATTGTAGCTCCTCCTTTTTTAGGGCCACACTGCGAAAGCTGCGACCGGAGGACATGTTTGAAACCTGGGTGAGCCAGACTCCTGTTTGTGAGTTTATTGTTTGTATGTCCTTCATCTCCTATACCTATAGACACCAGGAATATCACAATACCTATAGACACCGGGAATGTCACAACACCCATAGACACCGGGAATGTCACAACACCCATAGACACCAGGAATGTCACAACACCTATAGACACCAGGAATGTCACAACACCCATAGACACCAGGAATATCACAACACCCATAGACACTGGGAATGTCACAACACCCATAGACACCGGGAATGTCACAACACCTATAGACACCAGGAATATCACAACACCCATAGACACCAGGAATGTCACAACACCCATAGACACCAGGAATGTCACAACACCCATAGACACCGGGAATGTCACAACACCCATAGACACCAGGAATGTCACAACACCTATAGACACCAGGAATGTCACAACACCCATAGACACCAGGAATGTCACAACACCCATAGACACCAGGAATGTCACAACACCCATAGACACCAGGAATGTCACAACACCCATAGACACTGGGAATGTCACAACACCCATAGACACCGGGAATGTCACAACACCCATAGACACCAGGAATATCACAACACCCATAGACACTGGGAATGTCACAACACCCATAGACACCAGGAATGTCACAACACCCATAGACACTGGGAATGTCACAACACCCATAGACACCGGGAATGTCACAACACCCATAGACACCGGGAATGTCACAACACCCATAGACACCAGGAATATCACAACACCCATAGACACTGGGAATGTCACAATACCTATAGACACCAGGAATATCACAACACCCATAGACACCGGGAATGTCACAACACCTATAGACACCAGGAATGTCACAATACCTATAGACACCAGGAATGTCACAACACCTATAGACACCAGGAATGTCACAACACCTATAGACACCAGGAATGTCACAACACCCATAGACACCAGGAATATCACAACACCTATAGACACCAGGAATATCACAACACCTATAGACACCAGGAATATCACAACACCTATAGACACCAGGAATATCACAACACCTATAGACACCAGGAATATCACAACACCCATAGACACCAGGAATATCACAACACCCATAGACACCAGGAATGTCACAATACCTATAGACACCGGGAATGTCACAATACCTATAGACACCAGGAATGTCACAACACCTATAGACACCAGGAATATCACAACAACCATAGACACTGGGAATGTCACAATACCTATAGACACCAGGAATGTCACAACACCCATAGACACTGGGAATGTCACAATACCTATAGACACCAGGAATGTCACAATACCTATAGACACCAGGAATGTCACAACACCTATAGACACCAGGAATGTCACAACACCCATAGACACCAGGAATATCACAACACCCATAGACACCAGGAATATCACAACACCCATAGACACCAGGAATATCACAACACCCATAGACACTGGGAATGTCACAATACCTATAGACACCAGGAATGTCACAACACCCATAGACACTGGGAATGTCACAATACCTATAGACACCAGGAATGTCACAACACCTATAGACACTGGGAATGTCACAACACCCATAGACACTGGGAATGTCACAACACCCATAGACACCAGGAATGTCACAACACCTATAGACACTGTGAATGTCACAACATCTATAGACACCGGGGATGTCACAACACCTATAGACACTGGGAATGTCACAACACCTATAGACACCGGGGATGTCACAACACCTATAGACACCTGGAATGTCACAACACCTATAGACACTGTGAATGTCACAACACCTATAGACACCGGGAATGTCACAACACCTATAGACACCGGGAATGTCACAACACCTATAGACACTGGGAATGTCACAACATCTATAGACACCGGGGACGTCACAACACCCATAGGCACTGAGAATATCACAACACCTATAGACACCGGGAATGTCACAACACCTATAGACACTGGGAATGTCACAACACCCATAG
The DNA here is from genome assembly GCA_037953035.1 of Aquarana catesbeiana. Taxonomy (NCBI): domain Eukaryota; kingdom Metazoa; phylum Chordata; class Amphibia; order Anura; family Ranidae; genus Aquarana; species Aquarana catesbeiana. Next base: position 105,776 of record JBBHAA010003159.1, read on the forward strand.
GCACTGAGAATATCACAACACCTATAGACACCAGGAATGTCACAACACCTATAGACACCAGGAATGTCACAACACCTATAGACACCGGGAATGTCACAACACCTATAGACACCGGGAATGTCACAACACCTATAGACACTGGGAATGTCACAACATCTATAGACACCGGGGACGTCACAACACCCATAGGCACTGAGAATATCACAACATCTATAGACACCGGGGACGTCACAACACCTATAGACACTGGGAATGTCACAACATCTATAGACACCGGGGACGTCACAACACCTATAGACACTGGGAATGTCACAACATCTATAGACACCGGGGACGTCACAACACCTATAGACACTGTGAATGTCACAACATCTATAGACACCGGGGACGTCACAACACCCATAGGCACTGAGAATATCACAACACTTACACCAATCCACATACACCGAGGGGGGGGGGCAGGAGGGGCATCCGCCCAAAGTGTAGCGTCCTCAATCTGTGTTATACATTAACGATAGGAACAGGGTGCAGTTCTGCATTTTGGATTGGGGCTTTGGGTGAGAATATCCCGGCACTGGGTAGAGGTTTTGGAGGTGAGGAGAGAGGGAAGGTGTTCTGTAGTCCAGCAAGCAGGCATGAAAACACTAGATGGGATGTCATTGAGCAGAGGCAGTGCTGTCAGCTCATTGCAGGAATTTAGGAGCTCGTTGGATTTCCAACAAATCAACAGGAATTTTTCTGTCATTATTATTACACACTTCTGGGGTCCAAATGCCAAACACCAAGTACCAAAGACCCACATGTGGCCCTCAGGCTGTGGCCCCCCCGGGGCTGTGAGCGGTTCTGGCATCGTGCTGGTGGCAGCAGGTGGCGGTGAGAGGACGTCTTTGTTGGCTCCAGAAGAATTAGCATTTAGATGGAATGTCTAATAATAGAGTGTTGTGATCCGGCAGAGTCTCAGTTTACAGAATCCATTATGGAGAATGTCACATCTCAGCCGGGATATTAGTAATATCTGCTCCTCATCTCAGACAGACGCTAATTGAATTGTCTGCAATATCTGCAGCCAATCTACAGACCTCCAGGGCGATGGATGGGGGGCGTCCTCCTCGCCCCTCCAGCACACAGACAAGGAGCTCAGCCTGGGGTCTGCTGCCATGTGGCTCTGCCGGGTGCTGCCGCCTCTGATAATAGCGAACGATGGAAGCTTAACACCCATACTTGTCCAATCCTTCCTTTATGGCTGTGCCGGGGGTCCCTAGATAATCTCCCCCAATCTGGCCAAAAATAGCCAAATTAATTGTCTGTTGTCTCATATGTCTTAAAGATGAACTCCGGGCATAAAACTTTATAGTAGTACATATAGTAGGTGAGGTTGAAAAAAGACACAAGTCCAACCTATGTGTGTAATTATGTCAGTATTACATTGTATATCCCTGTATGTTGTGGTCATTCAGGTGATTATCTAATAGTTTCTTGAAACTATCAATGCTCCCCGCTGAGACCACCGCCTGTGGAAGGGAATTCCACATCCTTGCCGCTCTTACAGTAAAGAACCCTCTACGTAGTTTAAGGTTAAACCTCTTTTCTTCTAATTGTAATGAGTGGCCACGAGTCTTGTTAAATTCTCTTTTGCAGAAAAAGTTTTCTCCCTATTGTGGGGTCACCAGTCCGGTATTTGTATATTGTGGGGTCACCAGTCCGGTATTTATATATTGTGGGGTCACCAGTCCGGTATTTATATATTGTGGGGTCACCAGTCCGGTATTTGTATATTGTGGGGTCACCAGTCCGGTATTTATACAATGAAATCATATCCCCTCTCAAGTGTCTCTTCTCCAGAGAATAAGTTCAGAGCTCACAACCTTTCCTCATAACTAAGATCCTCCAGACCCTTTATTAGCTTTGTTGCCCTTCTTTGTAGTCGCTCCATTTCCAGTACATCCTTCCTGAGGACTGGTGCCCAGAACTGGACAGCATACTCCAGGTGCGGCCGGACCAGAGTCTTGTAGAGCGGGAGAATTATCGTTTTATCTCTGGAGTTGATCCCTTTTTAATGCCAATATTCTGTTTGCTTTGTTAGCAGCAGCTTGGCATTGCATGTCATTGCTGAGCCTATCATCTACTAGGACCCCCAGGTCCTTTTCCATCCTAGATTCCCCCAGAGGTTCTCCCCCAGTCTATAGATTGCATTCAGATTTTTGCCACCCAAATACATTATTTTACATTTTTCTACATTGAACCTCATTTGCCATGTAGTGCCCACCTATTAATTTGTCCAGAACTTCTTGCAAGGTTTCCACATCCTGCGGAGAAGTTATTGCCCTGCTTAGCTTAGTATCGTCTGCAAATACAGAGATTGAACTGTTTATCCCATCCTCCAGATCGTTTATGAACAAATTAAATAGGATTGGTCCCAGCACAGAACCCTGGGGAACCCCACTACCCACCCTGACCATTCCGAGTACTCCCCATTTATCACCACCCTCTGAACTCGCCCTTGTAGCCAGTTTTCAATCCATGTACTCACCCTATGGTCCATGCCAACGCACCTTATTTTGTACAGTAAACGTTTATGGGGAACTGTGTCAAATGCTTTTGCAAAATCCAGATACACCACGTCTACGGCCTTCCTTTATCTAGATGGCAACTCACCTCCTCATAGAAGGTTAATAGATTGGTTTGGCAAGAACGATTCTTCATGAATCCATGCTGATTACTGCTAATGATACCGTTCTCATTACTAAAATCTTGTATATAGTCCCTTATCATCCCCTCCAAGATTTTACATACTATTGATGTTAGGCTAACTGGTCTGTAATTCCAGGGATTTATTTTGGACCCTTTTTAAATATTGGTGCTACATTGGCTTTTCTCCAATCAGCTGGTACCATTCCAGTCAGTAGACTGTCAGTAAAAATTACGAACAACGGTCTGGCAATCACCTGACTGAGTTCCCTAAGTACCCTCGGATGCAAGCCATCTGGTCCCGGTGATTTATTAATGTTAAGTTTTTCAAGTCTAATTTTAATTCTGTCCTCTGTTAACCATGTAGGTGCTTCCTGTGTTGTGTCCTCAGGATAAACACTGCAGTTTTGGTTACTGAAGCCCCCCGATTCCCTCGTGAAGACTGAGGAGAAGAATAAATTCAATACCTTTGCCATCTCCCCATCCTTTGTAACCAGATGTCCTTCCTCATTCTTTATGGGGCCAATATGATCTGACCTCCCTTTCTTACTACTTATGTACTTAAAGAATTTCTTGGGATTTTTTTTACTCTCCTCCGCTATGTTTCTTTTGTGTTCTATCGTAGCTGCCCTGATTACACCCTTACATTTCTTGTTGCATTCTTTGTAAAGTTGGAGTGCTGATGATGATCCCTCAGCCTTGTATTTTTTGAAGGCCTTCGCCTTTGCTTTTATATGCATTTTTACGTTGGAGTTAAGCCATCCATATTAGCTCTTTTAAATTTATTTCCCATTGGGATACATTGGCTCATGCCCTTATTTAATATGCTCTTAAAGCAAACCCATCTCTCCTCCGTGTTCTTTGTTCCTAAGATTTTATTCCCATTTATATTTTCTAGCAAGGTTTGTAGTTTAGGGAAGTTGGCTCTTTTGAAATTCAGTGTCTTTGTATTACCTTCATGTTTCCTATTTGTGTGATTTATACTGAAACTAATTGACCTGTGATCGCTGTTACCTAAATTGCCCCCGTATTTCCACATCTGTGATCAGGTCTGTATTGTTGGTAATCAGTAGATCTAGTAATGTTTTATTTCTAGTTGGTGCGTCTACCATCTGACCTATAAAATTGTCCTGCAAGACATTAAGGAACTGGCGAGCCTTAAATGAATGCGCGGTTCCCTCCACCCAGTCTATGTCTGGATAATTAAATTCCCCCATTATGATAACACTTCCCATCCTTGCTGCTAATCCAATTTGTGATAGGAGATCCGTCTCCACTTCCTCCCTCAGGTTAGGGGGCCTATAGCATACTCCCAGTATTATTTTCCCCTTAGCTTCATCCCTTTGGAGCTCTACCCATAAGGATTCCACCTCCTCTCTAGCTCCCTCAGTGATGTCATCTCTCACATTCACTTGTACATTATTCTTGATATATAGGCATACCCCTCCCCCTTTTTTACCCTCTCTATCCTTGCGGTATAGGGTATACCCTTGAATGTTTGCCAGCCAATCATGAGAGCTGTTGAACCAGGTCTCTGAAATTCCCACAAAATCCAAATCCTCCTCGTACAACAGTATCTCTAGTTCACCCATCTTGTCCGCCAGGCTCCTGGCATTGGTGAACATGCCACATAGTTTAGACCGGTCACATATTGTCCTCGTATTGGGTGTTCCGAAATTGCAACTAGGACTTGCTACTATACTTACCTTGTGTTTATGTGCTTTGGTCAACCTACCACTAATGCCCCCAATACTACCCTCTGGAATATCTTCCGCGCTGGCTATCACTGTCTCTGGACCATCCCCCCCTTCGTCTTGTTTAAAAGCCCCTCTAACTTTTCAGCCATCTTCACTCCCAGCAGATCTGCACCCTCCTAATTTAGGTGCAGTCCGTCCCTTCTATAGAGCTGGTAACCGACTGAGAAGTCGCCCCAGTTCTCCAGGAACCCATTCATTTAAATATATTGCTCAAAAATCACAAAGGATATAAATCTACCTTGTGTGTGTGCCAAATACATTTGCAAACCCAGATATTACCTTGTAAAAACAGCAGTGACATCATCGCTGTTCTGTACATATCCTGAGCAGAGCTGTGGGAGGGGCCCAGCAGGCTCCACCCACTACAGATTGCCTCCAGAAAACTACAGAAGGGGCGGAGACTAGACCATTCACCCTGCACAAGGAGAGAGAGCAGCGCTATGGGAGGGATCCAAGAGGCTCCACCCACTAGAGAAACCTACAGGAGGGACTGAGACAAGACCAGTCACCCTGCACAAGGAGAAAGAGCAGAGATGTGGGAGGGGCCCAGCAGGTTCCACCCACTAAAAGAAGGGGTGGAGACAAGACCAGTCCCTGGCAGATGAAGTGTAACATTTCTAACCATTTGTTACATTTATTTGCTGATTCTCTCTAAAGTTCTTTAGATGTTACATTGTATCTCTGGTTACAAAGACACATATATTTCCTATTCTCCCCAGCTCCATCTATGAGCCATATTGCAGTATTTCATTACAGTCGTTCAGAAGAGAAAACAGAATTTACAACGTTCGATTTTGCCTAATTCACACAGAATAAATGTATACGCAGATTCACTGTACAACTAGTGGCACAATTATTTTCTTTATAAATGGGCTCCTTGGTGTTGGGGGGGCTAAAGGCCAACTCTGGCAACTAAAAAATGATCCCTTGCCGTGGGGTTGCACCAGCACTGAAAGGGTTAATAGCTCATTTTATCTAGGGGAGATGAGAAACAGTTCTACTTACCCCATCCTCTGCTCCACAATACTCTGGTGGTGGATTGTCTCTTGGCATCATCACATTCGATGCAGGGCTAGGGACCCTGCTTTGGTATTGATTATGTCAGGACTCCAAATCACTGGAGCGCGGGGGGAGAAGAAGCTGCAGGGACCAGCCTAGTTACGGGGAGGAACAGAGGATCAGGTAAGTAAATTTTTTTTTGTTCCCCTAGACCTAAATGAGCAATTAACTCTTGCAATGATTTACAGGACCAGCCCCACTGCTGGACATAATTTTTTAGTTGCTCAGAGTTGGGTTTTAATACTTCAGGTTGAGTGTTCAGGCTTTGGCCAGAAAAGGGTTGAATGCTCAGGTTACATAGTTAGTCAGGTTGAAAAAAGACACAAGTCCATCAAGTTCAACCACAGTGAAGCCAGTGAAGGGTTGAGTGTTCAGGCTTTGGCCAGAAAAGGGTTGAGTGTTCAGGCTTTGGCCAGTGAAGGCTTGAGTGTTCAGGCTTTAGTGAAGGCTTGAGTGTTCAGGCTTTGGCCAGTGAAGGCTTGAGTGTTCAGGCTTTGGCCAGAGAAGGATTGATTGTTCAGGCTTTGGCCAGTGAAGGGTTGAGTGTTCAGGCTTTGGCCAGAGAAGGGTTGAGTGTTCAGGCTTTGGCCAGTGAAGGGTTGAGTGTTCAGGCTTTGGCCAGTGAAGGGTTGAGTGTTCAGGCTTTGGCCAGAGAAGGGTTGAGTGTTCAGGCTTTGGCCAGTGAAGGGTTGAGTGTTCAGGCTTTGGCCAGAGAAGGGTTGAGTATTCAGGCCTTGGCCAGAGAAGGGTTGAGTGTTCAGGCTTTGGCCAGAAAAGGGTTGAGTGTTCAGGCTTTGGCCAGTGAAGGGTTGAGTGTTCAGGCTTTGGCCAGTGAAGGGTTGAGTGTTCAGGCTTTGGCCAGTGAAGGGTTGAGTGTTCAGGCTTTGGCCAGTGAAGGGTTGAGTGTTCAGGCTTTGGCCAGTGAAGGGTTGAGTGTTCAGGCTTTGGCCAATGAAGGGTTGAGTGTTCAGGCTTTAGCCAGTGAAGGGTTGAGTGTTCAGGCTTTGGCAAGAAAAGGGTTGAGTGTTCAGGCTTTGGCCAGTGAAGGCTTGAGTGTTCAGGCTTTAGTGAAGGCTTGAGTGTTCAGGCTTTGGCCAGTGAAGGCTTGAGTGTTCAGGCTTTGGCCAGAGAAGGATTGATTGTTCAGGCTTTGGCCAGTGAAGGGTTGAGTGTTCAGGCTTTGGCCAGAGAAGGGTTGAGTGTTCAGGCTTTGGCCAGTGAAGGGTTGAGTGTTCAGGCTTTGGCCAGTGAAGGGTTGAGTGTTCAGGCTTTGGCCAGAGAAGGGTTGAGTGTTCAGGCTTTGGCCAGTGAAGGGTTGAGTGTTCAGGCTTTGGCCAGAGAAGGGGTTGAGTGTTCAGGCTTTGGCCAGAGAAGGGTTGAGTGTTCCAGCTTTGGCCAGTGAAGGGTTGAGTGTTCAGGCTTTGGCCAATGAAGGGTTGAGTGTTCAAGCTTTGGTCAGAGAAGGGTTGAGTGTTCCAGCTTTGGCCAGTGAAGGGTTGAGTGTTCAAGCTTTGGTCAGAGAAGGGTTGAGTGTTCAGGTGTTGTCCAGGAAAGGGTTGAGTGTTCAAGTGTTGGCCAGGTAAGGGTTGAGTGTTCAGCTGTTGACCAGTAAAGGGTTGAGTATTCAGGCTGGCGCTGGGTAGCGTGGCTCTCTCTGGTGGCGCTGGGTAGCGTGGCTCTCTCTCTGGCTTCCGCCCAGCACGCGCCTCTTTCTTTGTCCTGTAGCACTCACTCCCTTAGCTTTTTTCCAGGCTGCAGTCTCTCAATCTCTCTCTTGATCGAGCTGTAGCCTCCTTCCTGTGGAAAATGGGGCCACCAATCTTCGGGACTACATGTCCCATGATGCTTTCCTCTCCTAGTCTCCTTTGAATGGCCCTCAGTTATGGCAAATGGGGAAGGAAGCTGGGCGGAGAACCTGGTGAGAGCCGCCGTCTCTTCTCCCTGACAGGAGAAGGGGGGCGAGCGGGGGAAACCTCTGACAGCCCACAGCTCACCTTTCTCCTGACACAGTGCCGCCGAGTTCTCTGCTGGACTGAGAAGGGAAAAGAGCCCGCAGACAGACTACACTGATGGGGGGGGGCTTGACAGCACTTTGATGGTGTCACCCCGCTGGCTGCCACACCCCCATAGCAACGCCACTGTGCTGAATGTGCCAATCCGATCCCTGATTCTGGGGGGGGCAATTGAGCCCCCTTGCACCTACCTGCGGACGCCCATGCTCACAGCTACCCTCCCCCAGCGATTTCTCCAGTTTATTAATCTGACACAGGAAGATGTGATAGTGAACTGCTTGAAATAGTAAAAACAGAAGACAAAGAAATGTCGGAAGACATGAAAATATTTTAAAAAAACATTTTTGGAGAAATGTCCTTCTCGGGGTTCCCTCTACCGATTGTACAGGCCCCCCATGTGACAGCACTCAGGGATTGTCAGTAGGTCCCTTAGGGGTGAGGCCCTGTCATGTGGGGTATTGGGGGGTTGTACCTATCCTCCCCATTCCTTATGGTTGTTACGATCCTCTTTAGTCCCGATATTCAGATCCACTCTTAAAATCCATTAAGCATCACTTTACCCCTTTATAAAGAGGCCCCATCAATGGGAGTGAAATATCACCGTCCTATACTATGGTGCTACTAGTTTATTCGTAGATCAAACAAGCAGCACTTTGCTGAGTTTTGGCTACCTCAGGCAGGATCCTTTCTACATATCTGGGCTGGACGGGGCTAGAGTAGAGGCATAGCTGGCCCTCAGTGGTCCCATTTGTGGGAGGAGTCAGGCCTGATTACATCATCACACACTGCTCTATGACATCATTTCAACATTACATCCACCATCTACACTCTTTACAGACAATCTTGTGTATTATGACCGGTGACATCATTGTACCATTTTGCAGGAGGATGATCTGGACGGAATCCATATTGTGGCCTTTGCTGAGGAGGAGGACCCAGGTACAGTTATATTACTAGAGGTGTGTGCTGTCACTGTGATGTCACAGCAGCTGAAGTGTCTGCAGTCTCAAGCACACGGGATAGCCTCTAGATACGTGTGGTGGCTTTAGTGCTCTGTAGTGGTTGGGGAAGTCAAAGTGACAAGATTGGATTTTTTTTGTCTTTTCTGACCTGATCTCACAACCCCCATTTCTGCTTTTAGATGGTTATGAATTCATCCAGATCCTGAAGGAAGTGGCCAGAGAAAACACAGAGAACCCCGAGCTCAGCATTGTTTGGATCGACCCCGATGACTTCCCACTGGTGTGTGTCACTGTCATCTCTCACTTCTCAAAATCACATTCTCCAATTAAAAAATAGTCCCTCCCTACCCTATGTTGTCACATTGTGTCCCTCTGATAGGACCTCCTTTCCAAGTAATGACCAGCAATGTTACATGATCACCCTTCCTTACCATGCGATGATGTCACATCATGTCCCTCTGATAGGACCTCCTCTCCAAGTCATGCCTCTCAATGTCACATGATTCTCTTTCCTTAACTTCTGATAATTACACATCGTGTCCATCTGAAAGGACTTCCTCTTTAAGTCCTGTATGCCAGTGTCACATAATCACTCTTCTTTACCCTCTGATGATGTCACATAATGTTTCTCTGGTACACCCTCTTCAAGTCCTGTCCAATAATGTCACATGATCACCCTTTCCTTTAGAGATCCTGATGATGCCACATCATGTCCCTCCTTTAGGACCACTTCTGCCATATCCACCAATGTGTCACATGATCACCTCTCTGATAATGTCACATCATGTCCCTCTGAGAGGACCTCCTCTCCAAGTCATGCCTGTCAATGTCACATGATCATCGTTCCTTAACTTCTGATGATGTCACATCGTGTCCATCTGAAAGGACTTCCTCTTTAAGTCCTGTCTGCCAGTGCGACATGATTACACTTCCTTACCCTCTGATGATGTCACATCATGTCCCTCTAATAGGACCTCCTCTCCAAGTCTTGTCTTTCAATGTCATTTGTGTCCATCTGATAGGACTTCCTCCTTAAGTCTTGTCTGCCGGTGTCACATGATCATCCTTCCTAAACCCTCTGGTGATGTCACATTGGGGGTTATTTACGAAAGGCAAATCCACTTTCCACTACAAGTACAAACCACAAATGCAAAGTGCACTTGGAAGTGCAGTCGCTGTAAATCTGAGGGGAAGATCTGAAATGAGGGGAAGTTCTGCTGATTTTATTATCCAATCATGTGCAAGCTAAAATGTTTTTTTTTATTTCCCTTGCATGTCCCCCTCGGATCTACAGTGACTGCACTTCCAGTGCAAAGTGGATTTGCGTTTCATAAATAACCCCCATTGTGTTTCTCTGATAAGACTTCTTCTCCAAGTCCTGTCCATTAATGTCATATGACCAGACTTTCCTTACAGAGCCTGATGATGCCACATCATATCCCTCCTTTAGGACCACTTCTGCCATGTCCACCAATGTCACATGATCACCCCTCTGATAATGTCACATCATGTCCCTCTGAGAGGACCTCCTCTCCAAGTCATGCCTGTCAATGTCACATGATCACCTTTCCTTAACTTCTGATGATGTCACATCGTGTCCATCTGAAAGGACTTCCTCTTTAAGTCCTGTCTGCCGGTGTCACATGATCACCCTTCCTTACCCTCTGATGATGTCACATTGTGTTTCTCTGATAAGACTTCTTCTCCAAGTTCTGTCCATTAATGTCATATGACCACACTTTCCTTACAGAATCTGGTGATCCCACATCATATCCCTCCTTTAGGACCACTTCTGCCATGTCCACCAATGTCACATGATCACCCCTCTGATAATGTCACATCATGTCCCTCTGATGTGACCTTCTATCCAAGTCATGTCTGTGAATGTTACATCATCACCTTTTCTTAACCTCTGATGATATCACATTATGCCCACCTGATAGGACCTCCTCTTCAAGTCATGTAAAACAATCATGTAATCACCCTTCCTTACCCACTAAAGATTGTCCAAGGCATGTCCACCAATGTCACATGATCACCCTTCCTTACTATCTGATGATGCAACATCATGTTGCTCTGATAGGAACTCCTCTACAAGTTATATCCATAGGGTCATGTGATCACCTTTCCTTAACCTGCGGTGATGTCACATTATGTCCACCTGATAGCACCTCCTCTCCAATTCATCTAAACCAGTGTCACTTGGTCACCCTTCCTTACCATCTGATGATGCAACATCATGTCGGTCTCATAGGACTTCCCCTACAAGTCATATCCATCAGTGTCACATGATCACCTATCTGCCATCTGATGCAACATCATGTTTCTTTGATAGGACCTCCTCACTGAGTCAGATTTGTTTCACATTATCATTCATTTCCTCTCCAAGTCATGTCCCGCTGTTACTCGATCCACCAATGTCCCATCACTGCTCCCTACCATCTGGCTAATGTCAAATCATGTCCCTCTACTATGATCTCTTCTCTGAATCATATTCCGCTATTATTCGGTCTACCAATGTCCCATCACAACTCCTTACCTTCTGATGATGCCACATTTCGTCTCTCCCATAGGATCTCCTTCTCAAGTCATGTCCCACCATTCACAAATATCACTTTAACTCTTTCTACCCTCTGATGATGTCACACCATGTCCCTCTTGTAGAATCTTCTCCTGGAGCCATGCCTACCAATGTCCCATCACTGCTCCCTACCTTCTGATGATGTCACAAACAGGTCCTCCCAATAGGATCTTCAAGTCATATCCCTCTGTCACCCCATCTTCCATTGTTCCATCATTGCTCTCTACCATCCGGATAATGTCATATCATGTCCCTCTTATATAATCTCTTCTCCGAATCATGTCCCACTGTTACTCGGTCTACCAATGTTCCATCACAACTCCCTACCTTCTGATGATGTCATATTGTGTTCCTCCAATAGAATCTCCTGTCCATGGCATGTCCCAATGTCAAACCCATACGCCAATATCACATTACCCCTCTCTACCCCCTGATTATGTCACATTGTGTCCCTCCTATAGAATCTTCACTTGGATGTATGCCCACCAATGTCCCATCACAGCTCCCTACCTTCTGATGATGTCACTTCATTCCCCTCTTATATGATTTCCTCTCCAAGTCGTAACCACCAATATCACCTTGACCATCTCTGCTCTCCAATGGTGTCACAGTGTGTCCCTCTAATAGGATCTTCTCATGGAGTCATGCTGTACAATGTCACACCACCCCCCCCCCCCCCACTCTGATGATGTCACATTGTGTTCCTCTGATAGGATCTTCTCATGGAGTCATGCCCTCCAATGTCATTAGTCCTCCCTCCCCTTCGATGATGTCACATTGTGTCCCTCTGATAGGATCTTCTCATGGAGTCATGTTGTCCAATGCCACACCAATTCCCCCCCCCCCCCACTCTGATGATGTCACATTGTGTCCCTCTGATAGGATCTTCTTATGGAGTCATGCCCTCCAATGTCATTAGTCCTCCCTCCCCTTCGATGATGTCACATTGTATCCCTCTGATAGGCTCTTCTCATGGAGTCATGCTGTCCAATGTCACACCATTCCTCCCCCCCCACTCTGATGATGTCACATTGTGTCCCTCTGATAGGATCTTCTCATGGAGTCATGCTGTCCAATGTCACACCCCGCCCCCCACTCTGATGATGTCACATTGTGTCCCTCTGATAGGATCTTCTCATGGAGTCATGCCCTCCAATGTCATTATTCCTCCCTCCCACTCTGATGGTGTCACATTGTGTCCCTCTGATAGGATCTTCTCATGGAGTCATGCCTTCCAATGTCATTATTCCTCCCTCCCCTCTGATGATGTCACATTGTGTCCCTCTGATAGGATCTTCTCATGGAGTCATGCCCTCCAATGTCATTATTCCTCCCTCCCCTCTGATTATGTCACATTGGGGTTTATTTACTAAAGATGGGAAGCTAAATCAGGCTCACTTCTACACAGAAACCAATCAGCTTCCAGGTTTTATTGCCAAAGCTTAATTGAACAAGCTGAGGTTAGAAGCTGATTGGCTACCATGCACAGCTGCACCAGATTCTATGTGCTCCAGTTTTATTAAATCTACCCCATTGTGACCCCCGTATATGATCTCCTCTCTGAGTCATGTCCACCAATGTCATATTACCCCTTCCTTCCCCTAATGATGTCACTCTGTGTCTCTGTTGTATGACAGTGAAAAATCTATAACTCAGTAACTATCTTTATTGTCACTAATGAGTTTATTATTATGCATGATGTCACACTGATTAAATGATGTCATATAATCACTCCTCTGTAATGATTGGGATTGTCTGAAGAGTTCATATTAGGACTTTCCTTGCCATCTGATGATAAATCCTGTGCCTGTATAATGTGATAGTCCTGCTTCAACAAATCCATGAAGTTGTGATGTCAGCTCAGTGATGTCATACTGCCAGTTCTCTCTTTGCTGTTTCCTGATGTCATATTATCAGTCTTCCTATTGTAGGGTGATGTAATGTTATGCTTCTACTGTATGATGATGTAATATAATGATGATGTCACATCTGATTCTATCTACAGTTGGTGACATATTGGGAGAGAACTTTCCACATTGACTTGTTCAGGCCTCAGATCGGAGTTGTTAATGTAACCGATGTAAGTATCAGACATTGTATTTATCCACAAGAGACGACCGGCAGATAACGGATTCTTATATAAATGAATAAACTCTGATGAACACCTTTACGATAGTTCACATCATCCAATGTGCTGAGCGGGTTTTGTTTGGTGAATGGTGGAAAGAGAATGTCTGTATGGCCCAAATCCCTCCATTCATGATATATACACAATTTCCATAACATGTTTTCTAAGCAATTTCATGCTTTAAATTCTAGAGGAAAACCTGTGCTTGCAACATTTCATTGCTGTTCTAACATCCAATATGATCTCTCTGACCACTCCCACTATTCCAGGCATTGTCTGTGCTCAGGATATTGGTAGTAAACCAGACATGGTCAGCGGCAGTGCTCAGAATACTTGTAGTAGATCACACATGTCCATGGCTCAGGATACTTGCAGTAGACTATACATGATCAGAGCTCAGAATACTTGTAGTAGATCACACATGTCCATGGCTCAGGATACTTGCAGCAGACTATACATGATCAGAGCTCAGGATACTTGCAGTAGACTATACATGATCAGAGCTCAGGATACTTGTAGTAGATCAGACATGTCCATGGCTCAGGATACTTGCAGTAGACTATACATGATCAGAGCTCAGGATACTTGTAGTAGATCAGACATGTCCATGGCTCAGGATACTTGCAGTAGACTATAAATGGTCAGTGCTCAGGATACTTGTAGCAGATCGGACATGATCATAGCTCAGGATACTTGTGGTAGACAAGACGTGGTTAGTGCTCAAAATACTTATAGAGGTCTAGACATGGTCAGTGCTCAGAATACTGGTAATAGACCAAATAAGGTCACTGCTTAGAGTATTTGTAGTAGACTAGACATGGTCAGTGCTCAGGTTACTTGTAGTAGGCTGGTCATAATCTGCGCTCAGAATACTAGTAGTAGACCAGACATGGTTGGTGGTCAGGATACTTGTAATAGACCAGACATGGTTGGTGCTCAGGATACTCATAGTAGACCAGACATGGTTGGTGCTCAGGATACTTGTAGTAGACTAGACATGGTTGGTGCTCAGGATACTTGTAATAGACCAGACATGGTTGGTGCTCAGGATACTTGTAGTAGACCAGACATGGTTGGTGCTCAGGATACTCGTAGTAGACCAGACATGGTTGGTGCTCAGGGTACTTGTAGTAGACCAGACATGGTTGGTGCTCAGGATACTTGTAATAGACCAGACATGGTTGGTGCTCAGGATACTTGTAATAGACCAGACATGGTTGGTGCTCAGGATACTTGTAGTAGACCAGACATGGTTGGTACACAGGATACTTGTAGTAGACCAGACATGGTTGGTGCTCAGGATACTTGTAGTAGACCAGACATGGTTGGTGCTCAGGATACTTGTAATAGACCAGACATGGTTGGTGCTCAGGGTACTTGTAGTAGACCAGACATGGTTGGTGCTCAGGATACTTGTAATAGACCAGACATGGTTGGTGCTCAGGATACTTGTAGTAGACCAGACATGGTTGGTGCTCAGGATACTTGTAGTAGACCAGACATGGTTGGTGCTCAGGATACTTGTAATAGACCAGACATGGTTGGTGCTCAGGATACTTGTAATAGACCAGACATGGTTGGTGCTCAGGATACTTGTAATAGACCAGACATGGTTGGTGCTCAGGATACTCATAGTAGACCAGACATGGTTAGTGCTCAGGATTAATTGAATTGATGTAGCAGACCCAACATGCTCAAGATACTTATTCGCAGGACGTGGCCAATACTCAGGATAATGGTAGTAGACTGTAGTTGACTGTAAACAATCAGCGCTAAAAATACTTGTAGTAGCTCACAAACTTCTGGTTTCTAACTGGATGTTTACGTGTCCTAGTGATGGAGGGGGGGGAAGTAAACACAAGGAGATCTGTCTCCTCAGATTTGATGCATTAGGAGTCTGATGGGTTTATAGCTCCACAGAGCAATAGTACTGACACGCCACATCTCTCAGAGGAAGTTCTCAAGGTTGAAACGCGTCAGTATTCTATTTCAGGTACAAGCTGGCTCCCGGGTGAGATCGGACTGATTCTAGATTCTGATGACACCTCACTGAGACACAATCTGTGCCGCTTCACTTGCCTGAGGAGTGTTCCTGTGTTTGGATTCCTTTGCACTGGGTTATTTTCATTCCTTCCTCTGGAGCACAACGGATATTTTGTATGTGATAAATCCACACTTGAAGACTCCAGGGTGAGCAGCGCTGCCTAAAAGTCTGCATGAGAAGTCTGCAGCCCTCCAATTCAAGTGCTTATGCTTGTGGATGTCTGTGAAAGTTTGTTACAGCTCAATGTGTTGTACATCATGGATGTGGAGGCACCATTTGTGGCCCATTTGATAGAAGCCAATACTTTCTATATACCATGGAGACTCTGCATGTCATTCGTGGCTCCACATTAGAAATACATTCATCATTTCTGTGGGATTATAGATGTGTGGATGTTCCACTTGATGAGTAATACAAGCTTGCAGTTATTTGAAGTTCATCATGTATAGATTATATGGAGAACATATCTGCTCCACCTACTATTGGTTGTTTTGTCCCGGAGCCATGCAAGGGTCTCATTGCCTGGACCTTTGACTGCAGTATCCAGCCTGCTTTATGCCTAGTTTATATATCAGTGGGTATACAGTATATATTTGCCATCATATTTAAGGATTTGAGTACACTTTGAATAAAGTTAGAGCCAGAAGAAATAATGTGCATATAGGATTTAGTATTAGTTTCCTCCTGCATCTCCATGCAGACTGTTGCTCCCCCTGCGGCTCAACCCCCGCAGACTATTCCATCCAATGCCGCGTACACACGGTCGGATTTTCCGACGGAAAATGTTCGATGGGAGCTTGTTGTCGGAAATTCCGAACCGTGTGTAGGCTCTATCTGACATTTTCCGTCGGAATTTCCAGCAAACAAAATTTGAGGTCTGGATCTCAAATTTTTCCGACAACAAAATCTCGTAAATTCCGATCGTGTGTACACAATTCCGACGCACAAAGTTCCACGCATGCCCGGAATCAAGCTGAAGAGCCGCACTGGCTATTGAACTTCATTTTTCCCGGCTCGTCGTACGTGTTGTACGTCACCGCGTTCTTGACGTTCGGAATTTCCGACAAGATTTGTGTGATCGTGTATAAGTGAAAATCTCCAAATTGGGCCCAAAGTGTCAATATTTTGTGTGGCCTCCATTATTTTCCACCACTGCCTTAACCCTCTTGGGCATGGAGGTCACCAGAGCTTCACAGGTTGTCACTGGAGTCCTCTTCCCCTCCTCCATGATGACATCACAGAGCTGGTGGATGTTAGAGACCTTGCGCTCCTCCACCTTCCGTTTGAGGATGTCCCACAGATGATCAATAGGGTTTAGGTCTGGAGACATGCTTGGCCAGTCCATCACCTTTACCCTCAGCTTCTTTAGCAAGGCAGTGGTGGTCTTGGAGGTGTGTTTGGGGTGGTTATCATATCAGATATTATCTATCTATCTTTCTTTCTTTCTTTCTTTCTTTCTTTCTTTCTTTCTTTCTTTCTTTCTTTCTTTCTTTCTTTCTTTCTTTCTTTCTTTCTTTCTTTCTTTCTTTCTTTCTTTCTTTCTTTCTTTCTTTCCTTCCATCCTTCTTTCTTTCTTTCTTTCTTTCTTTCTTTCTTTCTTTCTTTCTTTCTTTCTTTCTTTCTTTCTTTCTTTCTTTCTTTCTTTCTTTCCTTCCATCTTTCTTTCTTTCTTTTCTCCTTCCTTCCTTCCTTCCTTCCTTCCTTCCTTCCTTCCTTCCTTCCTTCCTTCCTTCCTTCCTTCCTTCCTTCCTTCCTTCCTTCCTTCCTTCCTTCCTTCCTTCCTTCCTTCTCCACCCATCCCCCTTTTATTTCTCTCTTTGTGACAGCCTACCAGAATAGGTAGGATCTGTGAGAGCAGCTTCCCTGTGCAGCTCTGCTTGAGGAAAATATATCTTTATTATGCCCACTCACCTACCCCCTATACTGTCCACTCGCCTATACTGTACCCTCCTAATACAGTTCATTTTCATCCCTTGAATTTTTTTTCCCATTATGGGAGTGAGTGGGGCCTCATGTCTAAGTTTTGCCTAAGGCCTCACAAAGTCTAGAGCCGCCTCTGACTGTAGACAAGACACACTTGTCTTTGTCCTCCTCACCTGGTTGCCCCCACACACGCTTGTCACCATCTGAACCAAATACGTTTATCTTGGTCTCATCAGACCACAGGACATGGTTCCAGTAATCCATGTCCTTAGTCTGCTTGTCTTCAGCAAACTGTTTGTGGACTTTCTTGTCCATCATCTTTAGAAGAGGCTTCCTTCTGGGATGACAGCCATGCAGACTAATTTCATGCAGTGTGCGGCGTATGGTCTGAGCACTGACAGGCTGACCCCCCACCCCTACAACCTCTGCAGCAATGCTGGCAGCACTCATACATCTATTTCCCAAAGACAACCTCTGGATATGACGCTGAGCACGTGACCTCAACTTCTTTGGTGGACCATGGCGAGGCCTGTTCTGAGTGGAACCTGTCCTGTTATACCACTGTATGGTCTTGGCCACCGTGCTGCAAATCAGTTTCAGGGTCTTGGCAATCTTCTTATAGCCTAGGCCATCTTTATGTAGAGCAACAATTCTTTTTTTCAGATCCTCGGAGAGTTCTTTGCCATGAGGTGCCATGTTGTACTTCCAGTGACCAGTATGAGAGAGTGAGAGCGATAACACCAAATTTAACACACCTGCTCCCCATTCACACCTGAGACCTTGTAACACTAACGAGTCACATGACACCGGGGAGGGAAAATGGCTAATTGGGGCCCAATTTGGACATCTTCACTTAGGGGTGTACTGACTTTTGTTGCCAGCGGTTTAGACATTAATGGCTGTGTGTTGAGTTATTTTGAGGGGACAGTAAATTTACACTGTTATACAAGCTGTACACTCACTACTTTACATTGTAGACAAGTGTCATTTCTTCAGTGTTGTCACATGAAAAGATAGAAGAAAAGATTTACACAAATGGGAGGAGTCTACTCCCTTTTGTGAGATACTGTATACAGATATATATATATACTATACTGTATATTGAGTACAGTATATGTATTTGCAATAGATAGTAAATACAGTTATAGATGGGATGTAGGGTCTAGTTTATATATTTTGCATATATTTATAAATCTGTTATATACTGTATGTTTCTTTATGTATGAAGTATTGAAAGAAGGAGTCAATAAATACTTTGCTGCTTTACAATTTATGATCAGCACACAGCCAACACGAGGGATGTATCCATTTAGATAAAAAATCATCAGCAGTCCTCATTTCTGTGCTCAGAATACTTGTAGTGGACCGGACATGCTTGGTGCTTAGGATACAGGACGTGACATGGTCTGTGCTCAGGATACTTGTAGAAGACCAGACATGCTTGGTGCTCAGGATACAGGACGTGACATGGTCAGTGCTCAGGATACTTGTAGAAGACCAGACATGCTTGGTGCTCAGGATACAGGACCTGACATGGTCAGTGCTCAGGATACTTGTAGTGGACCGGACATGGTCAGTGCTCAAGATACTTGTAGAAGACCAGACATGCTTGGTGCTCAGGATACAGGACGTGACATGGTCAGTGCTCAGGATATATTTAGAAGACCAGACACACTTGGTGCTGCTCAGCATTCTTGTAGTAGACTGCACAAGGTCTGTGCTCAGGATACTTGTAGTAGACCAGACATAGTTCATGCTCAGGATATTTGTAGTAGATTGTACATGATCAGTGTTCATGTGTTGTGCTTAGGATACTTGTAGTATACCATACATAGTCAGTCCTCAAGATACTTGTAGTAGAGCATGCATGGTTATTGCTCAGGATGCTTGTAGTAAACAGGACATGAAAGCTGCTCAGGATACTTTTAGTAAACCAGATATGGTTGGTGCTCAGGATACTTGTAGTAAACCAGATATGGTTGGTGCTCGGGATACTTGTAGTAAACCAGATATGGTTGGTGCTCGGGATACTTGTAGAATACTTGGACATGGTCAGTGCTCAGGATAATTGTAGTAAACCGTATATAGGTGGTGCTCAGGATACTTATAGTAAACTGTCAATTATTGGTGCTCAGAATACTTGTAGTAGATCTGTTCATGGTTGGTGCTCAGAGTACTTGTAGAATACTTGGACATGGTCAGTGCTCAGGATAATTGTAGTAAACCGTATATAGGTGGTGCTCAGGATACTTATAGTAAACTGTCAATTATTGGTGCTCAGAATACTTGTAGTAGATCTGTTCATGGTTGGTGCTCAGAGTATTTGTAGTAGATCTGTTCATGGTTGGTGCTGAGGACTTGTAGTAAACCTAACATGGTCAGTCCTCAGGATACTAGTAGTAGACCCGGACATGGTTGGTGCTGAGGACTTGTAGTAAACCTAACATGGTCAGTCCTCAGGATACTTGTAGTAGACCAGGACATGGTTGGTGCTCAGGACTTGTAGTAAACCTAACATGGTCAGTCCTCAGGATACTTGTAGTTGACCTGGACATGGTTGGTGCTCAGGATATTTGTACATTCTTTTATGGTGATAGTGCATTTTAAAGCTGAATTCCAGGTATGTTTATTTATTAACGTTACACATAAGTATAAGTATGAACCATGCCTGGCTCATACCTGTGGAGTATCAGTGTACTAGTTACTGCTACTTCAGTGATGCTGGTCTTGATAGAAATCGGGCAGCCTCAGGACAGTTGTACATCAGTGAGAACAGGGACAACTATTGGCCACTTCCAATCTGTGGGTCAAAGCTACCCAGAAAGAACCTGTTTGCTCAAACTGATATTAATGAGATTGGGGTGCTGCTGCTGTTTGTGAACCAAGCTCATCAAACCAAGAGTCAAAAATGCACTGCCAGTGTACGCTGTTGCTGGGACTGCCCCTAAAATTGTAGTATTCCAAATCATCATGTCCAGCTTTAAGGTGTACTTCAAGCATGTTCTTTTAAAGGTTTGTGTAGTTTCAATTCTGTTCTCAAAGCCGCATGAACATACCGTCTCCCCGCTGTTCTGTGTTTTTTACATTTTTTTTCATGGCTGTGCCTTTTTTGACTGTAGTTTCCCTTCAAGCCCTAGAAAATGTCCAGAATGTAACCACATGATGGCCCCCCTATAGACTTCAATGGGATTCACCTATAACTTTCATTGTTATTTGTCCCCATGGCCATGCCCAGCTCACCATGTCATTTTTTTACAGTAGTTTGCCTTCAAACCCCAAAAATGGCCAAAATTTAACCACACAATTGCCCCCCATAGATGTCAATGGGATTCTCCTATAAATTTCATTGGTACATGTCCCCATGGGCCATGCCCATCTCACTTTGTCTTTTTTGACCATAGGTTGCCTTCAGTTCCCAAAAATGGCCAGAATTTAACCATATGATCCCCCCCCCCCTCCACTATAGACATCAATGGGATTCACCTGTAAGTTTCTTTGGTACATGCCCCCATGGCCATGCCCAGTTCCTCATGCCTTTTTGACAGTAGTTTGCCATTTAGCCCTAAAAATAATCAAATTCTCTGAATTATGAACAAGAGTCACCAAACCCTTGGAGAATTGAACCTTAGCAGGTTCACCCTTTATTGGACAGTGTGTCCCTAACAATTTTTTTCTTCTTACGTAGGCTGATAGTGTGTGGATGGATATGGAAGATGCAGAGGACCTTCCATCACCAGCTGAACTTGAGCAGTGGATTGAAGACGTGTTATCTGGCAAGATCAACACCGAGGATGACGACGATGATGATGACGATGATGATGACGACGATGATGACGACGATGATGATGATGATGACGACGATGACGACGACGATGATGACGACGATGATGATGATGATGACGATGATGATGATGACGATAAGTAAGATCTTATCCTGGTAGATCCTACAGTATTTCATACAAGAACTTGATGTTGAGTAGCCATGGACTATTTCTATCCAGGTGCCGTTTACTATTGAGGATGATCTATTTCTTATAATACCAACCAATGAATCCCAACTTTAAGCTGGAAGACGAACCAAGGGTAGAACAATACTTTTTATTCTTTCATGTTTATTTTCTTGGCATTTCCAGGAAATTGTATAAATAATTAAATAAAGAAGTGGTGGAAAGGTAATGCCATTGAGTCTGCACATTATTTATTGGGGGGACAACATGTT
Source organism: Aquarana catesbeiana (assembly GCA_037953035.1). Taxonomy (NCBI): domain Eukaryota; kingdom Metazoa; phylum Chordata; class Amphibia; order Anura; family Ranidae; genus Aquarana; species Aquarana catesbeiana. The sequence continues at coordinate 127,149 of JBBHAA010003159.1, forward strand.
TAAAGAGGAGAGCCACCTGCAAATGGTTGCATGATTTCAACTGTTATCGCTGAAGACATGTTAAAGAGATTTTATGCTTCACCAGACAGGCCAAAGTTCCACAATGTTACTACTACAATATCCAGAAGGTGGAAGAGATGTCAGGTGAGACCTCTCTACATTAACCCATCCACCTCACTGTGCACCTGTAGTATGGCAACAAGATCAGTCCAACTGGGGTCAGTATCAACAGGATAGAAGATCTGTAATGACAGCCCCACTGGGGTCAGTATGGACAGGATAGAAGACCAGTAATGACAGATCCATCATGGTCAATATGGGTAGGATAGAAGACTGGTAATGAAGGTCCCTATGGGGTCAGTATGGAACAGATAAAAGACCAGTAATGAAAGTTCCATCAGTCAATATGGGTAGGATATAAGACCAGTCTGAAGGTCCCACTGGGGTCAGTATGGATAGGATAGAAGACTACTAATGGCAGTTCCACCATGGTCAATATGGGAAGGATAGAAGACCAGTAATGAAGGCCCCGCATGGATCAGTGTGGACAAGATAGAAGACCAGTAATGACAGTTCAGTCAGTTAAAAAGGACAGGATAGAAGACCAATATGAAGGTCCAACTGGGGTCAGTATGGACAGGATAGAAGACAAGTAATGATAGTTCCATAATGGTCAATATGGGCAGGATAGAAGACCAGTAATGAAGGTCCCAATGGGGTCAGTATCGACAGGATAGAAAACCAGTAACAGCCGTTCCACCATGGTTAATATGGGAAAGATAGAAGACCAGTAATGAAGGCCCCACTGGGATCAGTATGGACAAGATAGAAGACCAGTAATGACAGTTCCATTAATCAATAAGGGCAGGATATAAGACCAATATGAAGGGCCCACTGGGGTCAGTATGGACAGGATAGAAGACCAGTAATGATAGTTCCACAATGGTCAATATGGGCAGGATAGAAGATCAATAATGAAGGTCCCATTGGGGTCCGTATAGGCAGGATAGAAGACCAGTAATGACAGTTCCACCATGGTCAATATGGAGAGGATAGAAGACCAGTAATGAAGGTCCCATTGGGGTCAGTATGGACAAGATAGAAGACCAGTAATGGCAGTTCCACCAGTTTCAATATGGGAAGAATAGAAGACCAGTAATGAAGGCCTCACTGCGGTCAGAATGGACAAGATAGAATACCAGTGATAGCAGTTCTATCAGTCAGTATGGGCAGGATAGAAGGCCAGTATGAAGGTCCCACTGGGGTCAGTATGGACAGTATAGAGACCAGTAATGGCAGTTTCACAGTGATCAATATGAGCAGGATAAAAGACCAGTAATGAAGTTTCCATTGGGATCAGTGTGGACAGGATAGAAGACCAGTAATGAAGGTCCCACTGGGGTCAGTATGGACAGAATAGAAGACCAGCAATGGTTGTTCCACCATTGTCAATATGGGCAGGATAGAAGGCCAGTAATGAAGGTCCCATTGCGGTCAGTATAGACAGGATAGAAGACCAGTAATGAAGGTCCAACTGGGGCCAGTATGGACAGGATAGAAGACCAGTAATGGCAGTTCTACCATGGTCAATATGGGCAGGATAGAAGACCAATAATGAAGGTCCCACTGGGGCCAGTATGGACAAGAAAGAAATACAGTGATGGCAAATCCACCATGACCGTTATGGGAAGAATAGAAGACCAGTAATGAAGGCCCCATTTGGCTCAGAATGGACAGGATAGGAGACCAATAAGGACAGTCCCATTGGGTTCATTATGGAAAGGATAGAAAACCAGTAATGACAGTCCCACTCAGGCCAGTATGGGCATAATAGAAGTCCAGTAATGATAGTCCCCGTGTGGTTAGTATAAACAGGATAAAAGACAGGTAATGACAGTCCTATTGGGGCCAGTATGGACAAAATAGCAAACCAGTAATGGAAGTTTCCCTGTGATCATTATAGACAGAATAGGAGATTAGTAATGACAGTCCTATTGGGGCCATTTTGGAGAGGATAGAGAATATGAATTGACAGTCCCACTGGGACCAGTATAGGCGGGATAAAAGACTGATAATAACAATCCCACTGGAGTAAGTATGGGTAAGATAGAAGGCCAGTAATTAAATTCTCACTATAGGCAGTATGGACAGGATAGAAGACCAGTAAGGACAGTCCCATTGTGGGCAGTATGGATAGGATAGAAGACCAGTTAGGACAGTCCCATTGTGGGCAGTATGGATAGGATAGAAGACCAGTTAGGACAGTCCCATTGTGGGCAGTATGGATAGGATAGAAGACCAGTTAGGACAGTCCCATTGTGGACAGAATAGATGGCATAGAAGACCAGTAAGGACAGTCCCATTGTGGGCAGTATGGACAGGATAGAAGACCAGTAAGGACAGTCCCATTGTGGGCAGTATGGAAAGGATAGAAGACCAGTAAGGACAGTCCCATTGTGGGCAGTATGGATAGGATAGAAGACCAGTAAGGACAGTCCCATTGTGGACAATGTAGACAGCATAGAAGACCAGTAAGGACAGTCCCATTGTGGACAGTGTAGACAGCATAGAAGACCAGTAAGGACAGTCCCATTGTGGACAGAATAGATGGCATAGAAGACCAGTAAGGACAGTCCCATTGTGGGCAGTATGGACAGGATAGAAGACCAGTAAGGACAGTCCCATTGTGGACAGTATTGACAGGACAGAAGACCAGTAAGGACAGTTCCACTGTGGGCAGTATGGGCAGGATAGAAGACCAGTAAGGACAGTTCCGCTGTGGACAGTATGGACAGGACAGAAGACCAGTAAGGACAGTTCCACTGTGGACAGTATAGACTGGGTAGACGACCAGTAAGGACGGTCCCATTGTGGACAGTATGGACAGGATAGAAGACCAGTAAGGACATTCCCATTGTGGGCAGTATGGACAGGATAGAAGACCAGTAAGGACAGTCCCATTGTGGACAGTATAGACGGGATAGGAGGCCAGCAAGGACAGTCCCATTGTGGGCAGTATGGGCAGGACAGAAGACCAGTGAGGACAGTTCCACTGTTGAAAGTATAGACGGCATAGAAGACCAGTAAGAACAGTCCCATTGTGGACAGTATGGACAGGATAGAAGACCAGTAAGGACAGTCCCATTGTGGGCAGTATGGACAGGATAGAAGACCAGTAAGGACAGTTCAACTGTGGGCAGTATAGACGGGATAGAAGACCAGTGAGGACAGTTCCATTGTGGACAGTATGGGCAGGATAGAAGACCAGTAAGGACAGTTCCACTGTGGACAGTATGGACAGGATAGAAGACCAGTGAGGACAGTTCCATTGTGGACAGTATGGACAGGATAGAAGACCAGTAAGGACAGTTCCACTGTGGACACTATGGACAGGTTAGAAGACCAGTAAGGACAGTCCCATTGTGGGCAGTATGGACAGGATAGAAGACCAGTAAGGACAGTTCCACTGTGGACACTATGGACAGGTTAGAAGACCAGTAAGGACAGTCCCATTGTGGGCAGTATGGACAGGATAGAAGACCAGTAAGGACAGTCCCATTGTGGACAGCATGGACAGGACAGAAGACCAGTAAGGACAGTTTCACTGTGGGCAGTATGGGCAGGATAGAAGACCAGTAAGGACAGTTCCACTGTGGACAGTATAGACGGGGTAGACGACCAGTAAGGACAGTCCCATTGTGGACAGTATGGACAGGATAGAAGACCAGTAAGTACATTCCCATTGTGGGCAGTATGGACAGGATAGAAGACCAGTAAGAACAGTCCCATTGTGGACAGTATAGACGGGATAGGAGGCCAGCAAGGACAGTCCCATTGTGGGCAGTATGGGCAGGACAGAAGACCAGTGAGGACAGTTCCACTGTTGAAAGTATAGACGGCATAGAAGACCAGTAAGAACAGTCCCATTGTGGACAGTATGGACAGGATAGAAGACGAGTAAGGACAGTCCCATTGTGGGCAGTATGGACAGGATAGAAGACCAGTAAGGACAGTTCAACTGTGGGCAGTAAAGACGGGATAGAAAACCAGTGAGGACACTTCCATTGTGGACAGTATGGGCAGGATAGAAGACCAGTAAGGACAGTTACACTGTGGACAGTATGGACAGGATAGAAGACCAGTGAGGACAGTTCCATTGTGGACAGTATGGACAGGATAGAAGACCAGTAAGGACAGTCCCATTGTGGGCAGTATGGACAGGATAGAAGACCAGTAAGGACAGTCCCATTGTGGGCAGTATGGACAGGATAGAAGACCAGTAAGGACAGTTCAACTGTGGGCAGTATAGACGGGATAGAAGACCAGTGAGGACAGTTCCATTGTGGACAGTATGGGCAGGATAGAAGACCAGTGAGGACAGTTCCATTGTGGACAGTATGGACAGGATAGAAGACCAGTAAGGACAGTCCCATTGTGGGCAGTATGGACAGGATAGAAGACCAGTAAGGACAATCCCATTGTGGACAGTATGGACAGGACAGAAGACCAGTAAGGACAGTTCCACTGTGGACAGTATAGACGGGGTAGATGACCAGTAAGGACAGTCCCATTGTGGACAGTATGGACAGGATAGAAGACCAGTAAGGACATTCCCATTGTGGGCAGTATGGACAGGATAGAAGACCAGTAAGGACAGTCCCATTGTGGACAGTATAGACGGGATAGGAGGCCAGCAAGGACAGTCCCATTGTGGGCAGTATGGACAGGATAGAAGACCAGTGAGGACAGTTCCACTGTTGAAAGTATAGACGGCATAGAAGACCAGTAAGAACAGTCCCATTGTGGACAGTATGGACAGGATAGAAGACCAGTAAGGACAGTCCCATTGTGGGCAGTATGGACAGGATAGAAGACCAGTAAGGACAGTTCAACTGTGGGCAGTATAGACGGGATAGAAGACCAGTGAGGACAGTTCCATTGTGGACAGTATGGGCAGGATAGAAGACCAGTAAGGACAGTTCCACTGTGGACAGTATGGACAGGATAGAAGACCAGTGAGGACAGTTCCATTGTGGACAGTATGGACAGGATAGAAGACCAGTAAGGACAGTCCCATTGTGGGCAGTATGGACAGGATAGAAGACCAGTGAGCACAGTTCCATTGTGGACAGTATAGATGGCATAGAAGACCAGTAAGGACAGTCCCATTGTGGGCAGCATGGACAGGATAGAAGACCAGTGAGGACAGTTCCATTGTGGACAGTATAGATGGCATAGAAGACCAGTAAGGACAGTCCCATTGTGGACAGTATGGATAGGCTAGCAGACCAGTAAGGACAGTCTCATTGTGGGCAGTATGGACAGGATAGAAGACCAGTAAGGACAGTTCCACTGTGGACAGTATGGACAGGATAGAAGACCAGTGAGGACAGTTCCATTGTGGACAGTATAGATGGCATAGAAGACCAGTAAGGGCAGTTCCACTGTGGACAGTGTGTGCAGGATAGAAGAGCAATAAGAACAGTCCTATTGTGGACAGTATAGACAGGATAGAAGAACAGTAAGGACAGTCCCATTGTGGACAGTATGGACAGGATAGAAGACCAGTAAGGACAGTCCCATTGTGGACAATATGGACGGGATAGGAGACCAGTAAGGACAGTTCTATTGTGGGAAGTATGGGCAGTTCCACTGTGGACAGTATGGACAGGATAGAAGACCAGTAAGGACAGTTCCACTGTGGACAGTGTGGACAGGATAGAAGACCAGTAAGGACAGTCCCATTGTGGGCAGTATGGACAGGATAGAAGACCAGTAAGGACAGTCCCATTGTGGGCAGTATGGACAGGATAGAAGACCAGTAAGGACAGTCCCATTGTGGGCAGTATGGACAGGATAGAAGACCAGTAAGGACAGTCCCATTGTGGACAGTATGGACAGGATAGAAGACCAGTAAGGACAGTTCCACTGTGGACAGTGTGTACAGGATATAAGAGCAGTAAGAACAGTCCTATTGTGGACAGAATAGACAGGATAGAAGACCAGTAAGGACAGTCCCATTGTGGACAGTATAGGCAGCATAGAGGACCAGTTAAGACAGTCCCATTGTGGACAGTATAGGCAGCATAGAAGACCAGTAAGGACAGTCCCATTGTGGGCAGTATGGGCAGGATAGAAGACCAGTTAGGACAGTTCCACTGTGGACAGTATGGACAGGATAGAAGACCAGTAAGGACAGTTCCACTGTGGACAGTATGGGCAGGATAGAAGACTAGTAAGGACAGTCCCATTGTGGACAGTATGGACAGGATAGAAGACCAGTAAGGACAGTCCCATTGTGGACAGTATGGACAGGATAGAAGACCAGTAAGGACAGTTCCACTGTGGACAGTATGGGCAGGATAGAAGACTAGTAAGGACAGTCCCATTGTGGACAGTATGGACAGGATAGAAGACCAGTAAGGACAGTCCCATTGTGGGCAGTATGGACAGGAAAGAAGAAGAGTAAGGACAGTTCCGTTGTGGACAGTATAGATGGCATAGAAGACCAGTAAGGACAGTCCCATTGTGGGCAGTATGGACAGGATAGAAGACCAGTGAGGACAGTTCCACTGTGGAAAGTATAGATGGCATAGAAGACCAGTAAGGACAGTCCCATTGTGGACAGTATGGACAGGATAGAAGACTAGTAAGGACAGTCTCATTGTGGACAAAATGAACGGGATAGGAGACCAGTAAGGACAGTTCCATTGTGGGCAGTATAGACAGGATAGAAGACCAGTGAGGACAGTCCTATTGCGGACAGAATGGACAGGATAGAAGACCAGTAAAGACAGTCCCATTGTGGGCAGTATGGATGGGATAGAACATCACTAAAGACAGTCCCGTTGTGGATAGTATGGACGGAATAGAAGACCAGTAAGGACAATCCCATTGTCGGCAGTATGGACAGGATAAAAGACCAGTAAGGACAGTTCCACTGTGGACTGTGTACAGGATAGAAGAGCAGTAAGAACAGTCCTATTGTGGACAGTATGGACAGGAAAGAAGACGAGTAAGGACAGTCCTATTGTGGACAGTATGGACAGGATAGAAGACCAGTAAAGATAGTCCCATTGTGGACAACATAGACAGGTAAGAGGACTAGTAAGGAGAGCCCCACTGGGGGCAGTATAAACAGGATATGGACGGAACTGAAGACCAGACATTTTCTCATGGTGATATTATCTCACTCAGCTTCTTATGTTGTGTTTTCTTTACCTCCTTCCTGCCTTGATGTGGTTTTATGTCCACTTTAGATCCTCTGGCAGACAGTGCTGGGTATTCTTGAAGGGTACTCACTGACCCATTGGCCACTCCCCGCAGTGTGAATTCAAAGTTGTGTGAAATAAATAATGTAACATAAATCACAGACATCCCAAAATACAAATAGGGAATCTCATTTTTATTCATGTATTACACCTCATTGTTCAGAGGAGGGAGGAGGGGACAGCAGCTGTGGATGGGGACAAGGAGGTATAAGCTATAAATGGGGATGAGGGGACATTAGCTGTGTATGAGGATGAAAGTGCATTAGCCATGGATGGGGACAATGGGGACATCAGCTGTGTATAGGGTTGAGGGGACATCAGCTGTGAATGGGGGCAAGGGGACATGGGGATAAGGAGGCACCATCTTTAGATGGGGACAAGTGGGCATCATTTTTCAATGGGGACAAGGGAACATCAGCTGTGGATGGGGATGAAGAAACATCAGCTGTGTATGGGGATGAGCGGACATCAGCTGTGTATGGGGGCGAGCGGACATCAGCTGTGTATGGGGATGAGGGAATATCAGCTGTGTATGGGGAGGAGGGGACATCAGTTGTGTATGGGGACGAGGGGACATCAGCTGTGTATGGGGATGAAGAAACATCAGCTGTGTATGGGGGCGAGCGGACATCAGTTGTGTATGGGGATGAGGGAATATCAGCTGTGTATGGGGAGGAGGGGACATCAGTTGTGTATGGGGACGAGGGGACATCAGCTGTGTATGGGGATGAAGAAACATCAGCTGTGTATGGGGGCGAGTGGACATCAGTTGTGTATGGATATGAGGGAATATCAGCTGTGTATGGGGAGGAGGGGACATCAGTTGTGTATGGGGACGAGGGGACATCAGCTGTGTATGGGGATGAAGAAACATCAGCTGTGTATGGGGGCGAGTGGACATCAGTTGTGTATGGGGATGAGGGAATATCAGCTGTGTATGGGGAGGAGGGGACATCAGTTGTGTATGGGGACGAGGGGACATCAGCTGTGTATGGGGATGAAGAAACATCAGCTGTGTATGGGGGCGAGCGGACATCAGTTGTGTATGGGGATGAAGAAACATCAGCTGTGTATGGGGACGAGCGGACATCAGCTGTGTATGGGGACGAGGGGACATCAGCTGTGTATGGGGATGAGGGGATATCAGCTGTGATTGGGCATGTAGGGCATTAGTTGTGAATGAGTGAATGTGGCTAAATGTATATATGCTGTGTATGAAGACAAGGGGTGAGGGAACATCAGCTGTATATGGGGACGGGAGGCATCAACTTTCGATGGGTACAATGGGGATAAGTGGTTATCAGCTGTGGATAGGGATAAGAGAATATTAGCTGTGTATGGGGACGAGGGGATATCAGCTGAGGATGGGGACGAGGGGACATCAGCTGTGAAATATTAAAGGCAGATCCTACCATCAGTTCAGGAAGAGATTCTTCACAGTAAGAGTGAATAAGCTTTAGATTGCTTCACCGGGTGATGTACAAATGGCAAATGCAATGGTGGTATATATAACCAAAATGGTTTTCCTACAACAAGTATTCTCAGATTTCATGACCAATTGATAATACAGGGATATCTCCATCTGGAAAGGCTATCCAAATGCCCTTGAGGGGTCATAGGGACTTTTCTCTCTGGAAAGGTGGAATCTACCTGGGGGCCAGACACAGAATGATGGCAGTCTACCAGAGGGTCATGATGGCAGTCTACCAGAGGGTCATGATGGCAGTCTACCAGAGGGTCATGGTTACATAGTTAGCCAGGTTGAAAAAAGACAGTCCATTTAGTTCAACCAAAAAAAAATGATGGCTGTCTACTAGGGGGTCAGAACCAGAATGATGGCAGTCTATCAGGAGGTCAGACACAGAATGATGGCAGTCTATCAGGAGGTCAGACACAGAATGATGGCTGTCCAGCAGGGGCCACACAGAATGTGGGTCATCATGATGACATTAGTTCTGATATAACACAGACAGACACAATAAAGTATATCAATTTTATTGCATCTGTACATTATCGAGATCTCTCAAGATTCTGAATGTTCCAAGTTCTTGTCGGCTTTTATAATACTGCGTTCGTGGTGATGTCACCGCTATCCATGACCCCGCCATGCACAAGGTAATACAGCTTTCCATGACAGGTGATAGCGAATATACATCATTCCTATATATGTGCGAGATAGATGCGTCCTCAGATGTCAGCTAATACAATGTTAGAAGACATAAGTGTGCCACCCTCGGGTTAGTGAGAGCGCTATATGTAGAGAACTTTGTAAGTTACGTGTGCTTTGTACAACATATGTGTGCTGCGTTGGGGTTAGTGAGAGCGCTATGTGTATAGAACTTTGTATGTTACCTGATAAATATAAAGGTTATGTGCCGGAGGGGTAGCAGACCCCAATGCTCATACATTTAGCAGAGACACTCCTTTTCTTCCTGAGGCACCAGAGCCTGAAATATTGCCACTGCAGGCAACAGCGTACCTGCACTGAGGTCAATATACTGGCCCTTTGGATATATAGTTTATGTAACCTCACTGAAGCTGAAGAGTTTACAAAGCCTGGCAGGTAGGACAGGGTTACACCGGGACCCCCGACCCCCAAGCCTTTCATATAGCGAATATACATCCTGTGCATTCAAGCTGGGGAGATGGTGGACATGTCCAGGACAGGAGGGTAGAGTCTCACCACAAAACGATGGGAGTTGGGGGGGACGAAGCTCTCGCTCAGCGTCAGTCTGGGGATCCGACTCACACTGACCACCAGCTGAGTGTCTCCTCCCCGCAGGCAGAAGGTGAGAGAGGAGTGCAGGGTCCCAGTGACCGACTCCTCACTCAACAGTGTCCACTGATCCACGTTGACCCCAGAATACTGGCAGGTGGGCCCCGGCCGCAGGTACTGCTCCAGGAAGGCCTGTGGGGGAGAGAGATAGGTGATATCAGGAGATGTCACAGAATAGACTGAGATCATTGACTGTACACCCCAAAACTCATCTCTGCACCCAGAATCCTCAAAAAATACAACCAAACCGCAAACAATTGCTAAAAGTGTCATAAGACTCCATGGGGTTTATTTACTAAGGTTGGAGAGTGAAAAATCAGGCTCATTTCTGCATAGAAACCAGTCAGCTCCCAGGTTTTATTGCCAGAGCTTAATAAAACAAGCTGAGGTTAGAAGCTGATTGGCTACCATGCACAGCTGCACCAGATTATGTGTGCCAGTTTTAGTAAATCTATCCCCATGTGTTCCTCCCACAAAAGAGAACCTACCTACACCTACCTCCGTCCTTCCCATAATCCTCCCTTACTGAAAACATGGAGGTGTGGTCCTCAGGTTCCTCTAACTGGTCATGTGCTCTGGATTTCCTGCATCTAGTGGAGGATCCCAGCTGGATCAGTAGGCACCACTGATGTTCCCAACTGAGGGAAATCCTGATAGTATGACCCGTAGGGGACACTGGAGGACTGGAGATGGCACTGACTCCACCCATAATATCTGATCTCAGCTGACTGGAAGCGATCAGAGCTCTGTAGAGTATATTGTAGGCCCAGAGAGCTAGAGTACCTGAGCGGACATATTGTGGGTAAGACACTGGCTGAGATGGTGGATGATGGCCTCCATGCTGTACAGATGGGCCTGCCGTGTCGTGCGGAGGTATCGTTGCAGGCTCTGTGCGACAAGGGGGAAGATGCTCTGGGCGGCCTCTCTTGGTAGGTAAAGCTTGTGAAGATTTTGTGCCGTCATCCAAGAGATTCACCTGTGAGAAGGCGTGATGCACCGCGACCACCAGCCTGCCGACACATGCAAAGAAACCAACAATTTATCACCGAACGTAAAAATCACGCAGCGTATCATCTACAGATCTACAATACATGGATATCCTTCAGGAGAACCATCATCGCCGACTCCTATATATTTCCCAGAATCCCTTACTGCTGGAAACATGGTGCTGTACTGAGTAGTCATATGGCTAACCTACAGACAGATCATCATGGTCACCCCCCCTATGTATTTCCCATAATCCTTTGTTACTGGAAACATGGCATTGACCTGAGTAGTCATATGACTATCTTACCGAAGGACCACCATGGGTGACCCTATGGGGTTGATCTACTAAAGGCAAATAGACTATGCAGTTGCTCCAGAGCTTAGTAACTGAGCAGAAGCTCTGCTGACTTCCTTCATCCAGTCATGTGTAAGCAAAAATGCTATTTTTATTTATTTATTTCTGGCAAGTTAATGGGTATTCTTTGCAAAGTAAAGCTTTACCTCATTTACTAAGCTCTGGGGCAACTGCAGTCTATTTGCTTTTAGTAAAGCAACCCCAATGTATTTCCCATATTCTCCTGTTACTGGAAAAATGGTACTGCACTGAGTCATCACATGACTATCCTACAGAAGGGCCATCATGGGTGACCCTATGTATTTCCCATAATCCTGTATTACTGGAAACATGGCACCGTGCAGAGAATTCACATGACTATCCTACAGAAGGTCCATCATGGGCGTCCTCTTTGTATTTCCCAGAATTCCTTGTTACTTGAAACATGGCACTGAGCTGAGTTATCGCATGATTTTCCTACAGAAGGACCATCATATCATGTGTGACTTCATGTATTTCCCATAATCCCTTTTTAATGGAAGCATGGCACTGAGTTAAGTAGTCATATGACTATCCTACAGAAGAACCATCATAAGTGACCCTATGTACATATTTCCAATAATCCCCTGTTATTGGAAACATGGCACAGAGCTGAGTAATTACATGACTATCCTACAGAAGAACCATCATGGGTGACTATGTATTTCCCATAATCCCTTTTTACTGGAAACATGGCACTGAGCTGAGCAGTAACATGGCTATTCTACAGAAGGACCAGCATGGGTGACCCTATGTATTGCCAATAATCCTGTGTTACTGGAAACATGATGCTGTGCTGACTAGTCGCATGGCTATTCTACAGAAGGTTCATCATGGACATCCACTATGTATTTCCCACAACCTCTTGCCACTGAATACATGGCACTGTGCTGACCAATCCAATGATGGACCAGCAGGGCCTTTCCCATAATGTCTTCTTACTGAGAACATGGCACTGAGCTGAGTAGTCACATGACTTTTCTACAGAAGGACAACCATGGGTGACGGTATGTATTTCCCATAATCCCTTTTTACTGGAAACATGGAGCTGCGCTAAACAGTCACATGGCTATCCTACAGACGGACCAGCATGGCCATGATCCCCTGTTACTGGAAATATGGTGTTGTGCTGAGTAGTCACATGACTATCCTAAAGACAGACCAGCATGACCTTTCCCATGATCCCCTGTTACAGGGAACAATGATAGGGATGACTGTGCAGATCTTTACAGTGCCACACTCTCCACGTGAGAAGGTTGTACCATACGTCACCTGGCGTGGCGTCTGCGTATTTTGCGCTCATATTCTATGTCTTCATAGTAGCGGTCCTTGTAGTTGGAGTTGGTGAGCTGTGATTGGCTGGCTGTGCTGTGTCCTAGGCCTGGGGAAAGTTAAAATAAGTCAGTGTCTGCATACATGAACTTAGTACATATCAAAACCCTCCAAATTAGAATAGCAGACACGACATCAAGGGGTTTGCATTCAGCACAGTCATATTATCCGCTCTCATCTATCCTTCACATCACTGGAAGTGTTCTGGGTGATTCAAGAACCTTTTTTTATTGGCCAAAAACAGAGCTTTTTGGTCATGAACTGCTATATCAGTTGCACTGTTGGTCTGAGGGATGTGAAGCATGGAATAAAGAAGATGGTTGTGGTGAATACGAATCCCTTGAGCCTTTTCATAGACCAAATCCAACACAGCAAAAATGGCGGCTGCTCTGATGATTGTACCTTTAAGACCTTGTCACCAAACCATTTATTTTAACAATGACCTCCATATAGGATTATACAGTGACTAGCCATTGTGATGTCCCACCTGATATTGAGTAGGTCCCCCTTTTGTCCTAACCTGTCGAGACATGGACACCACTAGACCTCTGAAGGTATGCTGTGGTATCTGCACCAAGCACTGGCAGATCCTTTGGTTCCTGTAAGTTGTGAGGTCAGGCCTCCATGGATCGGACTTTTTCCAGCACATCCCACAGATGCTCAATTGGATTGAGATCTGGAAAATCTGGAGGTCAAGTCAACAGCTTGAACCTGTTGTGCTCCTCAAACCATTCCTGAACCATTTTTGCAGTGTGGCAGAGTGCATTATCCTGCAGAAAAAGGCCACTGCCAGCAGGGAATACGGTTTTCATGAAGGAGTGTACTTTGTCACCAACAATGTTTAGGTAGGTGCTTCGTGCCCAGTAACATCCGCATGAATGGAAGGAGCCAAGGATTCCCAGAAGAACATTGGCAAAAGCATCACACTGCCTCCGCCAGCTTGTCTTCTTTTTATACTGCATCCTGGTGCCATCTCTTCCCCAGGTAAGCGACGCTCCCGGTCATTCACATGATGGAAAAGAAAATGTGATCCGTCAGACCAGGCCACCTTCTTCCATTGCTCTGTGCTCCAGTTCTGTAGCCACCAGTAGCAGATTCTTTAAATCCTATAAGTAGTGAGGTGGGGTCTCCATGGATTGGACTTTTTTCCAGCACATCCCACAGATGCTCGACTGGATTCAGATCTAGAGAATTTGGAGGCCAAGTCAACTCCTCAGACTCGTTGTCGTGTTACTCAAACCATTCTTGAATTCATCAGACTAGGCCACCTTCTTCCAATGCTCCGTGCCCCAGTTCTGATGTGCGCGTGCCCATTGGAGGCACATTCGGATGGGGACATGGGACTGCATGGGCACCCTGATCTGTCTGCGGCTACACATCCCCATACACAAAAAACTGCAAGAAACATTTTTTTCTGCTTTCAACACATCAACTTCAGGGACAACATGTTCACTTGCTGCCTAATACATCCCACCCACTTTCAGATGCCATTGTAATAAGGTAATCAATGTTATTACTTAACCTCTCAGTAGTCATAAAGTTATGGCTGATCGCTGTATATACTAAATTTAATGTATTGTTTTCATGTTATCCTCCCTTTTGAAGACATCCAAAACCCTGAGCCTGCTGCTGAGTGACGCCATCTTGGATGTGATGTCAGAAGACCCAGCAGACTCAGAAACTGTCACTCTAGTATTTCCCTTCACTCTTTCCCTTGCATCCACATAAATAGTTATGTAGGGAGGTGAGGGGGTGGAGGAGCTGGGCCAGCACAAGCAATAATTACACACTCCCATACTTACCAACATATTATTCACCCCCACCCATGGCCCACATTTTACATGCTTACTTTTCGGGTGGCCATGCCCAGTCCACGGCCGCTTTCTTACATGGTACCCTAAATATACATAGAGTACCCACTCACAGCCATGGTCCAATCATTTAATACCTTGCTCAGTAACTGAAATAAAAGTGATGCTGTGATTCCCGAGACACAGACAGAGGTCTAGGATGTGGAACTGTCCCAGGAATTCCAGGACAGTTGGCATCTATCCAGCTTCACACAGCTTCAATCTTTACTTTCATTCCACATTTTGATCTGTTAGATCCTTTTTATGCTGACTATCTGGACTGAGTGCTGGGGAGTCTTTCTATGGCTTAGTATACTGTTCTTCCCTTCCTGGGCTAGTTATTCTGTAGGGTCCCTGCCTTAAGCTGAAGTGTCGTTAGTCCCGATTTAGATTTGGCCACCAGGCTATAGCCGGTCTGAGCCTTGTTTATGTCATCTCGGTTTGCTGGGTTTCTCCTAAGCCCAAGGGCATGGATTCTTTTTTCCAGCTTCTAATGAGTGTTCTACAGTGAGCAGATACTGTACGATGAAGATGATACACACTTGGGACACCTTATAGAAGGGTCCTTCCCCCCTGGGCCTGCTGCCTGGAGAGGATGTGTGTGGTGGAAGGTCCTTCTCTCCTGGGCCTGATGCCTGGGGAAGGTACGACTCTAGAGTGGTCCAATTCATGTTTCTAAGCCTTCTAATGTTTCTAAGGCCTGCTTCCTGGAGAAGGTGTGTGTGGTATAAGGCCTGCTGCCTAGAGAGGATGCGAGTGGTAGAAGATCCTTGCCTCCAAGACCTGCTGCCTGTAGAAGATGTGAGTGGTGGGAGGTCCTTGTCTCCCAGGCCTGCTGCCTGGGGAGGGTATAGGTCTAGAGTGGTCAAGTTAATGCTTCAAAGGCCTGCTACCTGGAGAAAATGTGTGTGGTGGAAGGTCTTTGCCTCCTAGACCTGTTATCTGAGCAGCATATAGTTCCAGAGTGGTCCAGTTTATGCTTCTTCCTGGAGACAATTTGTATGGTGGAAAGTCATTGTCTCTCTTTCAGGTTTGCTGCCTTGAGAAGATGCGAGTGGTGGAAGGTCTTTGCCTCCTAGGCTTGCTGCTTGGACAGGGTATAGCTCCACAGTGGTCCAGATCATGCTTCATGGCCTGCTACCTGGAGAGAAGTTGTGTAGTGGAAGGTCCTTGTTTCTCAGGCCTGCTGCCTGGATGGTATGTGTGTGGTAGAGGGTTCTCGTCTCCTGCTGCCTCGGGAGGGTATAGCTCCAGATAAGTCCCGTTCATACTTTCCAGGCCTGCTGCTTGGGGGAGGAAGCTGAAGCTGAAGAATAGTCCAAATTAATCAAATGGGCCTAAAGTTCCATTAACATGACTAGCCTGTCCGAGGGTCTGAAGATTCTTAAAGGTAGGCACCTGTAGCAGAGTCTTTAGCCTCTTCCAGTCTAATGAGGACCTCTAAGGGCAAAGCTAGCTGACATTCGTCAATATGTGGTGGGTTGTGAGGCATAGTGGGTGCAAAGATGATGAAAGTCATTGGGCGCCAGACACATCATGGATGTAAAAGAGGTTTTATTTCTTTTGACAGTCCTTTTTTTGTATTTTTGGGGGAAAGAAGGTTAGGGGCCAGGACACCCTTAAGTAGCTGTAGATTTAATTGGCAGACTCTGAGACTTCAATAGGAGGACAGCCGTGCAGGGAAAGGCCCCAGCAAGGTGCCATATCTGCACATGCAGGAATGCTGTCTCATATGGTAACAGTCTTTAACAGTTTCTAACTCAAACGTAATAGTTCCTTCAACTTCACTACAACCGCTTCTTGTAGTTCTTCAACACTGAGCTCCCGGTCTCTCACTAGACCCACTTATTCACTGACTCTGAATTCCTTGAGCTCCTCCAATCTTTGCGGTGGTATCTCCCTCAAGCGTCACCCCCGCCTTTCTGCTGGGTCCCTAGCTTGGCACTCCAGATACTTCTCAAGCTTCACTCTTGCTGACCGGCTCGGTCCCTGGCTTGACACACAAGGCTGCTCTGCAAGTGTCACCTCCGCTGGTTGGGTCCCTGACTTGATCACCGCCTGAAGTTTCCCAATTCTCCACCGTGCCCGTTCGGTGAGAATACTACTCCGGTACTTACTTCAGTTACTCGCTGTGGTCCCCGGTAAAGGCGATTGGTCCCTTTGTGATGACAGCTTCCCTTCTACCTCCGACCCCGACAGGTTCTCCGCCCGGCAGAACCATCACTTTTAGTTGGACTGCAAGCCGCAATCCCAACCCTGTGCTGCCCTCTTACTTCTGGATTGGCCCTCAGACAGCCTGGCAGCCAGATGCCCCTGGGACAGGCCCAATCTCTGGACACACGTCCACCCAGACAGCCGTCCAGGAGGCACAGAACGTAGATCACCTGACTCCACCCAAATATATAGGTGTTCCCAGCAGGCCACGGAATTCAGGAAAACCCCTGCCCACTGGCTGAGATACCCCCATATACCCATAACCTGAGCTGCCCTTCTCATATCTAGAACCGCCAAGTACCCGGCCACCTAGTGGTAGAAGAGAAAAAGTGCAACAAGGTCAAATTTAGGGAGAAATCAATAGATCTCTATCAATCAACCAGGATAACTACTCCTGGCAAGTGATTTTGTGAGGAGCTCCCTGACTAAGCTACAGGATGCTAAACATCCATCTGACCTACCCAATATGCATTAGCCTGTGGCAGAGGTGAACTAAAAAATACTGTTGAGTAGGGGGGACATTTGGCTGCTGTTTTTGGATATCCTGTAATCCCCACCCCCGTCTTCCTTGGACATCTGATCCAATAAAATAGCAAAGAAAAGATTGACGGAGTAGAAGCCAGTCTGTCATTGATCATTGGTGAGTCAGTGAGTGTTTGGGTGCAGATACAGAGGAAATCACCAGTAAGTAGGCTAGAAGAGCTTGTGAAATCAGGAAGCTCCTTCGAGCTTCATCCCTACAATGTATTGATGCAAACGATATGGGGATATTCTACAAAAGTGGACTGCTCTGAGTACTCTAAGGTCTTTTATGTGTTTGTTCGTAATATATTTTGAACAACTGGATAGTGGTTTAAACCAAACAGCTGGGTTTTTGATAATTTACAGGACCTATCCAGGACCCGGGAACCCCGAATTTGCCTTCTAGTCTCATGTATCATATTCTGGATTTGGGTTGTCTCCAAACATAAGGTTATGACATTATATTATCATTTCTTCTAATGACAGCTTCACTCTCCTCTTTCCATTTATGAAGTAGACCTGGAAAAGACTGAACAGAAAATCAGGACGGGGGATATAGGATTGGCCACTTTTTGACCCCTAAGGGCCGCTTTACTATACAACACTGTCGTTCCAAGCTGAAAATGCCTACAACGGAAATCTTTTGATTCTACCAAATTTCCCATTTTCTACGGTCTCTGGGCCCAGGGGTTCTTGAGGATTCTAAGGTAGCTCTTTCTGAAAAATGGTGCGCCCAGGTCAGAGAGGGGGGAATTTTGATTATTTATAGGCTATGCTGGACACAGCTGACAAACTGCCTTATATGCAGGCCTGGGACTCGGACTTGGCTTCGGAGAGGGATGCAGACTATTGGGATGCCTTTTTCCTTTTTGCGGGTGTTTTGAAAATTTCCTTGGTGGAGGTGAATTTGAAAGTTATGACTAGATGGTATATGGTCCCTTCCCGTCTTTCGAGGCTTTTTTCCAAATTTCTCGCCTTTATGCTTTCGTAGCTGTCACTCTATTGGCACAATGTATGACATTTGGTGGCAATGTCCTAAACGGCGGGGCTTCTGGAATAGGGTGTTTGCCTTAATCAGGAGGGTCTCTGGGGCCCAGGTACCTCAAACTCCACAAGTTGCTTTACTAAATGAACCAGTAGAGAAGCTTCCTCGCTTAACACAAAGCCTGATCTTCTTTATGCAACTGGCTGCTTACCTTACTATAGCTCGCTCATGGAAAAGACCCTCTGTTGCAGTTTCTATGTTTAGGCGCGAGGTCTCTTGGATCATGCTAAACAAGCGCCTCACCAGCAAACTTAATGACACTTGTCAACACTTTTAAAGGGTTTGGAATCCATGGGCCAGCTATGTCCATAGTGACCTCTAGAGATTTGCAATGTATCTAATGTTTCCTTTTAGCTTAATATGCCTTATGTTCTTCCTCCAGGCTCCTTCTTTCGCTTCTTCTCGTCCTCGCCTCCTTTTCTTTCCCTTCTTCCACTTCTTCTTTGTCTGCATCGTTCTTGTGTTGCTTCAGACACTTCCTTACAATGTATATCCCATGAGAGCAAAGAGTACCGTTTTATAGTCTTGTTGTAATCTTCACCACTGCATATTGATAACAGAGGACAGATGTTCCTTCCCCTGGGCTGGATGGTCCTTTTACTTGTTCAATGGTTACCTGCCAATAATGCGATGTCTGGGTGCTCCTCGGGGTTTACATCATACTGTAATCTTACTATGTTCTGCCAGTGCTCTGGCCTCATGTTTCTATGTAATTTTTTACTCTATTTGTTCAAAATAATAAAAAGATCGAAAGAAAAATACACAGTTGGGCTCTGGATCCCCCCCGCCCCATCCATTCCAACACACCACTCACCATCCACACTTTTGCCCTCCGAGTGACGGGAAGATTTTGCCGACTTTCTGCTATTCGGCTCCGGAGTGTAAATAGGGAAATCCTTCGAGTAATTCTCCAACACATACAGAGCAGCTCTTTGTATACTGCAGGGAAGAAGAAGATAACACTAATGTGACTGGTCAGTGTTCTCTGTACAGCACTGCGGTATATGTCAGAGCTATATAAATGTATAATAATAGTATGTGACTGTGACAGACCCAACCAAAACACAACAGGGCAGAGAGCCGCCAACCTCTGCCCAGCACTGGAAACAGCTCCAGATTTCCAGGGAGCCGGGGCATGTGACCCCACTCCCCAGTGACAAGCTGATGTAGTGAAGCTCCTACTTCCAGCTGAAGCGAAGGCAGCCGGACAGAGAGTCAATGACCTCGGCCCCACACCTACTGATGACAATCATTCCCTGCAGCCAAGAATGGAAATCATGTAAACCGACTATGTGAGTTCACTTTGCCCGACTAATGCATGTCCAGACCGGGTGGAGGTCTAGGACCTTGTTAGTTGACTTTGGATGGGAGAGAAATGGGATAGACCCAACAAGGACAGGGGATTTTGGAGGGGACTGCAGGGTGGGCCCTGGCTTTTAAGGGAACACTACTCTTTGGGAGGTGTGTGCCTGGGGGACCCTTGGAGTGGTCTAGTTTCAAGTCCATGTCTCCCCAAAACACACAGACTTTGGGAATCTAGGCCCGGGATCCATATTGAGGGCCTCTATGCCTATAATCAGCAATGACTGCTTTAGATTGTGATATTCAGAGCAGATGTTAATATCATCAGCTCAAAGTAACCCGATTCTGCTAAGCATGTCTCTCCCATTGTTAATTGTGTTAATGGAGTCACCTATTGTTTCTGTCTGTCTGATCATCTCTGTGTGTAATGTTCAGTACTTTGTATTCAGGGTTATAGATGCAGAACGTTCTGATCACCTAGGCTGTTTTAAGTGACTAGTTAATTAGCTCATGTTAATTATATTCCTGTTTACAGTATACGAGAATGTGATCAGGCTCGCCTGATCTATTGTACTATATGTTCTCTGTAAGCTTTTAATAAAGGGTTCCAGTTGTATCCAAGCTAGTGCCGTATAGTCTTGGATGGTCAGCTATAATAGCTGGTTCCTATGTCCAGACCGGAGGAAGCTATATCTTGACGGAAGCACCCAAGCTGGGTGCTGGACGGTCCCGTGACTTTTTGGACTTCGTGGCAGTGGATTATACAGTATGGAACTAAAGGTGCCATTTAAGTGGGCATATAGGGTGAGGGCTGTGGTGGCTATATAGGGTGATAGCTGTGGTCATACCTGACTGTCCCCAGAGTGTAGAAGCGGCTCTCCCCATCACTGCTCCGCACCACCGTCAGGATGTAGTAAGCCTGCAGTTGTCTCAGCTCCAGTAGGACCACAGCCAGGTAATGGATGAAGATGAAGGCATCCACCAGGGAGGCGGCATACTGGACCACACTCAGCAAGTTCCGCTCCCGGCCCCCCAGGACCCTCACTATATAGAACAGCCAATAGGAGAGAAGGAAGATGCACAGCAGAAGAAGCAAGAAAGCCCGAAACTCCACTAGACGGGGCAGAACATGGCGCGGAGTGCGAAGGAAAACCGCCCAGGAGCCCAGAATCATGAACAGCATCTTAAATGCTACAGAGACATAAAGACCCTCACAGATGACCCCACAGGGCTCCAGGTCGGAGCGCCACAGCACCTGAGGAAGAAGGATAAAGAGAGGAGGAGTCAGAACTGTAAGAACCCCCAGAACACAGAACGTATAGAACCCTAACATGGTCCGAGCACCAGGCCTGCCTGGCTGAGACTCTGAGGGTCCACGCCGCAGAGATACATCCTCAAGGGAGGCACTGCGCTCCGATGTCACCGCCGTGGTCGTTTCACCCCAATTATCATCCTGGAGAAGAAAAGAGAGATATGGATGAAGAGATTGATGGATGGAGGGGGGGGATAGAAGGACCGGCAAACTGATGGAGCAATAGACAGATGGGACAAAAGATGAATGACGGGTAGGTGGAAGAATGTTGTAATGGATGGACGGACCAGTGAAAGGAGGAAGGGAAGGGGGCAATCTGATGGGTAAAAGGTTGGTTTATTTGGTTGGTCACATAGTTACATACCGGTAGTAGGTGAGGTTGAAAAAAGACACAAGTCCATCAAGTCCAACCTATGTGTGTGATTATGTGTCAGTATTACATTGTATATCCCTGTATGTTGTGGTCATTCAGGTGCTTATCTAATAGTTTCTTGAAACTATCGATGCCCCCCACTGAGACCACCGCCTGTGGAGAGGAATTCCACACCCTTGCCGCTCTAATGCCACGTACACACGGTCGGAATTTCCGTCAGAAAAAGTCCGATGGGAGCTTTTCATCGTATATTCCAACCGTGTGTATGCCCCATTGGAATTTTTCCGTCGAAAATTCAGACGGACTTAGATAGAGAACATGTTCTATATTTTTCAGACGGAACAAATTACTATTGGAAAAACCACTCGTCTCTATGCTGTTCCGACAAGAATAGCAGAAGGAGCCCAAAGGGTGGTGTACTGGCTATTGAACTTCCTTTTTCTAGTGCCGTCGTACGTGTCACCGCATTCTTGGCGGTCGGAATTTGGTGTGACCGTGTGTATGCAAGACAGCTTGAGCGGAATTCCGTCGCAAAAACCTTCAGAGCTTATTACGACGGTAAAACCAGTCGTGTGTACAGGGCATTACAGAATAGAACCCTCTACGTAGGATTAAGGTTAAACCTCTTTTCTTCTAATTTTAATGAGTGGCCACGAGTCTTGTTTTCTGCGAAAAAGTTTTCTCCCTATTGTGGGGTCACCAGTCCGGTATTTATATATTGTGGGGTCACCAGTCCAGTATTTCTCTATTGTGGGATCACCAGTCCAGTATTTATATATTGTGGGGTCCCCAGTCCGGTATTTCTATATTGTGGGGTCACCAGTCCGGTATTTGTATATTGTGGGGTCACCAGTCCGGTATTTGTATATTGTGGGGTCACCAGTCCGGTATTTATATATTGTGGGGTCACCAGTCCGGTATTTATATATTGTGGGGTCACCAGTCCGGTATTTATATATTGTGGGGTCACCAGTCCAGTATTTGTATATTGTGGGGTCACCAGTCCGGTATTTGTATATTGTGGGGTCACCAGTCCGATATTTATATATTGTGGGGTCACCAGTCCGGTATTTGTACATTGAAATCATATCCCCTCTCAAGCGTCTCTTCTCCAGAGAGAATAAGTTCAGAGCTCACAACCTTTCCTCATAACTAAGATCCTCCAGACCCTTTATTAGCTTTGTTGCCCTTCTTTGTAGTCGCTCCATTTCCAGTACATCCTTCCTGAGGACTGGTGCCCAGAACTGGACAGCATACTCCAGGTGCGGCCGGACCAGAGTCTTGTAGAGCGGGAGAATTATCGTTTTATCTCTGGAGTTGATCCCTTTTTAATGCCAATATTCTGTTTGCTTTATTAGCAGCAGCTTGGCATTGCATGTCATTGCTGAGCCTATCATCTACTAGGACCCCCAGGTCCTTTTCCATCCTAGATCCCCCCAGAGGTTCTCCCCCCAGTCTATAGATTGCATTCAGATTTTTACCACCCAAATGCATTATTTTACATTTTTCTACATTGAACCTCATTTGCCATGTAGTCGCCCACCCCATTAATTTGTTCAGGTCTTTTTGCAAGATTTCCACATCCTGCGGAGAAGTTATTGCCCTGCTTAGCTTAGTATCGTCTGCAAATACAGAGATTGAACTGTTTATCCCATCCTCCAGATCGTTTATGAACAAAATAAACAGGATTGGTCCGAGCACCTTTTTGATTTGGTTGTTTGGTTTATTTGGTGAATGGATGGATGGACGGATGGTAGAAAGGTTGTTGGGTCAAAGAGTTGAGTAGAGGCGTGGGTGGTTGGATGAAAGAATTGAAAGTTGGTTGATTGATTGTTTGGAAAGGTGGTTAAAAAATTAGAAAAGGGATATGGTTGGAAGAAGGGATAGAAATTTGGTTAGTTGTTTGAGTGGATGGATGACTGGATGAAAGGCTGGATTGATGGATGGATGAAAAGTTGGTTGGCTGGCTTATTGGTTGATTGGTTGGTTTGTTCATTGATTGGTTGGTTGGTTGATGGGGTGAACAGAAGGATGAATGGATGGATGGAAAGTTGGTTGGCTTGTTGGTTGGTTGATTGATTGGTTGGTTGGTTGATGGGATGAACTGAGGGATGAATGGATGGATTGATTGATTGATGGATGGAAAGTTGTTTGATTGGCTTGGTTGATGGGATGAACAGAGGAATGAATGGATTGTTGGAAGGATGTAATTTAGAAAACTAGATATATAGATCTCACCCTCCCCTCCTCCTCCTCATCTTCTCGTCCTGTTTCCTCGGCATCCAATAGCGGTTGACTGGCCGGGGTCTGGATGGTGACCGACTTCTGGCTATCATTGTATCTGGATGGGAAGACAGATTTCATCACACACAAGTCCTATGTTACCGTAATGTAGAACTGATTATAGCAGGTGGTAAAGCAGGGTCATCACTAAACATGGCCTTGTGATAGGACAATGAAAGGACCTGCTCTCCCTTTCACTTACCTCTATACAGTCCTGTGATGGGACAATGAAGGGTCAGCTAATCCTCTCGCTTTCTCTTTTTTAGCCCAGTGATAGGACAATGAAGGGACTAGCTTTCCCAGTCACTTCCCTCTATATCAGGGATATGCAATTAGCGGACCTCCAGCTGTTGCAAAACAACAAGTTCCATCATGCCTCTGCCTCTGGGTGTCATGCTTGTGGCTGTGAGAGTCTTGCTATGCCTCATGGGACTTGTAGTTCTGCAACAGCTGGAGATCCACTAATTGCATATCCCTGCTCTATATAGTCCTCTGAAAAGGACAATGAAGGGACCAGCTTTCTCTCTCTATTTAACTCTAAACAGTCCTGTGATGGGACAATGAAGGGGCTAGCTCCCCTCTCACTTCCCTCTCTTTGGTTCAATGATGGGACAATGAAAAGACCAGCTTGCCCCTCACTTCCCTCTATATGGTTCCATGATTGGACAATGAAGGAACCAACTCCTCTCTTGCTTCCCTCTCTATGGTTCCTTGATGGGACAATGAAGGTACCAGCTCCCCTCTCACATCCCTCTCTATGGTTCCTTGATGGGACAATGAAGGTACCAGCTCCCCTCTCACATCCCTCTCTATGGTTCCTTGATGGGACAATGAAGGTACCAGCTCCCCTCTCACATCCCTCTCTATGGTTCCTTGATGGGACAATGAAGGGAACAGCTCCCCTCTCACAACCCTCTCTATGGTTCCATGATAGGACAATAAAGGGACCAGCTCCCCTCTCACATCCCTCTCTATGGATCCATGATAGGACAATAAAGGGACCAGCTCCCCTCTCACATCCCTCTCTATGGTTCCTTGATGGGACAATGAAGGTACCAGCTCCCCTCTCACATCCCTCTCTATGGTTCCATGATGGGACAATGAAGGTACCAGCTCCCCTCTCACATCCCTCTCTATGGTTCCATGATGGGACAATGAAGGTACCAGCTCCCCTCTCACATCCCCCTCTATGGTTCCATGATGGGACAATGAAGGTACCAGCTCCCCTCTCACATCCCTCTCTATGGATCCTTGATGGGACAATGAAGGTACCAGCTCCCCTCTCACATCCCTCTCTATGGATCCATGATAGGACAATAAAGGGACCAGCTCCCCTCTCACATCCCTCTCTATGGTTCCTTGATGGGACAATGAAGGTACCAGCTCCCCTCTCACATCCCTCTCTATGGATCCATGATAGGACAATAAAGGAACCAGCTCCCCTCTCACATCCCTCTCTATGGTTCCATGATGGGACAATGAAGGTACCAGCTCCCCTCTCACATCCCTCTCTATGGTTCCTTGATGGGACAATGAAGGTACCAGCTCCCCTCTCACATCCCTCTCTATGGTTCCTTGATGGGACAATGAAGGTACCAGCTCCCCTCTCACATCCCTCTCTATGGATCCATGATAGGACAATAAAGGGACCAGCTCCCCTCTCACATCCCTCTCTATGGTTCCTTGATGGGACAATGAAGGTACCAGCTCCCCTCTCACATCCCTCTCTATGGTTCCATGATGGGACAATGAAGGTACAAGCTCCCCTCTCACATCCCTCTCTATGGTTCCATGATGGGACAATGAAGGTACCAGCTCCCCTCTCACATCCCTCTCTATGGTTCCATAACAGGACAATAAAAGGGACCAGCTCCCCTCTCACATCCCTCTCTATGGTTCCTTGATGGGACAATGAAGGTACCAGCTCCCCTCTCACATCCCTCTCTATGGTTCCATGATGGGACAATGAAGGTACCAGCCCCCCTTTCACATCCCTCTCTATGGTTCCTTGATGGGACAATGAAGGGAACAGCTCCCCTCTCACATCCCTCTCTATGGTTCCTTGATGGGACAATGAAGGGAACAGCTCCCCTCTCACATCCCTCTCTATGGTTATATGATGGGACAAGGAAGGGACCAGCTCCCCTCTCACTTCCTCTATATAGTCATCTGATAGAACAATAAAGGAGCCAGCTCCCCCTCACACTTTCTCCATATTGGCCTGCGCATATAGCCCAGCTATGGCTGTATCCAGCTTTATACAGGACTCTGAGAATATAATAGGAATGGACTGTGTACATAGTTCAGCTGTTTGTCAGTTCCCGTCCCGTTCCCTGTTCTCTTCTTGTCCTACAGACCCATCTTACTCACCAATGTGTAGGTGTATGGACAGACTGAGTGACCAATGTGTAGGTGTATGGACAGACTGAGGGACCAATGTGTAGGTGTATGGACAGACTGAGTGACCAATGTGTAGGTGTATGGACAGACTGAGTGACCAATGTGTAGATGTATGGACAGACTGAGTGACCAATGTGTAGATGTATAGACAGACTGAGGGACCAATGTGTAGATGTATAGACAGACAGTGACCAATGTGTAGATGTATGGACAGACTGAGGGACCAATGTGTAGATGTATGGACAGACTGAGTGACCAATGTGAAGGTGTATGGACAGACTGAGGGACCAATGTGTAGGTGTATGGACAGACTGAGGGACCAATGTGTAGGTGTATGGACAGACCGATTGACCAATGTGAAGGTGTATGGACAGACTGAGGGACCAATGTGTAGATGTATGGACAGACTGAGTGACCAATGTGTAGATGTATAGACAGACAGTGACCAATGTGTAGATGTATGGACAGACTGAGGGACCAATGTGTAGGTGTATGGACAGACCGAGTGACCAATGTGAAGGTGTATGGACAGACTGAGGGACCAATGTGTAGGTGTATGGACAGACTGAGGGACCAATGTGTAGATGTATGGACAGACAGTGACCAATGTGTAGATGTATGGACAGACAGTGACCAATGTGTAGGTGTATGGACAGACTGAGGGACCAATGTGTAGGTGTATGGACAGACTGAGGGACCAATGTGTAGATGTATGGACAGACAGTGACCAATGTGTAGATGTATGGACAGACAGTGACCAATGTGTAGGTGTATGGACAGACTGAGGGACCAATGTGTAGATGTATGGACAGACTGAGGGACCAATGTGTAGGTGTATGGACAGACTGAGGGACCAATGTGTAGATGTATGGACAGACTGAGTGACCAATGTGTAGATGTATGGACAGACTGAGTGACCAATGTGTAGGTGTATGGACAGACTGAGGGACCAATGTGTAGATGTATAGACAGACTGAGGGACCAATGTGTAGGTGTATGGACAGACTGAGTGACCAATGTGAAGGTGTATGGACAGACTGAGGGACCAATGTGTAGGTGTATGGACAGACTGAGTGACCAATGTGAAGGTGTATGGACAGACTGAGTGACCAATGTGTAGATGTATGGACAGACTGAGTGACCAATGTGTAGATGTATAGACAGACAGTGACCAATGTGTAGATGTATGGACAGACTGAGTCCCCAATGTGTAGGTGTATGGACAGACTGAGTCCCCAATGTGTAGGTGTATGGACAGACTGAGTGACCAATGTGTAGATGTATGGACAGACTGAGTGACCAATGTGTAGATGTATGGACAGACTGAGTGACCAATGTGTAGGTGTATGGACAGACTGTGGGAACAATGTGTAGATGTATGGACAGACTGAGTGACCAATGTGTAGGTGTATGGACAGACTGTGGGAACAATGTGTAGATGTATGGACAGACTGAGGGACCAATGTGTAGGTGTATGGACAGACTGAGTGACCAATGTGTAGATGTATGGACAGACTGAGTGACCAATGTGTAGATGTATGGACAGACTGAGGGACCAATGTGTAGATGTATAGACAGACAGTGACCAATGTGTAGATGTATGGACAGACTGAGGGACCAATGTGTAGATATATAGACAGACAGTGACCAATGTGTAGATGTATGGACAGACTGAGGGACCCATGTGTAGGTGTATGGACAGACTGAGGGACCAATGTGTAGATGTATGGACAGACTGAGTGACCAATGTGTAGATGTATGGACAGACTGAGGGACCAATGTGTAGATGTATGGACAGACTGAGGGACCAATGTGTGGAGGATTGATAATTGGTAATTGATAGACAATTGATTACCTCTCAGATCCCGGTCTGATGTGGAATGACTGGGCTGAATACACGGATTCCTCATCCATCCCTGCTGGAGAGAAGGAAAGGTCAGTAAAGGAACCAATCACAGCGACGTGGGGTCAGAGGTCGGGGGAAGTGGTCACCTTTATTATAGTAATGTGCCGCACTCTGTTACCCATTCTGTAGGTTTCCCACACCCGTTGTCATGTCCCTGGATGGATCCATGTTTATCACGTTGCTAAGCAACCATTGTAGGGGGAACAGGCTCAACCGGTAGTGGCACAACGCACAGGACAGGGACACCCAGACACGGACCACGCTGGTTTGTCCTTCACTTTTATTCAGCAAAGCAGCAAACAAATGCAGGAGGGATTCGTACAGCAAGTCCATCGAACAAAACAAACTATTTATCTGGCCTGTCGAGCGACTAACTAAACTCAGATCAGTACCGGAATAACGGGGCGCCCCTCAATGGGTTCC
This sequence comes from Aquarana catesbeiana, assembly GCA_037953035.1. Lineage (NCBI taxonomy): Eukaryota > Metazoa > Chordata > Amphibia > Anura > Ranidae > Aquarana > Aquarana catesbeiana. The sequence continues at coordinate 155,518 of JBBHAA010003159.1, forward strand.
CCAAAACAAAACAGCCAGCTCTTGTACTCTTTAGTGTTGGGTCAGCAGTCCAATCTTTCACCCAGCAGCAGGAGTCTACAGCAAAGCCCGACCATAAGCCACATCATATATATAGAAGGGCCTATAGACCGCTAAGACTAACAATGAGGTCCACCTACCAGGTGAGGACCTCAGAATGGAGGCTTCATCCCATTCCAAAGCTCCACAAAGCCACCGCTCTCCATGACCCGGAACTGAGATCAGAAGGATTCTAATGCCCCGCACACACGAGCGGATTTTCCTACCAGGTGAGGACCTCAGAATGGAAGCTTCATCCCATCCAAAGCTCCACAAAGCCACCGCTCTCCAGGACCCAGAACTGAGATCATAAGGATTCTAATGCCCCGCACACACGAGCGGATTTTCCTACCAGGTGAGGACCTCAGAATGGAGGCTTCATCCCATTCCAAAGCTCCACAAAGTCACCGCTCTCCAGGACCCGGAACTGAGATCAGAAGGATTCTAATGCCCCGCACACACGAGCGGATTTTCCTACCAGGTGAGGACCTCAGAATGGAGGCTTCATCCCATCCAAAGCTCTACAAAGCCACCGCTCTCCAGGACCCCGAACTGAGATCATAAAGATTCTAATGCCCCGCACACACGAGCGGATTTTCCTACCAGGTGAGGACCTCAGAATGGAGGCTTCATCCCATCCAAAGCTCTACAAAGCCACCGCTCTCCAGGACCCAGAACTGAGATCAGAAGGATTCTAATGCCCCGCACACACGAGCGGATTTTCCATCAGAAAAAACTTGGATGGTTTTCTCGACGGGATTCCGCTCAAGCTTGGCTTGCATACACACGGGTCACACAAACGTTCTCTTTCGTCAAGAACGCTGTGACTTCCAACACCACGACGAGCCAAGAACATGAAGTTCAATGCTTCCGAGCATGCGTCCAATTGTCTCAGAGCATGCGTAGGAATTTTGCACGTCGGAATTGCTACAGACGATCGGAGTTTCCGATCTGAACTTTTTCCGACCGAAAAATTGAGAACCTGCTCTCAATCTTTTGCTGGCTGGAATTCGGCCAGCAAAAGTCCGATGGAGCGTACTACACACGGTCGCATTTTCTGACCAAAATCTCTCATCGGTCTTTTGCTGGCCGCATTTCCGATCGTGGGTACGGGGCATAAGAAGACAACAAAGTTTGTGTTTTCTCCACAGATACAAAGACCGGAACCCCCCTCCCCCCACCACCATGTGTATGAGAAACCCTCCAATGAAATCGATTTATCTGGCCATCAAAAATCATCACTTTATTTCAGCTCTTCAACATCAAAGAGCAGTCAGGCCAACTTATAAACCGAAAAAAATGGAAAAAAGTCTTCCTACACTTCATCTATAACAAAAACACGCGGGGGCGCCAACTAAGTGCAGTATTAAATCACAGGTTTATTAAAAAGCCAATGGGAAAATAACATGTAAAAAAAGGAAGGCAGTCAGGTCTGATTTATCTGCGGCCTGATGATGGGCACAAGTCAGGTTCTCCTGCTGGCCCGATGTTTCCTCTCCTCGCCGAGCCCAAGGACCACAGGAGATCACGACCAGAAGTAGCAGGACCAGCATGGAACACAGCTGGATGTGACGTCTCCTGCGGCTCCTTCTTGATGACGTCACTTCTGGTTGCGTTCCACTCAGGCCCTGCTACTTCCAGTCGTGACCCCCCCCCCCCCCCCCATGGTCCTTGAGCATGCGGAAGAGAGGAAACATCAGTCCAGCCAGAGAACCTGACTTGTGCCCACTATCAGTCCGCAGATAAACCAGACCTGACTGCCTTTTCTCTTTTTGCATGCGAGTTGCCCATTGGCTTTTTTAATAAAGCTGTGTTTTAATACTGCACTTAGTTGGCGCCCCCTCATGTTCCTGTTATAGATGAAGTGATGGAAGAATTTTTTTTCAAATTGTAATTTTAATTTAAGAGAAAAAGGGCAGTCTCCAAGACACACAGACAACCAATCATAATGTAGGAGGAATACAGAGCAGAACTTGTAGAGCTCCATTACAATCGTTTAAATCAGGAAGATATAACCTAAAGGCCAGTCTGACCTTCCATGAAACAGAAACAGTGCAAAAGAAATGTGATAGAAGACTTTTTAGCACAGTATTTTTACTCTCCATTTTTCGGTTTATAAGTCGGTCTGTCTTCTCTTTGATACTGAAGAGCTGAAATAAAGTCGAATACTGCACTTAGTTAGCGCCCCACATCTTAAAGATTGACAGAGTTTGCTTCACTCTGTGGGGCCACTGACACTTTCTGCTATTAAAACCATGAACTGTTATGGACTTTACCCACTTAAGGACCGGGCCTATTTTTTTAATCTTGTTCTTTACAAGTTAAAATCTTTTATTTTTTTTTGCTAGAAAATGACTTTGAACCCCAAAATATTATATATTTTTTTTTCAGACACCCTAGAGAATAAATAAAGCTGCGCTATGACAATATCGTGAAAATCATATACAGTGATTACATAAGTGAATAAAAAATATTAATGAAAAAAATCATATAAATTGGAGTCATATAAATAAAATCAGTATAGTAATAATGTGAATAACCATATATATAGTGATGGTTTGTTTTTCTTTTTTGTTTTTTTAATCATATAAATTGATTTATTTAAATAAAATCACAATAGTAATAACGTAAATAACACAATATTACTATAGTGATTTTATTTATATGACTCAATTTATATGATTTTTTTCAATTAATATTTTTGATTCACTCATATAATAACTTTATATGATTTCACGATATTGTCATAGCGCAGATTTATTTATCGTTACTTTCGTTGGTGTGTATCTCACTTTTTAGTTGCAGCTTTTTTTTTAGAAGTTGGTTTGTTTTAGCGCGGTATTCTTTATTTACCATTACCTCATAGAATAAAAATGGTGGCCGTTGCGATACTTTATGTCACACCGTATTTGCGCAGTGGTCCTACAAACGCAATTTTTTTAGGGAAAAAATACACTTTTTTGAATTACAAAAAAAAAAAAAAAAAAAAGAAAGCAGTAAAGTTAGCCCAATTTTTTTTTTTTAATTGTGAAATATAATGTTACGCCGAGTAAATTGATACCCAACACGTCACGCTTCAAAATTGCGGCCGCTTGTGGAATGGCGAAAAAAATCTCTGACTCTTAAAAATCCCCATAGGTGACGCTAAAAAATGTCTACAGGTTACCAGTTTTGAGTTACAGAGGGGGGGTCTTTTGCTAGGGCGCGACTTACACATGCGTTCGCTTCGAGCACGACGGGACGGGGCACTTTAAAAAAATGTTATCTCTTTTTTACTATTTATTTTACTTTTTATTTTTTATTTTAACACTGTCCCTTTAAAAAAAAAAAAATTGGATCACTTTTATTCCTATTACAAGGAATGTAAAAATCCCCTGCAATAGAAAAAAAAAAACCATGACAGGGCCTCTTAAATTTGAGATCTGGGGGGTCAAAAAAGATCTCACATCTCATATTTACATTTAAATGCAACAATAAAAAAAATAAATAAATAAAAAGTATTTTTTTCAATAACATTTTTTTTCCCCTTTAAAGTCGTTGGGCGGAAGTGACGTTTGATGTCGCTTCCGTCATCCAATGTCATCGAGTCGAGAGGGGGAGGGGCCATCTTTCCCTCACTCAACACGGTGCTGAGGGGACAGCATCGGATCGTCACCGCCGCTACCGGTAAGGGGTGGAGACGACCGGAACGCCCCACCTCTCCCGCCGCCGATAAAAGTGATGCTGTTATCTTAAAGAGGACCGCCCGCCGTTTCAGAAAATACCGGGGCTGTGGCCGTTATCTGCTGTCATAACCCCCCCCCCCGGAATTCTACGTCAAAGTGCCGACGTTCAGCTACGGCGGTTCGCAGTGAGTGGTTATTGCATAATACAGACTTTTTATTCTTTGTGTCTTGGGGTAGAAGACGTCTTCTCCAGCGCCATTTATATCCATCGCGTCCCTTCATCTAGAACATCTACTTTACACATGTGCAGGATGAAAAAATGTGTTTAGTTTCATTTCATTTCGATTCGTTAATTTAACCAAATTCGTTTACTTAAATTCATTACATTCGTTTTCGGGGATTCATTTCGTTTCGTTTCGTTTCGAATGCGAAAAAAAAATCTACAGCATTCGAAAAAATTTGACCGAATTTGAAAAAGTAAACTATAAATAACCATTTTGCAAAATTCGAAATTCGTATAGAATCAAACTGAATTTGGATAGAAAAGTTTAGGATAGAATCGAAAATACTAGAAAAGAATAGCATAGAAAAACAATAGCACAAAACAGAAAAAATAAATATATATTTATATATAAAACACGTCTTCTGAAATTGGAATTTGGTACAGAATGAAATCAAATTCCAATAGAAAAGATTAGAATAGAATAGAAAATAATATAAAAGAATTGCAGAGAAAAACAATAGAACAGAATAGAAAAAATATAATATATTCTATTCTAATCTTTTCTATTGGAATTTGAATTTATTCTGTACTACATTTCAATTTCAGCAGATGGTTATATATATATATAAAATATTTTTTTTTCTGTTTTGTGCTATATATATTATAATTTTTTCTATTCTAGTCTTTTCTATTAGAATTCAATTTCATTCTATTTCTATGTTACCATTTTCCAAAATTCGAATTTCGTACAGAATGAATTCCCATTCAAATAGAAAAGATTAGAATAAAATAGAAAATAATAGAAAAGAATAAAAAAAATCATACATATATATATATATATATTCTATTGCTTTATTATTTATATTATATTCTATTTTATTGTATTAATTAGAAAATCAATTTCTATTTTTTTCTGATTCTATTCAAATTTGTTTTTGAATTTGTTCGCTTTTTTCGGATTCGTTTAAATTCGTTACTTTTGTAATTCGGATGCATACGAATTTCCGAATAATGAAACATTTGTCCGAATTTCGATTTGGAAGGAAACGAGATCCACATGTCTAATCTACTTCCTAGAAGGACATCTACCTCACCTAACTCTCCTGCATCCTATCCTCCTAGTATGGCCATAGTGACAGACAAAGAGCCGGAGGAGCACGGGCCTACACTGCAGTATGATAAACCTTCTAGAAATGTCTAAGAGAAAAGTCTTCCCTCCCCAGATCTCTTCTTACAATATCTTTATAACTAGAGGACAGGTGGTCATTCCGCGAGGAGGGAAGACATCTCACTCCCAGAAGCCCTCAGGATGTGTGAGGGACTACCAGGATCCATCTCCCCAGCCGTACCAGTTACAATAGTGGAACGGTTCCCGATGACTCAGCCGCTGACCACTTGTATGCTCAGCACTTATCCCACATTCCTCCCATCCTCCGCATTCCCCGACCTCAGAGTCACCACTTGTGAAATCCGTCATTTCAGTTGTCAAACTTGCTACAAAGTTTTTCAGCTCAAAATGAGAAGGGGGGGGGGGACTCTGTGCATGCAAGTAAAGGGGTTAAACCTCTGGAAACTGAAAGACTTCTTTACAGTAAGAGCTGTAAAAAATGTGTGATAGGCTATGACAGGAATTAGTAAAAAAAAAAAAGCTGCTGCTGCGTCTCAATTGACACCAATGGGATTGCCCATGTGGAGATACACAGAACACCCTGCACGGTACCATGGCAGGGTAATCCAGTGCTCAGGGCAAGGATACCAAAGTGGACACTTCCACCTCTGTTAGTACGTGCTGTAGAATGGGTGTACCACCCTGTGTCTATTCTTTGCCCCTTTGCAACTCTGCGCCCAGGGCAGCTTCCCCTTCTGCCCACCCCTTGTCCCAACCCCGGACCCTCCATGGCTAATCATGATCCTCCATCGGCGTACACTTTATTACCCCAAAGGGTTGAGGGTTATTGCTGTTCTCTGCATCATATGTAGATCTAAACTTCTAAGAATAGAGCCTTTTAATTTACTGATTTATGTACATCTCTTGGTTGAGCCCAATTAATATATTCTATTTCTGTGGCCTGACTATGTAACCTGAGAACCTCAATACCCAACAAAATACTCAATATCATTACACCCAAATAGACCCCACACCACCCAATCATCATCATCATCCCAACCTGTCCTCATAATACCCAACCAGACCCCACACCACACAATCATCATCATCACCCCAACCTGTCCTCATAATACCCAACCAGACCCCACACCAAACAATCATCATCACCCCAACCTGTCCTCATAATACCCAACCAGACCCCACACCACCCAATCATCATCATCATCCCAACCTGTCCTCATAATACCCAACCAGACCCCACACCACCCAATCATCATCATCCTCCCAACCTGTCCTCATAATACCCAACCAGACCCCACACCATACAATCATCATCATCATCCCAACCTGTCCTCATAATACCCAACCAGACCCCACACCATACAATCATCATCATCATCCCAACCAGTCCTCATAATACCCAACCAGACCCCACACCACCCAATCATCATCATCATCCCAACCTGTCCTCATAATACCCAACCAGACCCCACACCACACAATCATCTTCATCATAATACTCAACCAGACCCCACACCACACAATCATCATCATCATCATCGCAACCTGTCTTCATAAAACCCATCCAGACCCCACACCACACAATCTTCATCACCCCAACCTGTCCTCATAATACCCAACCAGACCCGACACCACACAATCATCATCATCATTCCAACCTGTCCTCGTAATACCCAACCAGACCCCACACCATGCAATCATCATCATCCCAACCTGTCCACATAATACCCAACCAGACCCCACACCACACAATCTTCATCACCCCAACCTGTCCTCATAATACCCAACCAGACCCCACACCACACAATCATCATCATCATTCCAACCTGTCCTCGTAATACCCAACCAGACCCCACACCACACAATCATCATCATCCCAACCTGTCCTCATAATACCCAACCAGACTCCACACCACACAATCATCATCATCCCAACCTGTCCTCATATTACCCAACCAGACCCTACACCACACAGTCATCATCATCCCAACCTGTCCTCATTACACCCAACCAGACCCCACACCACACAATCATCATCATCCCAACCTGTCCTCATAATACCCAACCAGACCCCACACCTCACAATCATCATCATCATCCCAACCTGTCCTCATAATACCCAACCAGACCCCACACCACACAATCATCATCATCATCCCAACCTGTCCTCATAATACCCAACCAGACCCCACACCACACAATCATCATCACCCCAACCTGTCCTCATTACACCCAACCAGACCCCACACCACACAATCATCATCATCATCCCAACCTGTCCTCATAATACCCAACCAGACCCCACACCACACAATCTTCATCACCCCAACCTGTCCTCATAATACCCAACCAGACCCCACACCACACAATCATCATCATCCCAACCTGTCCTCATATTACCCAACCAGACCCCACACCTCACAATCATCATCATCCCAACCTGTCCTCACACCACACAATCATCATCATCATCCCAACCTGTCCTCATAATACCCAACCAGACCCCACACCACACAATCATCATCATCATCCCACCCTGTCCTCATAATACCCAACCAGACCCCACACCTCACAATCATCATCATCCCAACCTGTCCTCATAATACCCAACCAGACCTCACACCACACAATCATCATCATCATCCCAACCTGTCCTCATAATACCCAACGAGACCCCACACCACACAATCATCATCATCCCAACCTGTCCTCATAATACCCAACCAGACCCTACACCACACAATCATCATCACCCCAACCTGTCCTCATATTACACAACCAGACCCTACACCACACAATCATCATCATCATCCCAACCTGTCCTCATAATACCCAACCAGACCCCACAACACACAATCATCATCATCCCAACCTGTCCTCATATTACCCAACCAGACCCCACACCACACAATCATCATCATCATCATCCCAACCTGTCCTCATAAAACCCAACCAGACCCCACACCACACAATCATCATCATCATCCCAACCTATCCTCATAATACCCAACCAGACCCAATACCACACAATCATCTTCATCACCCCAACCTGTCCTCATAATACCCAACCAGACCCCACACCACACAATCATCATCCCAACCTGTCCTCATATTACCCAACCAGACCCCACACCACACAATCATCATCATCCCAACCTGTCCTCCTAATACCCAACCAGACCCGACACCACACAATCATCATCCCAACCTGTCCCCATAATACCCAACCAGACCCCACACCACACAATCATCATCATCATCCCAACCTGTCCTCATCATACCCAACCAGACCCCACACCACACAATCTTCATCATCCCAACATGTCCTCATATTACCCAACCAGACCTCACACCACACAATCATCATCACCCCAACCTGTCCTCATAATACCCAACCAGACTCCACACCATACAATCATCATCATCATCATCCCAACCTGTCCTCATAAAACCCAACCAGACACCACACAATCATCATCATCCCAACCTGTCCTCATAAAACCCAACCAGACCCCACACCACACAATCATCATCATCCCAACCTGTCCTCATAATACCCAACCAGAACCCACACCACACAATCATCATCATCCCAACCTGTCCTCATATTACCCAACCAGACCCCACACCTCACAATCATCATCATCCCAACCTGTCCTCATAATACCCAACCAGACCCCACACCACACAATCATCATCATCATCCCAACCTGTCCTCATAATACCCAACCAGACCCCACACCACACAATCATCATCATCCTAACCTGTCCTCATAATACCCAACCAGACCTCACACCACACAATCATCATAATCACCCCAACCTGTCCTCATATTACACAACCAGACCCTACACCACACAATCATCATCATCATCCCAACCTGTCCTCATAATACCCAACCAGACCCTACACCACACAATCATCATCACCCCAACCTGTCCTCATAATACCCAACCAGACCCCACACCACACAATCATCATCATCCCAACCTGTCCTCATATTACCCAACCAGACCCCACACCACACAATCATCATCATCACCCCAACCTGTCCTCATAATACCCAACCAGACCCCACACCACACAATCATCATCATCCCAACCTGTCCTCACATTACCCAACCAGACCCCACACCACACAATCATCATCATCATCCCAACCTGTCCTCATAAAACCCAACCAGACACCACACAATCATCATCATCCCAACCTGTCCTCACATTACCCAACCAGACCCCACACCACACAATCATCATCATCATCCCAACCTGTCCTCATAATACCCAACCAGACCCAATACCACACAATCATCTTCATCACCCCAACCTGTCCTCATATTACCCAACCAGACCCTACACCACACAATCATCATCACCCCAACCTGTCCTCATAATATCCAACCAGACCCCACACCACACAATCATCATCATCCCAACCTGTCCTCATAATACCCAACCAGACCCCACACCACACAATCATCATCATCATTCCAACCTGTCCTCGTAATACCCAACCAGACCCCACACCATACAATCATCATCATCCCAACCTGTCCTCATAATACCCAACCAGACCCCACACCACACAATCATCATCATCCCAACCTGTCCTCATAATACCCAACCAGACCCCACACCACACAATCATCATCATCATCCCAACCTATCCTCATAATACCCAACCATACTCCACACCACACAATCATCATCATCCCAACCTGTCCTCATATTACCCAACCAGACCTCACACCATGCAATCATCATCATCCCAACCTGTCCTCATTACACCCAACCAGACCCCACACCACACAATCTTCATCACCCCAACCTGTCCTCATAATACCCAACCAGACCCCATACCACACAATCATCATCACCCCAACCTGTCCTCATAATACCCAACCAGACCCCATACCACACAATCATCATCACCCCAACCTGTCCTCATATTACCCAACCAGACCCCACACCACACCATCATCATGATCATCCCAACCTGTCCTCATAAAACCCAACCAGACCCCACACCACACAATCATCATCATCCCAACCTGTCCTCATAATACCCAACCAGACCCCACACCTCACAATCATCATCATCCCAACCTGTCCTCATAATACCCAACCAGACCCCACACCACACAATCATCACCATCCCAACCTGTCCTCATAATACCCAACCAGACCCTACACCTCACAATCATCATCATCCCAACCTGTCCTCATAATACCCAACCAGACCCCACACCACACAATCATCATCATCATCCCAACCTGTCCTCATAATACCCAACCAGACCCCACACCTCACAATCATCATCATCCCAACCTGTCCTCATAATACCCAACCAGACCCCACACCACACAATCATCATCATCATCCCAACCTGTCCTCATAATACCCAACCAGACCCCACACCACACAATCATCATCATCCAAACCTGTCCTCATAATACCCAACCAGACCCCACACCACACAATCATCATCATCATCCCAACCTGTCCTCATAATACCCAACCAGACCCCACACCACACAATCATCATCATCCAAACCTGTCCTCATATTACCCAACCAGACCCCACACCTCACAATCATCATAATCCCAACCTGTCCTCATAATACCCAACCAGACCTCACACCACACAATCATCATCATCACCCCAACCTGTCCTCATATTACACAACCAGACCCTACACCACACAATCATCATCATCATCCCAACCTGTCCTCATAATACCCAACCAGACCCTACACCACACAATCGTCATCACACCAACCTGTCCTCATATTACCCAACCAGACCCTACACCACACAATCATCATCACCCCAACCTGTCCTCATAATACCCAACCAGACCCCACACCACACAATCATCATCATCCCAACCTGTCCTCATATTACCCAACCAGACCCCACACCACACAATCATCATCATCACCCCAACCTGTCCTCATAATACCCAACCAGACCCCACACCACACAATCATCATCATCCCAACCTGTCCTCAAATTACCCAACCAGACCCCACACCACACAATCATCATCATCATCCCAACCTGTCCTCATAAAACCCAGACACCACACAATCATCATCATCCCAACCTGTCCTCATAAAACCCAACCAGACCCCACACCACACAATCATCATCATCATCCCAACCTATCCTCATAATACCCAACCAGACCCAATACCACACAATCATCTTCATCACCCCAACCTGTCCTCATAATACCCAACCAGACCCCACACCACACAATCATCATCATCCCAACCTGTCCTCAAATTACCCAACCAGACCCCACACCACACAATCATCATCATCATCCCAACCTGTCCTCATAAAACCCAGACACCACACAATCATCATCATCCCAACCTGTCCTCATAAAACCCAACCAGACCCCACACCACACAATCATCATCATCATCCCAACCTATCCTCATAATACCCAACCAGACCCCACACCACACAATCATCATCATCATCATCCCAACCTATCCTCATAATACCCAACCAGACCCCACACCACACAATCATCATCATCATCCCAACCTATCCTCATAATACCCAACCAGACCCCACACCACACAATCTTCATCATCCCAACATGTCCTCATATTACCCAACCAGACCTCACACCACACAATCATCATCACCCCAACCTGTCCTCGTAATACCCAACCAGACTCCACACCATACAATCATCATCATCATCCCAACCTGTTCTCATAAAACCCAACCAGACCCCACACCACACAATCATCATCATCATCATCATCATTCCAACCTGTCCTCATAATACCCAACCAGACCCCACACCACAAAATCACCATCATCTCAACCTGTCCTCATAATACCCAACCAGACCCCACACCACACAATCATCATCATCCCAACCTGTCCTCATAAAACCCAACCAGACCCCACACCATACAATCATCATTCCAACCTGTCCTTATAATACCCAATCAGACCCCATACCACACAATCATCACCAACATCCCAACCTGTCCTCATAAAACCCAACCAGACCCCATACCACACAATCATCACCAACATCCCAACCTGTCCTCATAATACCCAACCAGACCCCTCACCACACAATCATCATCACCACAACCTGTCCTCATAATACCCAACCAGACCCCACACCATACAATCATCATCATCCCAACATGTTCTCATAATACCCAACCAGACCCCACACCACACAATCTTCATCATACCAACCTGCCTCATAATACCCAACCAGACTCCACACCATACAATCATCATCATCATCCCAACCTGTCCTCATAAACCCCAACCAGACCTCACACCACACAATCATCATCATCCCAACCTGTCCTCATAAAACCCAACCAGACATCACACCACACAATCATCATCATCCCAACCTGTCCTCATAATACCCAACCAGACCCCACACCACACAATCATCATCATCCCAACCTGTCCTCATATTACCCAACCAGACCCCACACCTCACAATCATCATCATCCCAACCTGTCCTCATAATACCCAACCAGACCCCACACCACACAATCATCATCATCCCAACCTGTCCTCATATTACCCAACCAGACCCCACACCTCACAATCATCATCATCCCAACCTGTCCTCATAATACCCAACCAGACCTCACACCACACAATCATCATCATCACCCCAACCTGTCCTCATATTACACAACCAGACCCTACACCACACAATCATCATCATCATCCCAACCTGTCCTCATAATACCCAACCAGACCCTACACCACACAATCATCATCACCCCAACCTGTCCTCATATTACCCAACCAGACCCTACACCACACAATCATCATCACCCCAACCTGTCCTCATAATACCCAACCAGACCCCACACCACACAATCATCATCATCCCAACCTGTCCTCATATTACCCAACCAGACCCCACACCACACAATCATCATCATCCCAACCTGTCCTCATATTACCCAACCAGACCCCACACCACACAATCATCATCATCATCCCAACCTGTCCTCATAAAACCCAACCAGACACCACACAATCATCATCATCCCAACCTGTCCTCATAAAACTCAACCAGACCCCACACCACACAATCATCATCATCATCCCAACCTATCCTCATAATACCCAACCAGACCCCACACCACACAATCATCATCATCCCAACCTGTCCTCATATTACCCAACCAGACCCCACACCACACAATCATCATCATCACCCCAACCTGTCCTCATAATAACCAACCAGACCCCACACCACACAATCATCATCATCCCAACCTGTCCTCATATTACCCAACCAGACCCCACACCACACAATCATCATCATCATCCCAACCTGTCCTCATAAAACCCAACCAGACACCACACAATCATCATCATCCCAACCTGTCCTCATAATACCCAACCAGACCCCACACCACACAATCATCATCCCAACCTGTCCCCATAATACCCAACCAGACCCCACAACACACAATCATCATCATCCCAACCTATCCTCATAATAACCAACCAGACCCCACACCACACAATCATCATCATCATCCCAACCTGTCCTCATAATACTCAACCAGACCCCACACCACACAATCTTCATCATCCCAACATGTCCTCATATTACCCAACCAGACCTCACACCACACAATCATCATCACCCCAACCTGTCCTCATAATACCCAACCAGACTCCACACCATACAATCATCATCATCATCCCAACCTGTCCTCATAAAACCCAACCAGACCCCACACCTCACAATCATCATCATCATCATCATCATCCCAACCTGTCCTCATAATACCAAACCAGACCCCACACCACAAAATCACCATCATCTCAACCTGTCCTCATAATACCCAACCAGACCCCACACCACACAATCATCATCATCCCAACCTGTCCTCATAAAACCCAACCAAACCCCACACCACACAATCATCATCCCAACCTGTCCTCATAATACCCAACCAGACCCCACACCACACAATCATCATCATCATCCCAACCTGTCCTCATAAAACCCAACCAGACCCCATACCACACAATCATCACCAACATCCCAACCTGTCCTCATAAAACCCAACCAGACCCCATACCACACAATCATCACCAACATCCCAACCTGTCCTCATAATACCCAACCAGACCCCACACCACACAATCATCATCACCTCAACCTGTCCTCATAATACCCAACCAGACCCCACACCACACAATCATCATCAACCCAAACTGTCCTCATAATACCCAACCAGACCCCACACCACACAATCTTCATCATACCAACCTGCCTCATAATACCCAACCAGACCCCACACCACACAATCATCTTCATCACCCCAACCTGTCCTCATAATACCCAACCAGACCCCACACCATACAATCATCATCATCCCAACCTGTCCTCATAATACCCAACCAGACCCTACACCCCACAATCATCATCATCCCAACCTGTCCTCATATTACCCAACCAGACCCCACACCTTACAATCATCATCATCTTCCCAACCTATCCTCATAATACCCAACCAGACCCCACACCACACAATCATCATCATCATCATCCCAACCTGTCCTCATAAAACCCAACCAGACCCCACACCACACAATCTTCATCATCCAAACCTGTCCACATAATAACCAACCAGACCCCACACCACACAATCATCCTCATCCCAACCTGTCCTCATAATACCCAACCAGACCCCACACCACACAATCATCATCATCCCAACACGTCCTCATAATACCCAACCAGACCCCACACCTCACAATCATCATCATCCCAATCTGTCCTTATAATACCCAACCAGACCCCATACCACACAATCATCACCAACATCCCAACCTGTCCTCATAAAACCCAACCAGACCCCATACCACACAATCATCACCAACATCCCAACCTGTCCTCATAATACCCAACCAGACCCCACACCACACAATCATCATCACCACAACCTGTCCTCATAATACCCAACCAGACCCCACACCATACAATCATCATCATCCCAACATGTTCTCATAATACCCAACCAGACCCCACACCACACAATCTTCATCATACCAACCTGCCTCATAATACCCAACCAGACTCCACACCATACAATCATCATCATCATCCCAACCTGTCCTCATAAACCCCAACCAGACCTCACACCACACAATCATCATCATCCCAACCTGTCCTCATAAAACCCAACCAGACATCACACCACACAATCATCATCATCCCAACCTGTCCTCATAATACCCAACCAGACCCCACACCACACAATCATCATCATCCCAACCTGTCCTCATATTACCCAACCAGACCCCACACCACACAATCATCATCATCATCCCAACCTGTCCTCATAATACCCAACCAGACCTCACACCACACAATCATCATCATCACCCCAACCTGTCCTCATATTACACAACCAGACCCTACACCACACAATCATCATCATCATCCCAACCTGTCCTCATAATACCCAACCAGACCCTACACCACACAATCATCATCACCCCAACCTGTCCTCATATTACCCAACCAGACCCTACACCACACAATCATCATCACCCCAACCTGTCCTCATAATACCCAACCAGACCCCACACCACACAATCATCATCATCCCAACCTGTCCTCATATTACCCAACCAGACCCCACACCACACAATCATCATCATCCCAACCTGTCCTCATATTACCCAACCAGACCCCACACCACACAATCATCATCATCATCCCAACCTGTCCTCATAAAACCCAACCAGACACCACACAATCATCATCATCCCAACCTGTCCTCATAAAACCCAACCAGACCCCACACCACACAATCATCATCATCATCCCAACCTATCCTCATAATACCCAACCAGACCCCACACCACACAATCATCATCATCCCAACCTGTCCTCATATTACCCAACCAGACCCCACACCACACAATCATCATCATCACCCCAACCTGTCCTCATAATAACCAACCAGACCCCACACCACACAATCATCATCATCCCAACCTGTCCTCATATTACCCAACCAGACCCCACACCACACAATCATCATCATCATCCCAACCTGTCCTCATAAAACCCAACCAGACACCACACAATCATCATCATCCCAACCTGTCCTCATAATACCCAACCAGACCCCACACCACACAATCATCATCCCAACCTGTTCCCATAATACCCAACCAGACCCCACAACACACAATCATCATCATCCCAACCTATCCTCATAATAACCAATCAGACCCCACACCACACAATCATCATCATCATCCCAACCTGTCCTCATAATACTCAACCAGACCCCACACCACACAATCTTCATCATCCCAACATGTCCTCATATTACCCAACCAGACCTCACACCACACAATCATCATCACCCCAACCTGTCCTCATAATACCCAACCAGACTCCACACCATACAATCATCATCATCATCCCAACCTGTCCTCATAAAACCCAACCAGACCCCACACCTCACAATCATCATCATCATCATCATCATCATCATCATCATCCCAACCTGTCCTCATAATACCCAACCAGACCCCACACCACAAAATCACCATCATCTCAACCTGTCCTCATAATACCCAACCAGACCCCACACCACACAATCATCATCATCCCAACCTGTCCTCATAAAACCCAACCAAACCCCACACCACACAATCATCATCATCATCCCAACCTGTCCTCATAAAACCCAACCAGACCCCATACCACACAATCATCACCAACATCCCAACCTGTCCTCATAAAACCCAACCAGACCCCATACCACACAATCATCACCAACATCCCAACCTGTCCTCATAATACCCAACCAGACCCCACACCACACAATCATCATCACCTCAACCTGTCCTCATAATACCCAACCAGACCCCACACCACACAATCATCATCATCCCAACATGTTCTTATAATACCCAACCAGACCTCACACCACACAATCATCATCAACCCAAACTGTCCTCATAATACCCAACCAGACCCCACACCACACAATCTTCATCATACCAACCTGCCTCATAATACCCAACCAGACCCCACACCACACAATCATCTTCATCACCCCAACCTGTCCTCATAATACCCAACCAGACCCCACACCATACAATCATCATCATCCCAACCTGTCCTCATAATACCCAACCAGACCCTACACCCCACAATCATCATCATCCCAACCTGTCCTCATATTACCCAACCAGACCCCACACCTTACAATCATCATCATCTTCCCAACCTATCCTCATAATACCCAACCAGACCCCACACCACACAATCATCATCATCATCATCCCAACCTGTCCTCATAAAACCCAACCAGACCCCACACCACACAATCTTCATCATCCAAACCTGTCCACATAATAACCAACCAGACCCCACACCACACAATCATCCTCATCCCAACCTGTCCTCATAATACCCAACCAGACCCCACACCACACAATCATCATCATCCCAACACGTCCTCATAATACCCAACCAGACCCCACACCACACAATCATCATCATCCCAACCTCTCCTCATAATACCCAACCAGACCCCACACCACACAATCACCATCATCCCAACTTGTCCTTATAATACCCAACCAGACCCCACACCTCACAATCATCATCATCCCAATCTGTCCTTATAATACCCAACCAGACCCCACACCTCACAATCATCATCATCCCAACCTGTCCTCATAAAACCCAACCAGACCCCACACCACACAATCATCTTCATCATCCCAACCTGTCCTCATAATACCCAACCAGACCCCACACCACACAATCAATATCATTCCAACCTGTCCTCATAAAAAACAACCAGACTCCACACCACACAATCATCATCATCCCAACCTGTCCTCATATTACCCAACCAGACCTCACACCACGCAATCATCATCATCCCAACCTGTCCTCATTACACCCAACCAGACCCCACACCACACAATCTTCATCACCCCAACCTGTCCTCATAATACCCAACCAGACCCCACACCACACAATCATCATCATCATCCCAACCTGTCCTCATAATACCCAACCAGACTCCACACCACACAATCATCATCACCCCAACCAGTCCTCATAATACCCAACCAGACCCCACACCACACAATCATCATCATCATCCCAACCTGTCCTCATATTACCCAACCAGACCCCACACCACACAATCATCATCATCATCCCAACCTGTCCTCATAAAACCCAACCAGACACCACACAATCATCATCATCCCAACCTGTCCTCATAAAACCCAACCAGACCCCACACCACACAATCATCATCATCATCCCAACCTATCCTCATAATACCCAACCAGACCCAATACCACACAATCATCTTCATCACCCCAACCTGTCCTCATAATACCCAACCAGACCCCACACCACACAATCATCATCATCATCCCAACCTGTTCTCATAATACCCAACCAGACCCCACACCACACAATCATCATCATCCCAACCTGTCCTCATAATACCCAACCAGACCCCACACCACACAATCATCATCCCAACCTGTCCCCATAATACCCAACCAGACCCCACAACACACAATCATCATTATCCCAACCTATCCTCATAATACCCAACCAGACCCCACACCACACAATCATCATCATCATCATCCCAACCTGTCCTCATAATACCCAACCAGACCCCACACCACACAATCATCATCACCCCAACCTGTCCTCATAAAACCCAACCAGACCCCACACCACACAATCTTCATCATCCCAACATGTCCTCATATTACCCAACCAGACCTCACACCACACAATCATCATCACCCCAACCTGTCCTCATAATACCCAACCAGACTCCACACCATACAATCATCATCATCATCCCAACCTGTCCTCATAAAACCCAACCAGACCCCACACCTCACAATCATCATCATCATCATCATCATCATCATCATCATCCCAACCTGTCCTCATAATACCCAACCAGACCCCACACCACAAAATCACCATCATCTCAACCTGTCCTCATAATACCCAACCAGACCCTACACCACACAATCATCATCATCCCAACCTGTCCTCATAAAACCCAACCAGACCCCACACCATACAATCATCATCATTCCAACCTGTCCTTATAATACCCAATCAGACCCCACACCACACAATCATCATCATCATCCCAACCTGTCCTCATAAAACCCAACCAGACCCCATACCACACAATCATCACCAACATCCCAACCTGTCCTCATAAAACCCAACCAGACCCCATACCACACAATCATCACCAACATCCCAACCTGTCCTCATAAAACCCAACCAGACCCCACACCACACAATCATCACCAACATCCCAACCTGTCCTCATAATACCCAACCAGACCCCACACCACACAATCATCATCACCTCAACCTGTCCTCATAATACCCAACCAGACCCCACACCACACAATCATCATCATCCCAACCTGTCCTCATAATACCCAACCAGACCCCACACCACACAATCATCATCATCATCCCAACCTGTCCTCATAAAACCCAACCAGACACCACACAATCATCATCATCCCAACCTGTCCTCATAATACCCAACCAGACCCCACACCACACAATCATCATCATCCCAACCTGTCCTCATATTACCCAACCAGACCCCACACCTCACAATCATCATCATCCCAACCTGTCCTCATAATACCCAACCAGACCTCACACCACACAATCATCATCCTAACCTGTCCTCATAATACCCAACCAGACCCCACACCACACAATCATCATCATCCCAACCTGTCCTCATATTACCCAACCAGACCCCACACCTCACAATCATCGTCATCCCAACCTGTCCTCATTTTACCCAACCAGACCCCACACCACACAATCATCATCATCACCCCAACCTGTCCTCATAATACCCAACCAGACCTCACACCACACAATCATCATCCTAACCTGTCCTCATAATACCCAACCAGACCCCACGCCACACAATCATCATCATCCCAACCTGTCCTCATATTACCCAACCAGACCCCACACCTCACAATCATCATCATCCCAACCTGTCCTCATTTTACCCAACCAGACCCCACACCACACAATCATCATCATCACCCCAACCTGTCCTCATAAAACCCAACCAGACCCCACACCTCACAATCATCATCATCCCATCCTGTCCTCATAATACCCAACCAGACCCCACACCAAACAATCATCATCATCCCAACCTGTCCTCATATTACCCAACCAGACCCCACACCACACAATTATCATCATCATCCCAACCTGTCCTCATAAAACCCAACCAGACACCACACAATCATCATCATCCCAACCTGTCCTCATAAAACCCAACCAGACCCCACACCACACAATCATCATCATCATCCCAACCTGTTCTCATAATACCCAACCAGACCCCACACCACACAATCATCATCATCCCAACCTGTCCTCATAATACCCAACCAGACCCCACACCACACAATCATCATCCCAACCTGTCCCCATAATACCTAACCAGACCCCACACCACACAATCATCATCATCATCATCCCAACCTGTCCTCATAAAACCCAACCAGACCCCACACCACACAATCTTCATCATCCCAACATGTCCTCATATTACCCAACCAGACCCCACACCACACAATCATCATCACCCCAACCTGTCCTCATAATACCCAACCAGACTCCACACCATACAATCATCATCATCATCCCAACCTGTCCTCATAATACCCAACCAGACCCCACACCACAAAATCACCATCATCCCAACCTGTCCTCATAAAACCCAACCAGACCCCACACCATACAATCATCATCATTCCAACCTGTCCTTATAATACCCAATCATACCCCACACCACACAATCATCATCATCATCCCAACCTGTCCTCATAAAACCCAACCAGACCCCATACCACACAATCCTCACCAACATCCCAACCTGTCCTCATAAAACCCAACCAGACCCCATACCACACAATCATCACCAACATCCCAACCTGTCCTCATAATACCCAACCAGACCCCACACCACACAATCATCTTCATCACCCCAACCTGTCCTCATAATACCCAACCAGACCCCACACCATACAATCATCATCATCCCAACCTGTCCTCATAATACCCAACCAGACCCTACACCCCACAATCATCATCATCCCAACCTGTCCTCATATTACCCAACCAGACCCCACACCTTACAATCATCATCATCATCATCATCCCAACCTGTCCTCATAATACCCAACCAGACCCCACACCACAAAATCACCATCATCTCAACCTGTCCTCATAATACCCAACCAGACCCCACACCACACAATCATCATCATCCCAACCTGTCCTCATAAAACCCAACCAGACCCCACACCATACAATCATCATCATTCCAACCTGTCCTTATATTACCCAATCATACCCCACACCACACAATCATCATCATCATCCCAACCTGTCCTCATAAAACCCAACCAGACCCCATACCACACAATCCTCACCAACATCCCAACCTGTCCTCATAAAACCCAACCAGACCCCATACCACACAATCATCACCAACATCCCAACCTGTCCTCATAATACCCAACCAGACCCCACACCACACAATCATCTTCATCACCCCAACC
This sequence comes from Aquarana catesbeiana, assembly GCA_037953035.1. Taxonomy (NCBI): domain Eukaryota; kingdom Metazoa; phylum Chordata; class Amphibia; order Anura; family Ranidae; genus Aquarana; species Aquarana catesbeiana. The sequence continues at coordinate 177,276 of JBBHAA010003159.1, forward strand.
TGTCCTCATAATACCCAACCAGACCCCACACCATACAATCATCATCATCCCAACCTGTCCTCATAATACCCAACCAGACCCCACACCACACAATCATCATCATCATTCCAACCTGTCCTCGTAATACCCAACCAGACCCCACACCATGCAATCATCATCATCCCAACCTGTCCACATAATACCCAACCAGACCCCACACCACACAATCTTCATCACCCCAACCTGTCCTCATAATACCCAACCAGACCCCACACCACACAATCATCATCATCATTCCAACCTGTCCTCGTAATACCCAACCAGACCCCACACCATGTAATCATCAATATCCCAACCTGTCCTCATAATACCCAACCAGACTCCACACCACACAATCATCATCATCCCAACCTGTCCTCATATTACCCAACCAGACCCTACACCACACAGTCATCATCATCCCAACCTGTCCTCATTACACCCAACCAGACCCCACACCACACAATCTTCATCACCCCAACCTGTCCTCATAATACCCAACCAGACCCCATACCACACAATCATCATCATCATCATCATCCCAACCTGTCCTCATAATACCCAACCAGACCCCACACCACACAATCATCATCATCCCAACCTGTCCTCATAATACCCAACCAGACCCCACACCTCACAATCATCATCATCATCCCAACCTGTCCTCATAATACCCAACCAGACCCCACACCACACAATCATCATCATCATCCCAACCTGTCCTCATAATACCCAACCAGACCCCACACCACACAATCATCATCACCCCAACCTGTCCTCATTACACCCAACCAGACCCCACACCACACAATCTTCATCATCCCAACCTGTCCACATAATACCCAACCAGACCCCACACCACACAATCATCCTCATCCCAACCTGTCCTCATAATACCCAACCAGACCCCACACCACACAATCATCATCATCCCAACACGTCCTCATAATACCCAACCAGACCCCACACCACACAATCATCATCATCCCATCCTGTCCTCATAATACCCAACCAGACCCCACACCACACAATCATCATCATCCCAACCTGTCCTTATAATACCCAACCAGACCCCACACCTCACAATCATCATCATCCCAACCTGTCCTTATAATACCCAACCAGACCCCACACCTCACAATCATCATCATCCCAACCTGTCCTCATAATACCCAACCAGACCCCACACCACACAATCATCATCATCCCAACCTGTCCTTATAATACCCAACCAGACCCCACACCTCACAATCATCATCATCCCAACCTGTCCTCATAAAACCCAACCAGACCCCACACCACACAATCATCATCATCACCCCAACCTGTCCTCATATTACCCAACCAGACCTCACACCACACAATCATCATCATCATCCCAACCTGTCCTCATATTACCCAACCAGACCTCACACCACGCAATCATCATCATCCCAACCTGTCCTCATTACACCCAACCAGACCCCACACCACACAATCTTCATCACCCCAACCTGTCCTCATAATACCCAACCAGACCCCACACCACACAATCATCATCATCCCAACCTGTCCTCATAATACCCAACCAGACCCCACACCACACAATCATCATCATCATTCCAACCTGTCCTCATAATACCCAACCAGACACCACACCACACAATCATCATCAACCCAAACTGTCCTCATAATACCCAACCAGACCCCACACCACACAATCATCATCATCATCCCAACATGTTCTCATAATACCCATCCAGACCCCACACCACACAATCATCATCATCATCCCAACCTCTCCTCATAATACCCAACTAGACCCCACACCACACAATCATCATCATCCCAACCTGTCCTCATATTACCCAACCAGACCCCACACCACACAATCATCATCATACCAACCTGTCCTCATATTACCCAACCAGACCCCACACCACACAATCATCATCATCCCAACATGTTCTCATAATACCCAACCAGACCCCACACCACACAATCATCATCATCATCCCAACCTGTCCTCATAATACCCAACCAGACCCCACACCACAAAATCATCATCATCCCAACCTGTCCTCATATTACCCAACCAGACCCCACACCTCACAATAATCATCATCATCATCCCAACCTGTCCTCATAATACCCAACCAGACCTCACACCTCACAATCTTCATCACCCCAACCTGTCCTCATAATACCCAACCAGACCCCACACCATACAATCATCATCATCCCAACCTGTCCTCATAATACCCAACCAGACCCTACACCCCACAATCTTCATCATCCCAACCTGTCCACATAATACCCAACCAGACCCCACACCACACAATCATCATCTTCATCATCACCAACCTGTCCTCATAAAACCCAACCAGACCCCATACCACACAATCATCACCAACATCCCAACCTGTCCTCATAATACCCAACCAGACCCCACACCACACAATCATCATCATCCCAACATGTTCTCATAATACCCAACCAGACCTCACACCACACAATCATCATCAACCCAAACTGTCCTCATAATACCCAACCAGACCCCACACCACACAATCTTCATCATCCCAACCTGTCCTCATAATACCCAACCAGACCCGCCACCACACAATCATCATCATTCCAACCGTTCCTCATAATACCCAACCAGACCCCACACCACACAATCATCATCATCCCAACCTGTCCTCATAATACCCAACCAGACCCCACACCACACAATCATCATCATCATCATCATCCCAACCTGTCCTCATAATACCCAACCAGACCTCACACCACACAATCATCATCATCATCATCATCCCAACCTGTCCTCATAATACCCAACCAGACCCCACACCACACAATCATCATCATCCCAACATGTTCTCATAATACCCAACCAGACCTCACACCACACAATCATCATCAACCCAAACTGTCCTCATAATACCCAACCAGACCCCACATCACACAATCTTCATCATCCCAACCTGTCCTCATAATACCCAACCAGACCCGCCACCACACAATCATCATCATTCCAACCGTTCCTCATAATACCCAACCAGACCCCACACCACACAATCATCATCATCCCAACCTGTCCTCATAATACCCAACCAGACCCCACACCACACAATCATCATCATCATCATCATCATCCCAACCTGTCCTCATAATACCCAACCAGACCCCACACCACGCAATCATCATCATCCCAACCTGTCCTCATAATACCCAACCAGATCCCACACCACACAATCATCATCATCCCAACCTGTCCTCATAATACCCAACCAGACCCCACACCTCACAATCATCATCATCCCAACCTGTCCTCATAATACCCAACCAGACCTCACACCTCACAATCATCATCATCCCAACATGTTCTCATATTACCCAACCAGACCCCACACCTCACAATCATCATCATCATCCTAACCTATCCTCATAATACCCAACCAGACCCCACACCACACAATCATCATCATCCCAACCTGTCCTCATAAAACCCAACCAGACCCCACACCACACAATCATAATCATCCCAATCTGTCCTCATAATACCCAACCAGACCCCACACCACACAATTATCATCATCATCCCAACCTGTCCTCATAATACCCAACCAGACCCCACACCACACAATCATCATTATCCCAACATGTCCTCATATTACCCAACCAGACCCCACACCACACAATCATCATCATCATCCCAACCTGTCCTCATAAAACCCAACCAGACCCCACACCTCACAATCATCATCATCATCCCAACCTGTCCTCATAATACCCAACCAGATCCCACACCACACAATCATCATCATTCCAACCTGTCCACATAATACCCAAACAGACCCCACACCACACAATCATCATCACCCCAACCTGTCCTCATAATACCCAACCAGACTCCACACCATACAATCATCATCATCATCCCAACCTGTCCTCATAATACCCAACCAGAACCTACACCACACAATCATCATCTCAACCTGTCCTCATAAAACCCAACCAGACCCCACACCTCACAATCATCATCATTATCCCAACCTGTCCTCATAATACCCAACCAGACCCCACACCACACAATCATCATCATCCCAACCTGTCCTCATATTACCCAACCAGACCCCACACCACACAATCATCATCATCCCAACCTGTCCTCATAATACCCAACCAGACCCCACACCACACAATTATCATCCCAACCTGTCCTCATAATACCCAACCAGACCCCACACCATGCAATCATCATCATCCCAACATGTTCTCATAATACCCAACCAGACCCCACACCACACAATCATCATCATTCCAACCTGTCCTCATAATACCCAACCAGACCCCACACCACACCACACAATCATCCTCACAATGCTTGTAATATACCCACGCTGTGGGAGATTTACTAAAACTGGAGCACACAGAATAAGGTGCAGTTTTAAATAATAATCAATCAGCTTCCAGCTTCAGGTTTTTCTAATAAACTTTGACAATAAAACCTGGAAGTTGATTGGTTACTACCGGTATGAACATTCTGTGTGCACCCGTTTTAGCAAATCTCCCCCATAGTGTTATAATGAAGTTCTCTGTAGTTACAATAATGCAATAACATTCTTTGTTATTATACAGAGCGGTGGTATATACTCAGAGCTATTATACAGAGCGGTGTGATAATATACAATATATAATGTGTAATTGTCTTACAGGAAGTGCCGGTTGTGTATAAATAACACAAGTCACATTGTATCTCACCTTGTCCTCCATTACTATGGAGAGATATAAACGTCACAACACTCACCTGTGTATGTGAATTCCTGTGTGTGTACCGGTCACCGTTCCTGCCCCCACACACCATATAACACCCCCCCATATATCCCGCACAGTGTAAGGTACCCCCATACAGCCCACCTGAAGCTGCTCACCTCATAGAATGCGACCAGAGTGCAGAGTCCCCCCCACTCCGAGTCTGCAGAACCTTCACACCGCTCACCAAACCTGCTCCACCACTCCTATGCCTGAGGTGCGTCCTCCCCTCCCCCACACCACTGACAGGCCTCACCGATCACTACTACACACCAATGTGTGACTATCACATACCACACACAGCAAATATAGAAGAGCGACGGCGGAAAAAAAAAAGACCAAGTGGTCCATCACGTCTGCCCATTTTTTATTTTTTTTTTCGGTAACTTTTTTATCTGACTATAGATCTAAGTTTGTCCTGAGAATGTGAGAATTCACTTCCTGTAGACTGTCTCACTACCTCTGCTGGAAGTTTATTCCAAGTATCAACTACTCTTTCAGTAAAATAATACTGAGTTTGGAATTTCCTCCAAGTTTGAGGTCATGTCCCCCGTGTTCTTCACCTTATCTTCATACTGGAAATCCGGCCCACCACCACCTTATTCACCCCCTTATTGTATTTAAAGGTTTCAGTCATGTCCATCCTTTCCCTTCTTTCCTCCAGACTGTACATAATAAGTTCTTGAAGTCTTTCCTGATATGAGGTCTGCAGAACTGGACTCAGTTTTCTAAATGAAGTCTCACTAAAGATCTATATAGAGGAATCAGGACCTCCTTCCTCCTGGTGATCCCTCTAGTGATATAAAGATCTATATAGAGGAATCAGGACCTCCTTCCTCCTGCCGGTGATCCCTCTAGTGATATAAAGATCTATATAGAGAAATCAGGACCTCCTTCTTCCTGCTGGTGACCCCTCTAGTGATATAAAGATCTATATAGAGAAATCAGGACCTCCTTCCTCCTGCTGGTGACCCCTCTAGTGATATAAAGGTCTATATAGAGGAATCAGGACCTCCTTCTTCCTGCTGGTGACCCCTCTAGTGATATAAAGATCTATATAGAGGAATCAGGACCTCCTTCCTCCTGCTGGTGACCCCTCTAGTGATATAAAGATCTATATAGAGGAATCGGGACCTCCTTCCTCCTGCTGGTGACCCCTCTAGTGATATAAAGATCTATATAGAGGAATCAGGACCTCCTTCCTCCTGCCGGTGATCCCTCTAGTGATATAAAGATCTATATAGAGAAATCAGGACCTCCTTCCTCCTGCTGGTGACCCCTCTAGTGATATAAAGATCTATATAGAGGAATCGGGACCTCCTTCCTCCTGTTGGTGACCCCTCTAGTGATATAAAGATCTATATAGAGGAATCAGGACCTCCTTCCTCCTGCTGGTAATCCCTCTAGTGATATAAAGATCTATATAGAGGAATCAGGACCTCCTTCCTCCTGCTGGTAATCCCTCTAGTGATGTAAAGATCTATATAGAGGAATCGGGACCTCCTTCCTCCTCCTGGTGACCCCTCTAGTGATATAAAGATCTATATAGAGGTGGTGTATATAGGGGAATCAGATCTCAGTGATCACTACTACATACCACTGTGTCACTATAATACACCAGAGAGACCTCACCGACCACTACTACACACCACTGGTGGGGGCCCCAGAATAGCCATTTGATGATCTAGAAAGGTAAGAGGTCCTCAGAATCATCATTGTAGGACTTGGTTAGGTCAGTAGGGCCCTGAATAGGCATTACCGGACCAGGTAAGGTCAGGAACCCCAGATAAGACATTACAGGACCCTGTAAGGTTGGCAGTGAGCCCAGAATAGCCACTATAACACCCAGTAATGTCAGGGCCCCCTGTAATGGGCCCAGTAAGTTCAGGGGAACCCACGATCTTCATTACAGGACCCAGTAATGTCGGGGGGGGGGGCTACAATTGCACAGACAGTATCCAGTAAAATCAGAGGGCCTCTGAATAGCCATTACAGGACCCAGTATGCCCAGGAGGCCCCATATTAGGCATTGTAGAACCTGGTGAGGTCAAGTGGTGCCTGAACAGGCATTACAGTACCAGGTAAGGTCAGGAGCCCCAAAATAGCCATTACAGGACTCAGTAAAGTCAGGGCGCCCCAGAATATCAAATACAGGATACAGTAGGGTCAGGGAGCCCCTGAATAGCTTGTTAGAGGACCTCGTAAGAGCAGAGGACCCAGAATCGCCATTATAGGATCCATTAGGGTCAGGGGCTCCAGAATAGCCATTACAGGACCTAATAAGGTCAGGGAGCCTGGACGAGTAAATACAGGACCCGGTAAGGTCAGGGGTCCCCAGGATAGCCATTAGAGGACCCAGTAATGTCAGCGGGGCCCAGAATACCTAATACATGATCTGGTGGGGTCGGGGGGGGCACCTAAATAGCTATTATAGAACTCTCTAAGGTCTGGGGGGTCTCAGAAAAGTCATTGCAGAACCTTGGAAGGTCAGGTGGGACAAGAATACCCATTAATGGAAGCAGTGAGCTCAGAGGGCCCCATAATGGTAAATACAGACTCCAGTAAGGTCAGGCTGATATAAGTGTACCCCTCACATATTTATATAGATTATTAAGATTTAATATTTATATAGATTATTAAGATGGTGACTGCGCCCATCCTGTACACACAGCCCCCATAATGAGGAATGAGCCGTCATCTCCATCCTCTATACACAATCATGGGGAAGGATGGGAGGTTTCCTATCGTTTCAGATCACATGACCCCGGCCAGTGTTTCGTCAGATTCGGCGACCCGTCAGAATGTGTAACGGAAGTGACATTTAGCCGCCGCCATCTTGCTACACCCGAACTCCTCCACAGTAAGGATACACCGAGAAGGTGAAAGCGGACATCTTGTTACACCCACCGGAGTTTTGCATTTTACTTATTTTTAACAGTAAAGTGAGTTTATATAGTGGGGTACAATACTTAGAACTCCGTCTGACTGGTTAGATGTTGAATTTTAAAAGCAGCGGTGAGCCTGCTGATCTCATAGATTTGCTAATCTGACAGAAGTTTGCTGCTTTTAAAATTAAACATCTAAACAGTCAGACGGAGTTCTAAGTATTGTATTGCATTATATAAACTCACTTTACTGTTACAAATAAGTAAAATGCAAAACTCTGGTGGGTGTAACAAGATGTCCGCCTTCCCCCTTCTCAGTGTATCCTTACTGTAGAGGAGTGTGGGGTGTAGCAAGATGGCGGCGGTTAAACGTCACTTCCGTTACACATTCTAACGGGTCGCCGATTCTCATGAAACATTGGTCTCCATATTAGTGGTGGGTTTCCGGAAGCGGCGACATCTCTGGCCGCCATCATGTTGGTGGGGTGGAGGTGGATCTATTTCCGGGTCCTGATCTCTGTTATGTGGAGATAGCCGAGCGGGCTGATCAGACCCGATCAATGGATGGCGGAGAGATGGCGCTGCTGTGTCTGCTCCTTCTGGGGGCTCTGAGCGCTCAGGGGGAGGGGCAGACGGGAGGTGAGTGCTGGGGGCAATAGAGGACTATGGGGGAGGGGTAATACAGAACTATGGGGGGGGAGCGGGAGGTAGGCAGGATGTCTGTATTGGGGGGGGGGGGGGGTAGGTGGGACCTCCATATTGGGGTAGGTAGGCGGTGATTTGGGGGGAGGTAGGTGGTGATTTGGGGGTAGGTAGGCGGTGATTTGGGGGGAGGTAGGCGGGGTTTTGGGGGGAGGTAGGCGGTGATTTGGGGTGTAGGTTGGCGGGGTTTTTGGGGGTAGGTTGGCGGGGTTTGGGGTGTAGGTAGGCGGGGTTTGGGGTGTAGGTAGGCGGTGATTTGGGGGGAGGTAGGCGGTGATTTGGGGGTAGGTAGGCGGTGATTTGGGGGTAGGTAGGCGGTGATTTGGGGGTAGGTAGGCGGTGATTTGGGTGTAGGTAGGCGGTGATTTGGGGGGAGGTAGGCGGGGTTTTGGGGGGAGGTAGGCGGTGATTTGGGGGGAGGTAGGCGGTGATTTGGGGGTAGGTAGGCGGTGATTTGGGGGTAGGTAGGCGGTGATTTGGGGGTAGGTAGGCGGTGATTTGGGGGGAGGTAGGCGGTGATTTGGGGGGAGGTAGGCGGTGATTTGGGGGAGGTAGGTGGTGATTTGGGGTGTAGGTAGGCGGTGATTTGGGGGTAGGTAGGCGGTGATTTGGGGGTAGGTAGGCGGTGATTTGGGGGTAGGTAGGCGGTGATTTGGGGGGAGGTAGGTGGTGATTTGGGGGTAGGTAGGCGGGGTTTGGGGGTAAGTAGGCGGTGATGTCTGTATACAGTTGGACTATTTTCTCTCATTAGATCCTCGCTGGTTTCCTTATCTCCATCGTATCCAGAAGAGGGTGGAAAGCCAGGCCCCTTGTCACAATGACACCTGTTATGAATGGTGAGTGTCCCCTCCCTCCATGACCCCACCCACCCCCTCCTGTACCGCCCACAAGTTGTATGTGACCCCGCCCCTCTCCTCCTCCTCCAGGGTCACACAGCAGGATTTGGCTCCGTTCCGCTCCGGAATATCTCGGGATGTGATGAAAAATCTTATCAGTCGTAAGTTGGGGACCCACTACCAGATCATCAACCACCAGCTGTACCGAGAGGAGGAGTGCATGTTCCCGGCACGGTGAGTCCCCATCCTAGGACAATGCCATTGTCACCCCGGGATTCAGAACTCTGCTGTGTGGGGGTATTGGGGGGTCACTTTGGACTGATCATACATGATGTGTAAAGCTGCTGAGGATGTCCACCATGTCTGGTACTGGAACCATCGGAGCATTGCCAACATCTCTTCTATGTCCATTCTATTCTGCTAAGGGCAGGTCTCCTCCTCCCCCCATGTGTCCTCCATGTTTACCCACACAGATGTAGTCGGGTGTAGCTCCTCCTCCCATGTCTTATCCCATGTGTCCTCCATGTAGTCGGGTGTAGCTCCTCCTCCCATGTCTTATCCCATGTGTCCTCCATGTAGTGGGTGGAGCTCCTCCATCTCCCATGTCTTATCCCATGTGTCTTCCATGTAGTAGGTGGAGCTCCTCCTCCCTCCCATGTCTTATCCCATGTGTCCTCCATGTAGTAGGTGGAGCTCCTCCTCCCTCCCATGTCTTATCCCATGTGTCCTCCATGTAGTGGGTGGAGCTACTCCTCTCGTGTCTTATCCCATGTGTTCTCTATGTAGTGGGTGGAGCTCCTCCATCTCCCATGTCTTATCCCATGTGTCCTCCATGTAGTGGGGTGGAGCTCCTCCGTCTCCCATGTCTTATCCCATGTGTCCTCCATGTAGTCGGATAGAGCTCCTCCTCTTCCCATGTCTTATCCCATGTGTCCTCCATGTAGTCGGATAGAGCTCCTCCTCTTCCCATGTCTTATCCCATGTGTCCTCCATGTAGTCGGATAGAGCTCCTCCTCTTCCCATGTCTTATCCCATGTGTCCTCCATGTAGTCGGATAGAGCTCCTCCTCTTCCCATGTCTTATCCCATGTGTCCTCCATGTAGTTGGATAGAGCTCCTCCGTCTCCCATGTCTTATCCCATGTGTCCTCCATGTAGTTGGATAGAGCTCCTCCGTCTCCCATGTCTTATCCCATGTGTCCTCCATGTAGTGGGTGTAGCTCCTCCTCCCATGTCTTATCCCATGTGTCCTCCATGTAGTGAAGTGGAGCTCCTCGGTCTCTCATGTCTTATTCCATGTGTCCACCATGTTTTCTCACACAGATGTAGCGGGGTGGAGCTCCTCCTCCTCCCATGTCTCATCCCATGTGTCCTCCATGTTTTACCACACAGATGTAGCGGGGTGGAGCGCTTCCTCCTCCCATGTCTTATTCCATGTCTCCTCCATGTTTTCCCACACAGATGTAGTGGGGTGGAGCTCCTCCTCTTGTGTCTTATTCCATGTGTCCTCCTTGTAGTGAGGTGGAGCTCCTCCTCCTCCTCCTCCCATGTCTTATCCCATGTGTCCTCCATGTTTTCCCACACAGATGTAGTGGGGTGGAGCTCCTCCTCCCATGTCTTATCCCATGTGTCCTCCATGTTTTACCACACAGATGTAGTGGGGTGGAGCTCCTCCTCCCATGTATTATCCCATGTGTCCTCCATGTTTTCCCACACAGATGTAGTGGGGTGGAGCTCCTCCTCCCATGTCTTATCCCATGTGTCCTCCATGTTTTCCCACACAGATGTAGTGGGGTGGAGCTCCTCCTCCCATGTCTTATCCCATGTGTCCTCCATGTTTTCCCACACAGATGTAGTGGGGTGGAGCACTTTTTCCTGGAGCTTCTGCCGGATCTCCCAGATATGGAGATGGTGATAAATGTGAGGGATTATCCTCAGGTTCCTCACTGGATGAAGCCGGTTATTCCTGTCTTCTCGTTTAGTAAGGTGAGGAGAGCTCTCTGACGTTCCTAGTCCAAGGTGGTGTGTACCCGTGTGCAGTATGTATGTGACATTTCTTTTTTCCTTTCTCTGAAAGACATCAGATTACCGAGACATCATGTACCCCGCCTGGACGTTTTGGGAAGGCGGCCCTGCTGTGTGGCCCATCTACCCCACCGGACTGGGACGCTGGGACCTGATGAGGGAGGACCTAAAGCAGTGAGTGATGAGTGGGCTCTCCCGCAGTGCAGGACCGTGAGCGGGCTCTCCCGGAGCATTGTATTTCTCAAATTTTGTTCTTGTTTTTTTAGGTCAGCCAGGCGTTGGCCCTGGGAGAAGAAGATGTCCAAAGGATATTTCCGAGGCTCCAGGTAAGGTCTGGTGGCCGGAGCTCTGACGGTCGTCCATATTCCTTAATGTCCATTGACAACACAGGAAGTTGTTCACCTTCGGGTTATACCGCCTCCTGTAGGAGACATGGACACTGGCAAACAAAAAGGAAAGACAGTCCCTATATAAGCCCCTCCTGCTCCCAGCATGCCTTATTTGTTTGCTGATGTTCTAGGAGGATGGACCTCTTTTTTTCAGGTAAATTACATTTTTTTAATAGTGTTGTTGTTTCTTATTCTTTATTTTTACTTTACTGAAGTCTCTCTTCTACATTGTTGCTGGAGCAATTGTCTGATTGCAGCTGACATGGTTGTCCTGGCTTTTGGTTTTCCATATCCTTCTGCTTGCAACGAGCCATGTGGAACTTCGATCTTTTTCTGCTGCTCACCTACAGTGATTCTTTGTCCAGTCCTCCCGTAGGTGGCAGTATAACCCAACAGTATGAGACTTCCTGTGTCCAATCCTTCCATAGGTGGCAGTATAAACCAACAGTATATGACTTCCTGTGTCCAAACCTTCCATAGGTGGCAGTATAAACCAACAGTATATGACTTCCTGTGTCCAATCCTTCCATAGGTGGCAGTATAACCCAACAGTATGAGACTTCCTGTGTCCAATCCTTCCATAGGTGGCAGTATAACCCAACAGTATGAGACTTCCTGTGTCCAATCCTTCCATAGGTGGCAGTATAACCCAACAGTATGAGACTTCCTGTGTCCAATCTTTCCATAGGTGGCAGTATAACCCAACAGTATGAGACTTCCTGTGTCCAAACCTTCCATAGGTGGCAGTATAAACCAACAGTATATGACTTCCTGTGTCCAATCCTTCCATAGGTGGCAGTATAACCCAACAGTATGAGACTTCCTGTGTCCAATCTTTCCATAGGTGGCAGTATAACCCAACAGTATGAGACTTCCTGTGTCCAATCTTTCCATAGGTGGCAGTATAACCCAACAGTATGAGACTTCCTGTGTCCAATCCTTCCATAGGTGGCAGTATAACCCAACAGTATGAGACTTCCTGTGTCCAAACCTTCCATAGGTGGCAGTATAAACCAACAGTATGAGACTTCCTGTGTCCAGTCCTTCCATAGGTGACAGTATAACCCAACAGTATGAGATTTCCTGTGTCCAGTCCTTCCATAGGTGGCAGTATAACCCAACAGTATATGACTTCCTGTGTCCAGTCCTTCCATAGGTGGCAGTATAACCCAACAGTATATGACTTCCTGTGTCCAGTCCTTCCATAGGTGGCAGTATAACCCAACAGTATGAGACTTCCTGTGTCCTTGAATGGACTCCCATTTCCTGCCCAGACCTTACCAGGCAGATTAGGGGAAGTGAGGATGAAGGTTTTTTTTTTTTTTTTTTTTTGAGGAACCTTGGCTGTGACCTCAATGACATCCCTCCCTCCCTTCCTCCCTCCCTCCCTTCCTTCCATGACACAGGACCAGCCCTGAGCGGGACCCTCTGATTCTTCTATCCCGGGAAAACCCAGATCTGGTGGATGCCGAATACACCAAGAACCAGGCCTGGAGGTCGGAGAAGGTAAAGAGGAGGATTAGGAATGGGATGATCTCCCATGGTTTTTTTTTCATATAATGTTCACCTTCCATCGTTCTTCTCATCAGGACACCCTGGGCAGACCGCCAGCCAAGGAGGTGCCATTAGTGGATCACTGTGCGTTTAAGTATGGCCGCCTTCTGTCTCTTCTACATACCTGCTCCATCTCTTTCCGTCTTCCCACCTTCCTTACGGTAACCAATCATTACTCACTGTCCTGTGCTCCCTGATCATGGGGCAGCTCTCAGTACCGGTTCTCTTTTCAGACTTGGCTCCGCCTCCTTAACTAATACCCCTCCCCGTCTCGCCTACTCCTCCTATTCTACAGCCTCGGCCCTAGACTGTCTCTATAGCAACCCCCTGCTTAGTGCCCCCCCCATCCAGCCCCTCATCTTACCTTCCTCATTTCTCCTGTTACCACCATCTACCTAAAGGTCCGCCCCTTCAGCATTACTTTTTACTTGGGGCCCCTCCCCCGTCTCCTTGTCACCTCTAACCACTCCTCCTCCGTATCATTGTCACCTCTGACCACGCCTTCCATATCTCATTGTCCTCTGCGACCACTCCCCCGTCTCCTTGTCATCTGTGACCTCTCCTCCTGTGGCCCATCTTTTCTTTTCACCTGTGGTTCCTCCCCTGTTTCATATGTGGCCCCTCCTTTCTTTCCTTCTCACCTGTGGCCCCTCCCTTCTATTTTACCTTGTGGCCCCTCCTTTCCTTCTCACCTGTGGCCCCTCCCCTCTCTGTTTCACCTGTGGCCCCTCCCTCCTTTCTTTCCTTCTCACCTGTGGCCCCTCCCTTCCCTGTTTTTACCTGTGGCCCCTCCTTTCTTTCCATCTCACCTTTGGCCGCTCCCTTCTCTGTTTCACTTGTGGCCCCTCCTTTCTTACCTTCTCACCTTTGGCCCCTCCCCTCTGTTTCACCTGTGGCCCCTCCCTCCTTTCTTTCCTTCTCACTTGTGGCCCCTCTCCCTCTGTTTCACTTCTGGCCCCTCCTTTCTTTCTCTCCTCACCTGTGGCCTCTCCCTTCTCTGTTTCCCTTGTGGCCCCTCCTTTCTTTCCTTCTCACCTGTGGCCCCCTCCCTCCTTTCTTTCCTTCTCACCTGTGCCCCCTCCCCTCTCTGTTTCCCTTGTGGCCCCTCCTTCCTTTCTTTCCTTCTCACCTGTGCCCCTCCCTTCTCTGTTTTTACCTGTGGCTCCTCCTTTCTTTCCTTCTCACCTGTGCCCCTCCCTCTCTGTTTCACCTGTGGCCCCTCCCTCCTTTCTTTCCTTCTCACCTGTGGCCCCTCCCCTCTCTGTTTCCCTTGTGGCCCCTCCTTCCTTTCTTTCCTTCTCACCTGTGGCCCCTCCTTTCTCTCCTCACCTGTGGCCCCTCCTTTCTCTCCTCACCTGTGGCCCCTCCTTTCTCTCCTCACCTGTGGCCCCTCCTTTCTCTCCTCACCTGTGGCCCCTCCTTTCTCTCCTCACCTGTGGCCCCTCCTTTCTCTCCTCACCTGTGGCCCCTCCTTTCTCTCCTCACCTGTGGCCCCTCCTTTCTCTCCTCACCTGTGGCCCCTCCTTTCTCTCCTCACCTGTGGTCCCTCCTTTCTCTCCTCACCTGTGGTCCCTCCTTTCTCTCCTCACCTGTGGCCCCTCCTTTCTCTCCTCACCTGTGGCCCCTCCTTTCTCTCCTCACCTGTGGCCCCTCCTTTCTCTCCTCACCTGTGGCCCCTCCCCTCTCTGTTTCACCTGTGGCCCTTCCCTCCTTTCTTTCCTTCTCACCTGTGGCCCCTCCCCTCTGTTTCACCTGTGGCCCCTCCCTCCTTTCTTTCCTTCTCACCTGTGGCCCCTCCCTCCTTTCTTTCCTTCTCACCTGTGGCCCCTCCCCCTCTCTCTTGTACCTGTAATAAATGTCCTCTTTTTCCCGGCAGGTATTTATTTAATTTCCGCGGTGTGGCGGCCAGTTTCCGGTTGAAGCATCTCTTCCTGTGCGGCTCTCTGGTGTTCCATGTCGGGGACACGTGGCAGGAATTCTTCTACCATCGCCTGGAGCCGTGGGTGCACTACATTCCCGTCAGCCAGGAGCTGACCGAGCTCAGGTGGGGAGGAGCTATGAGGCCTGTCCAATCACATACAGACTTAGGAGGGTGAATCGCCCCCCATATCCCCCTCCCAGCATAAGTGACACCCTCCCCCTCCTAACACATGACTCTTCCCTCATCCAAGGTCAAAGACCCTCGTACTTCTCCCCCCCCCCCCCTCTTCTCTCCCGCACTCTCTGTATTTCTCTCCTCTCCTCCACTCACGGCCTCTCTTGTTCCTCATTTCTCTCCTCTCCTCCACTCACGGCCTCTCTTGTTCCTCATTTCTCTCCTCTCCTCCACTCACGGCCTCTCTTGTTCCTCATTTCTCTGCTCTCCTCCACTCACGGCCTCTCTTGTTCCTCATTTCTCTCCTCTCCTCCACTCACGGCCTCTCTTGTTCCTCATTTCTCTCCTCTCCTCCACTCACGGCCTCTCTTGTTCCTCATTTCTCTGCTCTCTCTTCTCCTCCACTCACGGCCTCTCTTGTTCCTCATTTCTCTCCTCTCCTCCACTCACGGCCTCTCTTGTTCCTCATTTCTCTGCTCTCTCCTCCACTCACGGCCTCTCTTGTTCCTCCAGGGAGTTGCTGCAGTTTGTGAAGGACAATGATGATGAAGCGAAGAAGATTGCAGAAAGGTACATCTCTCATTCCTGACCTCTCCCCCGTATTTCATTCAGAATTTGTGTTGCCTGTGGAAGGACATTGATGTTCCTGGAGCTCTGCCTGTATCTGATCAGTTCATATACCAGAGAGGCCCCAGTCCTTCCTGAGGGGTGGTGGGTGGGTCACCTCACTGGGTGACTCCTGGTACCTGAACCAGTGATATGAGAAGGGGCCCGTCCTTTACAGGGTCCCAAAGGGGCAATGAGGAGTGTCAGCTCACTGGGTGACTCCTGAGCTCTGCCCATATCTGAGGTCACTGAGGAGCAGTGGGGGACCTTGTCCTCTCTGGGGTCACTGAGGAGCAGTGGGGGACTTTGTCCTCTCTGGGGTCACTGAGGAGCAGTGGGTGGTCTTGTCCTCTCTGGGGTCACTGAGGAGCAGTGGGGGGCCTTGTCCTCTCTGGGGTCACTGAGGAGCAGTGGGGGACCTTGTCCTCTCTGGGGTCACTGAGGAGCAGTGGGGGACCTTGTCCTCTCTGGGGTCACTGAGGAGCAGCGGGCGACTTTGTCCTCTCTGGGGTCACTGAGGAGCAGTGGGGGACTTTGTCCTCTCTGGGGTCACTGAGGAGCAGTGGGTGGTCTTGTCCTCTCTGGGG
Organism: Aquarana catesbeiana; assembly: GCA_037953035.1. Lineage (NCBI taxonomy): Eukaryota > Metazoa > Chordata > Amphibia > Anura > Ranidae > Aquarana > Aquarana catesbeiana. The sequence continues at coordinate 193,771 of JBBHAA010003159.1, forward strand.
TCACTGAGGAGCAGTGGGTGGTCTTGTCCTCTCTGGGGTCACTGAGGAGCAGTGGGTGGTCTTGTCCTCTCTGGGGTCACTGAGGAGCAGTGGGTGGTCTTGTCCTCTCTGGGGTCACTGAGGAGCAGTGGGTGGCCTTGTCCTCTCTGGGGTCACTGAGGAGCAGTGGGTGGCCTTGTCCTCTCTGGGGTCACTGAGGAGCAGTGGGGGACCTTGTCCTCTCTGGGGTCACCGAGGAGCAGTGGGGGACCTTGTCCTCTCTGGGGTCACCGAGGAGCAGTGGGTGACCTTGTCCTCTCTGGGGTCACTGAGGAGCAGTGGGTGGCCTTGTCCTCTCTGGGGTCACTGAGGAGCAGTGGGTGACCTTGTCCTCTCTGGGGTCACTGAGGAGCAGTGGGGGACCTTGTCCTCTCTGGGGTCACTGAGGAGCAGTGGGTGGCCTTGTCCTCTCTGGGGTCACTGAGGAGCAGTGGGGGACCTTGTCCTCTCTGGGGTCACTGAGGAGCAGTGGGGGACCTTGTCCTCTCTGGGGTCACTGAGGAGCAGTGGGGGACCTTGTCCTCTCTGGGGTCACTGAGGAGCAGCGGGCGACTTTGTCCTCTCTGGGGTCACTGAGGAGCAGTGGGTGGCCTTGTCCTCTCTGGGGTCACTGAGGAGCAGTGGGTGGCCTTGTCCTCTCTGGGGTCACTGAGGAGCAGTGGGTGGCCTTGTCCTCTCTGGGGTCACTGAGGAGCAGTGGGGGACCTTGTCCTCTCTGGGGTCACTGAGGAGCAGTGGGGGACCTTGTCCTCTCTGGGGTCACTGAGGAGCAGTGGGGGACCTTGTCCTCTCTGGGGTCACTGAGGAGCAGTGGGGGACCTTGTCCTCTCTGGGGTCACTGAGGAGCAGTGGGGGACCTTGTCCTCTCTGGGGTCACTGAGGAGCAGTGGGGGACCTTGTCCTCTCTGGGGTCACTGAGGAGCAGTGGGCGACTTTGTCCTCTCTGGGGTCACTGAGGAGCAGTGGGGGACCTTGTCCTCTCTGGGGTCACTGAGGAGCAGTGGGGGACCTTGTCCTCTCTGGGGTCACTGAGGAGCAGTGGGCGACTTTGTCCTCTCTGGGGTCACTGAGGAGCAGCGGGCGACTTTGTCCTCTCTGGGGTCACTGAGGAGCAGCGGGCGACTTTGTCCTCTCTGGGGTCACTGAGGAGCAGCGGGGGACCTTGTCCTCTCTGGGGTCACTGAGGAGCAGTGGGGGACCTTGTCCTCTCTGGGGTCACTGAGGAGCAGTGGGGGACCTTGTCCTCTCTGGGGTCACTGAAGAGCAGTGGGGGACCTTGTCCTCTCTGGGGTCACTGAAGAGCAGTGGGGGACCTTGTCCTCTCTGGGGTCACTGAGGAGCAGCGGGGGGCCTTGTCCTTCCTGGGCCCCCTGAGGAGCAGTGGGTGGCCTTGTCCTCTCTGGGGTCACTGAGGAGCAGTGGGTGACCTTGTCCTCTCTGGGGTCACTGAGGAGCAGTGGGTGGCCTTGTCCTTCCTGGGCCCCCTGAGGAGCAGTGGGTGACCTTGTCCTCTCTGGGGTCACTGAGGAGCAGTGGGTGGCCTTGTCCTTCCTGGGCCCCCTGAGGAGCAGTGGGGGACCTTGTCCTCTCTGGGGTCACTGAGGAGCAGTGGGTGGCCTTGTCCTCTCTGGGGTCACTGAGGAGCAGTGGGGGACTTTGTCCTCTCTGGGGTCACTGAGGAGCAGTGGGTGACCTTGTCCTCTCTGGGGTCACTGAGGAGCAGTGGGGGACCTTGTCCTCTCTGGGGTCTCTGAGGAGCAGTGGGTGGCCTTGTCCTCCCTGGAGTCTCTGAGGAGCAGTGGGTGGCCTTGTCCTCCCTGGGGTCCCTGAGGAGCAGTGGGTGGCCTTGTCCTCCCTGGGGTCTCTTAGGGACAGTGGGTGGCCTTGTCCTTCCTGGGCCCCCTGAGGAGCAGTGGGTGGCCTTGTCCTCCCTGGGGTCTCTGAGGGGACAGTAGGCAATCAGTCCTCTGGGTGGCTCCTGAGCTCTGATCAGATGTACTAGGAGATCCAGTTAATCCTCTGGCTCTTCATTGGGTGGGGTCAGTATATACATCTTCTGTCCAGCTTGCACCCCCATCCTCCGCTTTCCTCACTATTTAACCCTCTTGTGTCTGCAGGGGTGAGCAGTTCATCGCTGAGCACCTGCGGATGGAGGACGTCGCCCGGTACTGGCGCTCTCTCCTCACACAGTACTCCCAGCTTCTCACATACAAGGTCCGCCGGCGGAAGGACTACCGGGAGGTAACCAGGAATCCCGACCACCAGGAACTCTAACCTTTCATCCCTGGAATCAGATGGACAGACTCCACCCCAACATGTTGCGTCCCCCACATCCGATCCCAAGATATGAGAAGAACCAAGCCCGGCTGGAGAATGAAATCACTTCTACATCTACCGGAGCGGAGTACAGAGATATACAGAGGAAGGGGGTCTCCCCTCGTGTGCTGGACTCTGGAAATGATTGGATGAGCTGCAAGTTCTTCCTATTGGCTCTGTGCCAATCCTGCCCATAGAACCTCTTCAGAACCTCACTTCCTCAACAAAGCCTGTAGGTGGAGCTATACTACATCAGAACTCTGACACCAGGAGGCGCTAGTGTACAGCATTTATATGTCATATTAGATCTCTGCCACTAGAGGGGGCTGATGTATGTAATTTCTATGCTACATCATAACTTGGACACTAGAGGGCGCTGGTGTACATCATGCTTATGCTAGGGGGCGCTCACCCACACATCAATCTCCCAGTCCTGTTTTTGTACAATAAATGTTTTCTAAGATATTTCTGGCATCCATTGTGTGTAATGATTATGATGCGGGCAGGACCTGGTTCTCTCCTATAGGGGGCGCCCTGCTCACACTGAGCTCCATCCTCCAGTAGCAGGACCTGGGTCTCTCTTATAGGGGGCGCCCTGCTCACACTGAGCTCCATCCTCCAGTAGCAGGACCTGGGTCTCTCCTATAGGGGGCGCCCTGCTCACACTGAGCTCCACCGTCCAGTAGCAGGACCTGGTTCTCTCCTATAGGGGGCGCCCTGCTCACACTGAGCTCCCACCCTCCAGTAGCAGGACCTGGTTCTCTCCTATAGGGGGCGCCCTGCTCACACTGAGCTCCCACCCACCAGTAGCAGGACCTGGTTCTCTCCTATAGGGGGCGCCCTGCTCACACTGAGCTCCCACCCTCCAGTAGCAGGACCTGGTTCTCTCCTATAGGGGGCGCCCTGCTCACACTGAGCTCCCACCCTCCAGTAGCAGGACCTGGTTCTCTCCTATAGGGGGCGCCCTGCTCACACCCTCCAGCAGCAGGGCCTGGTTCTCTCCTATAGGGGGCGCCCTATAGGGAGCAACCTGCTCACACTGAGCTCCCACTCTCCAGTAGCAGGACCTGGTTTTTTTCCCATAGGGGGCGCCCTGCTCACACTGAGCTCCACCCTCCAGTAGCAGGACCTGGTTCTCTCCTATAGGGGGCACCCTGCTCACACTGAGCTCCACCCTCCAGTAGAAGAACCTGGTTCTCTCCTATAGGGGGCTCCCTGCTCACACTGAGCTCCACCCTCCAGTAGCAGGACCTGGTTCTCTCCTATAGGGGGCACCCTGCTCACACTGAGCTCCACCCTCCAGTAGCAGGACCTGGTTCTCTCCTATAGGGGGCACCCTGCTCACACTGAGCTCCACCCTCCAGTAGCAGGACCTGGTTCTCTCCTATAGGGGGCTCCCTGCTCACACTGAGCCCCACCCTCCAATAGAGGAACCTGGTTCTTTCCTATAGGGGGCGCCCTGCTCACACTGAGCTCCACCCTCCAATAGAAGAACCAGGTTCTCTCCTATAGGGGGCGCCCTTCTCACACTGAGCTCCACCCTCCAGTAGAAGAACCTGGTTCTCTCCTATAGGGGACTCCCTGCTCACACTGAGCTCCCACTCTCCAGTAGAAGAACCTGGTTCTCTCCTATAGGGGGCTCCCTGCTCACACTGAGCTCCACCCTCCAGTAGCAGGACCTGGTTCTCTCCTATAGGGGGCGCCCTGCTCACACTGAGCTCCCACCCTCCAGTAGCAGGACCTGGTTCTCTCCTATAGGGGGCGCCCTGCTCACACCCTCCAGTAGCAGGGCCTGGTTCTCTCCTATAGGGGGCGCCCTGCTCACACCCTCCAGTAGCAGGGCCTGGTTCTCTCCTATAGGGGGCGCCCTATAGGGAGCAACCTGCTCACACTGAGCTCCCGCCCTCCAGTAGCAGGACCTGGTTCTCTCCTATAGGGGGCGCCCTGCTCACACTGGGTTCACACCCTCCAGTAGCAGGACCTGGTTCTCTCCTATAGGGGGCGCCCTGCTCACACTGAGCTCCACCCTCCAGTAGCAGGACCTGTTTTTTTCCCATAGGGGGCGCCCTGCTCACACTGAGCTCCCACCCTCCAGTGGCAGGACCTGGTTCTCTCCTATAGGGGGCGCCCTGCTCACACTCAGCTTCACCCTCCAGTAGCAGAAACTAGTTCTCTCCTATAGGGGGCGCCCTGCTCACACTGAGCTCCCACCCTCCAGTAGCAGGACCTGGTTCTCTCCTATAGGGGACGCCCTGCTCACACTGAGCTCCCACCCTCCAGTAGCAGGACCTGGTTCGCTCCTATAGGGGGCGCCCTGCTCACACTGAGCTCCACCCTCCAGTAGAAGAACCTGGTTCTCTTCTATAGGGGGCGTCCTGCTCACACCCTCCAGTAGCAGGGCCTGGTTCTCTCCTATAGGGGGCGCCCTGCTCACACCCTCCAGTAGCAGGGCCTTGTTCTCTCCTATAGGGGGCGCCCTATAGGGAGCAACCTGCTCACACTGAGCTCCCACCCTCCAGTAGCAGGACCTGTTTTTTTCCCATAGGGGGCGCCCTGCTCACACTGAGCTCCACCCTCCAGTAGCAGGACCTGGTTCTCTCCTATAGGGGGCGCCCTGCTCACACTGAGCTCCACCCTCCAGTAGCAGGACCTGGTTCTCTCCTATAGGGGGCACCCTGCTCACACTGAGCTCCACCCTCCAGTAGAAGAACCCGGTTCTCTCCTATAGGGGGCTCCCTGCTCACACTGAGCTCCACCCTCCAGTAGCAGGACCTGGTTCTCTCCTATAGGGGGCACCCTGCTCACACTGAGCTCCACCCTCCAATAGAAGAACCTGGTTCTCTCCTATAGGGGGCGCCCTGCTCACACTGAGCTCCCACCCTCCAGTAGCAGGACCTGGTTCTCTCCTATAGGGGGCGCCCTGCTCACACTTAGCTCCCACCCTCCAGTAGCAGGACCTGGTTCTCTCCTATAGGGGGCGCCCTGCTCACACTGAGCTCCCACCCTCCAGTAGCAGGACCTGGTTCTCTCCTATAGGGGGCGCCCTGCTCACACTGAGCTCCCACCCTCCAGTAGCAGGACCTGGTTCTCTCCTATTGGGGGCGCCCTGCTCACACTGAGCTCCACCCTCCAGTAGCAGGACCTGTTTTTTTCCCATAGGGGGCGCCCTGCTCACACTGAACTCCCACCCTCCAGTGGCAGGACCTGGTTCTCTCCTATAGGGGGCGCCCTGCTCACACTGAGCTCCCACCCTCCAGTAGCAGGACCTGGTTCTCTCCTATAGGGGGCGCCCTGCTCACACTGAGCTCCCACCCTCCAGTAGCAGAAACTAGTTCTCTCCTATAGGGGGTGCCCTTCTCACACTCAGCTCCACCCTCCAGTAGCAGAAACTAGTTCTCTCCTATAGGGGGCGCCCTGCTCACACTGAGCTCCCACCCTCCAGTAGCAGGACCTGGTTCTCTCCTATAGGGGGTGCCCAGCTCACATTGAGCTCCCACCCTCCAGTAGCAGGACCTGGTTCTCTCCTATAAGGGGCGCCCTGCTCACACTGAGCTCCCACCCTCCAGTAGCAGGACCTGGTTCTCTCCTATAGGGGGCGCCCTGCTCACACTGAGCTCCACCCTCCAGTAGCAGGACCTGGTTTTCTCCTATAGGGGGCGCCCTGCTCACACTGAGCTCCCACCCTCCAGTAGCAGGACCTGGTTCTCTCCTATAGGGGGCGCCCTGCTCACACTGAGCTCCCACCCTCCAGTAGCAGGACCATGTTCTCTCTTATAGGGGGCGCCCTGCTCACACTGAGCTCCACCCACCAGTAGCAGGACCTGGTTCTCTCCTATAGGGGGCGCCCTGCTCACACTGAGCTCCCACCCTCCAGTAGCAGGACCATGTTCTCTCTTATAGGGGGCGCCCTGCTCACACTCAGCTCCACCCTCCAGTAGCAGAAACTAGTTCTCTCCTATAGGGGGTGCCCAGCTCACATTGAGCTCCCACCCTCCAGTAGCAGGACCTGGTTCTCTCCTATAAGGGGCGCCCTGCTCACACTGAGCTCCCACCCTCCAGTAGCAGGACCTGGTTCTCTCCTATAGGGGGCGCCCTGCTCACACTGAGCTCCACCCTCCAGTAGCAGGACCTGGTTCTCTCCTATAGGGGGCGCCCTGCTCACACTGAGCTCCCACCCTCCAGTAGCAGGACCTGGTTTTCTCCTATAGGGGGCGCCCTGCTCACACTGAGCTCCCACCCTCCAGTAGCAGGACCTGGTTCTCTCCTATAGGGGGTGCCCTGCTCACACTGAGCTCCCACCCTCCAGTAGCAGGACCATGTTCTCTCTTATAGGGGGCGCCCTGCTCACACTGAGCTCCACCCTCCAGTAGCAGGACCTGGTTCTCTCCTATAGGGGGCACCCTGCTCACACTGAGCTCCCACCCTCCAGTAGCAGGACCTGGTTCTCTCCTATAGGGGGCGCCCTGCT